>QEPC01001969.1:1397171-1433842 GCA_003113815.1 Sphenodon punctatus | reverse complement strand
GGGAAATATGTGTACGGTAATATAAAGAGTTAACAGATTATAAGCTCAGTGGGAGCAGAATGCTGAAACCAGTTGCCAGAGTGGGGGAAGAGATTCCCTTTGTTATGGCAAGTGGGCAGTTTGTTGCTAAGCAACGGCCAGGTCGGCCTGCCACCTTGATAACAATGACAATGTCCAGGAGACTCAGGAAGTGACCTCAGGCCTCCTGTGAAGAAGAAGAAGAAGGAAGTTCTTCTGCAAGAATTAACTCTTCCATTTTGGACTTCAACAAGTTAACAGCTCAGGAGAGAAGCTGCTGCAAGGATGCAAACTATGGACTAAAGACTTGGCTATGCACTAAGGTTTGAACCCGGTCTTCAACTTCCAGACCGAGACAGCATCTGATGGACCTGTATTGTACCTCTTAGGGTAAGAGACAGACAGGGAATATCAGTGGATTTAGAATGTGTGGACTTGGTTTGATTTATTGACTTGCACTATCTGATCAACAGCCTTATACTTGTATGTACTCAATATATGTTTTATAATCAAGCCTAGCGTGCTTGTGTCTTCATTTGGCCTTGGGGAATTCACTTGGGGGCACTCCTATCTAGGTGAGAGCCTAGACAAACCTTTTTCATATAAAAGACAACCCCACTGCAAAGTCTTCCAAGCTACAGGTGGCCAGAGAACATTCTCTGCATTACGGCTGGGCTAGGAGATCAAGGGGAGGGTTGGCTAGGGGTGCAGACATCTAAAAGCTCCCTGATTGCAGTGAAGGTTTTCTGATCACGTGGGGACCCACGCAGGCACAGGCAACTGGGTTGTGCCTGGCCTGGTGGGCAAATGGGGGACAGCTTCTAAATGGAGAGGACACCAAACACCAATCCCTGGTGACAGTGGCAAGCCAGTCCAGTACTCTGGAGTACCCCATTTGAACCCCATAACACACTTGAGAATGAAAAGGGCTAGAGAAAAGCTAGTCCAAACTGGCTGAATTAAAAGTGAGTCAAGAAGCATAGAGTGCACTGACCACTAAGAGCCACCAGGTGGCATCAGAGGACTGAACCTGATCACTTAGTGCAACGCAAGGTTTTTTTTGTTCATTTTGGGAATAGGGAACTGAATAAAGATGGCTCAGAGAATAAAAGGCCTAAAAAACATGAAAAGGAATGAACTTATCAGGGAATGCGAGGCAAGGAACAGATCCTTGCAACCTCACTGTTCAACAGATGAAACAGAAACTCAGAGAGTATGAACAGCTACAAGCACCAGATGTGGGAACCCTCTCCGACGAAGAGACACCAATAACCAGCAGCGAGAGGCTGGAACTCAAGAAACTCCAGATCCAACTAGAAAGGGAGCGCATGAAACTGGAGAAGGAAAATGGAAGGGAGTGCATGAGACTAGAAGAAAGAAAAAGGAAGACAGCATGAACTGCTACTAATACAGCGGACAGGAGCACTGCCCCCTAGAAGTCCTCCTCAGCCAAGTCCTGCACCTACCGTGCCAACCAACACAAGAGAACAGCGAATCCAACGGTATACACAGCTGATCCCACCCTTCGACGAGAAGATGTGCATCGAGGAATTCTTCTCTACATTCGAAAAGATCTGCAATCGCAACGAGGTGCCAGCAGACCTGTGGGTGCCTGTGATCGTCCCGACACTGACGGGTAAAGCAATGTCCGTATACAATACACTAGAGGGGTTAAACACAGCAGAGGGATCAAATGGTAATATCACTTTTGATTGTCTTAAAACAGCTGTTTTAGCTCGCTATGAAGTGACACCAGAAGTGTCTAGAGAATGTTTTAGATCTCTTAAAATTGAGGGGATAACACACAAAGAATATGTATGTAAGATGCCTTTCACAAATGGGTGAAGGGAAGGGATGCACAGACGTTTGAGACACTATTTGAATTGATGGCGTTCGAGCAATTTTTGAATGTATATGCTGTACCTGTTAAATCACGTGTCATAGAAAGAAAGGTAACTACTCTGGACATGGCAGCAGAGATTGGGGATGATTAGGTCAGTACCAGAGCATTATACCAATCCAAGGGACCAAAGGGGGAGGGGGGACAACACAAACCCCAGGGGAACAAGAGGTATAGCCCTGACTATAAAAAAGGCTTCTGGCCCAAACAAAACTGGGAAGGCCACAAGGCAACCCAGGCGGGGGGAGGAGGCCAAGGCGGAAACAGACCCCAACAAGGAGATAATAGGTCCCCAAAAGACAAGCCTGAGGGAGTATCTGGGGGAAGGCGAGACAGAAATCCCCAGGCTCAAGGGCCAAACTCATCTCAGACCCCTAGGGGGGGCCAAGGGAATTGCTACCAGTGCAACGAGCCAGGACACGTAAAGAGAAACTGCCCAGACATAGAGGGAAGGGAAGAACCCTCAGCAAGGGCAGGGGTTCGCTGCATATCTGGACATAAACCAATCCCAGAGGGGACACTGGCTTCCTACAAATTCACTGAGGTGTGGGAAGAGAAAGAAGCAAATGAGGGTGGCAAAGATTAATAATGTACCCTGCATTGGATGGCGGGATTCCATGACAGATGTGACAGTAGCCAGCAGACGGGTGATACCAGAGGAGTGTATACACCCCACTAAAACGATCATAGAAGGGGTGACAGGACACAAGACAGCTCCCATTGCAGAAATAGAATTGGAATGGGAAGGGCTGAAGGGACCCCTAGAAGTAGCAGTAATAGATGAATTAAAACAGGACCTATTAGTAGGGGATGGTATATGGGGGGTGGCAGACAGCCATGGCAGCGAGTCAGGCCTGTCAGGTAGAACAGACCAGATCCATGCAACACCCCATAGCAAAGGAAGAACAGGGACAGGAGTCTGGGAGGGAACCAGACACCGGGGTCCAAGAGAAAGCCCCTGAGGAACAGAGCCTGGGGAACCAAGCTGTATCCATTTCTGTAGCATCAGCCAGCACAGAGACAGATACCCCTTGCACACAAACCACACCCGGGGAAGACGCCGGAGTAGAGAAGGTGCTTATGGACCAGGGTACACACGACCCAAGTCTAGAAGTACAAACCTCAGAATTGGCAGAGGCCAGGGAGGAAACGACTAAACCCCAGACAGAGTTCAGAATGCAGTTACACTCTGTCAAGGATCAGGGAAGAGGCAGCACCTCAGCAGATTAAAACAAAGGGATTTTCCAAATGGGAGCAGGGATTACTGTATAGAGTCCCACCCCAGGGAGACAGAGGCTACCCCAACAAACAATTAGTAGTACCACAAAAGTTTAGAGGGGACCTTTTGAAATTGGCACACACCTGCGTCTTTGCGGGACACTTGGGAGTCTCAAGGACACTGAGCAGGCTAGAAGCCCTGTATTATTGACCAAAAATGTACACAGAAATGAAAATCTATTGCCATACGTGTGACCTCTGCCAGAAACACAACAAGGGAACAGGTCCTAAGAAGGCCCCTTTGCATCCCTTACCCATAATTGAAGCTCCTTTCCAAAGAGTGGCTTTGGATATAGTAGGACCCATAAAGAAGCCCTCAAGAACAGGAAAAAAATACCTACTGGTTTTGGTAGACTTCGCTACCAGATACCCAGAAGCAGAAGCCCTCACTAATAGAGGCACATACAGTGGCAGATACTCTGATGCTCATATTCAGCAGAGTAGGCTTCCCTAAGGAAGTGCTAACAGACAGAGGCTCAAATTTTGTCTCCAAAATCTTCCAACACCTCTGGAAAACATGTGGGGTTACTCACCTTACAGCAGCACTGTATCATCCCCAGACAAACGGACTGGTGGAACGATTCAATGGCACACTTAAAACAATGCTAACCAAATTTATGGAGCACAGAGCTGGTAACTGGGATAAATTGCTCCCATACCTATTGTTTGCATATAGAGAAGTCCCACAGGAATCCACAGGCTTCTTGCCATTCGAACTGCTGTTTGGGAGGAAAGTAAGGGGACCCCTAGACCTAATCAGANCCCGTCACCATCCTCTCCTGTTTCCCACCCCTCCTCCTCTTCCCTCCCCTCTCCACACAGACCCTGTCCACTCAGACTCCCTGCCCCTAGGCTGACCCCCCAGACTGCCTGCCCTCACCAATCCTCCCACTTCCGACCCAATCCTGCCTCGTGCTACCACCACCACTTCCTTCCATAGCTTTGCTCCACATGGCAGTATTGCCAACCCTCCCGTTTAAAAATCAGGAGGCTTACGAAAAATACATCTTCCATTGTCGTCCTGCAACATGTTTTTTCATAAGCCTCCTGATTTAAAAGGCAGGAAGGCAGGACAGGAGGGATCATTTTTGCTCCCCTTCACTTTGGCCCTGGGACAAACGTCCCCCCTGTCTCTACAGTAGCTACGCTAGTGAGATCAAGTTAAATTCTTGACTTATCTTTGGTATAAAGTTTGACTGCGGTCATAGTAATGGCTGGATTAGCCTATTTGCCATTATTCTAAATGTGTGGACCTGTTGAGTGTGTGGGTAGTGGGTTGTGTTTGTATGCATGGCTAGTGTGCTGCACATGCACCTGGTGGGTTCTGAGTTGTGTGATGTTTGTAGTCCTATTCGCCTCCCCCTCTGAGCACAGAGCACCAACCTTTTCTTCCTAGCAGACCCCTTTTTGTCCTGTTGGCCCCAGATGGGCCTGTGAGGCCTCTTCAGCCTGAATAAATTCACTGTTCCCCATTTTAGCTTGCCTGCTCACAAGCTGGATACAGCTCCCTCACATTTAGTCACTGAGGAAGAGCCAACAGTCATTTCTGCAGAAGTAATTTGTACAGGTGAAATGTCTGATTACTAAAATCAGCAGTGAACAAGCTGGACAACAGGAATATCATGTCACCATGGCTTAGCCAAGTAACAAGAAAATGAGAGAGATTTTCAAGGAAGTTGAATAAAACAAGATAATAAATATTAGGTGTTTACTGTTTACACAGTGGCTGTGGTTCCCCATCCTCAGAGGGATTAGCAGGGAGGAGCTAGGGGGTATAAATCCCACGTTAGGAGATTAGAAGTAAGAAGGAGTGGACACCAGGTTTCAGTGGAGTGGATCGAAAGGGATCCTTTCCTCTTGAGAAGAAAAACCTGACACTGGGTAAAGGTGATCACATGCCAAACAGTTGGGTTGATAACCTTTTCTGATAAGCCACTACAAATCATCCCTTGATGCCAACTCTATGCAATGAAGCTGCCTCTATATATATCATCAACTTGAGTGAGCATCTGGTCTGCTCAATCACATGGGAAATAAGGATCATTCCCATTACAACATATTGGCATCACTGGGTGGGCCCACTCAAATGTGGAGCCTGCAATAGCTTCCAGAGCCAAAGAGAAATGCTGAAAAGTTTCCTTCGTGTTCTTTGTGTCTGGGTATTCTAAAACAAGTCGTCAAGTAGGTTCTTTGCCCATCCAGGAAAAAACCCTTAAAATGACCCAACAGATGACTTAACTGCTGGCTTAAACTTACCCTGGGAAAAGAAATACATTTCTTCATAAACTCTTTCATGGGGGATGAAGAGGAAAGTGTTTGAGCACAGTATGCTAAATGATAACTATAAGGATTGGGAAACATTTTGTGAGGAGAAAAGCATGCTTTGCAAGGCTAGGAGTCCAAGAAAAATATAAAGTCATTTGGGAGTTGTGCCAGAAATTGGAGGTGAATTCAGAGTTCCTGCAAGGGACTGAGCAAGAGAAGTTAAGGCTCTTACAAATTCAATTATGCTCCAAAAAGCATGGAAACGCAAAGTTAAAGCTTCCACCTTAGCTTGCACACCATGTAAGCAGTCAAGATGTCATACAGTCTTGCATATAGTGCTCTCTTACAACTTACACGCCATGCCCCCACACTTTCCCATGGTCTTTCAAGCCCCAAATCTCTTTCTCTACAGGTTGGGGGCAACACTGAAGCTGGGGAGAGCAAGCACTTCCCTTATGTGCTTGATCTCCACTTTGACCACAGTTTCCCCACCTAGTTGCCACCTCCCCATACAGACATTTCCCCCCCATCATCCAGCTGTCCCCAGTTTTCTGTATACACATCCTACATGGAAGCTTCCCCACTTCCCACCCACCGCTTGAGTGTCCTGTTCTGCCAAGCACATTAGAAAAAGCATGCATAATTGCATATGCTTCTCTTCACCCTTAACTGTGACCCCAACATGACCCTGAACAAACATTATATTACCCATCTGAAAGTCTTCTCCCCCCCATATACACATCTCCAAAATGTGTGTGCCCCCTCCCTATGCAAATACTGCTCCCCCACCCCAGTATTAAACTATAAGTGAAACATCTTCAGTAATCATCATTACAATTCTTTGATATTATATATATAAAAACAGGGGGGGAAAACTTAGTTTAGCAGTCCAAACTGTAGAGCAAAAAAAATAAGTCAGTACTTCCCAAAAGATAACAAAGATTTTTTGAACAGTCAACATTTTTCTTGATCTTTACTTAACAGTTTCTCTAAAGTATCATATGTTACTAACATGTTTTGACCACTACTGGGTCTTCTTCAGAGCTCTATACACCAACAACAATCATGTTAAGTCTATAATCAGTCACCTCTGAAAGGTGAAACGGTCATAACAACAACGTAAGTAAAAAAAACCATACCCAATATCCCCCAAAATCAAAACAAAAAAACTCCCATCAAATAATAAAAATAAAGATAATAAAATGCACAAAGCCTTTCAATAACTCATCTTATACAAAAACAAAACACAACTCTTCACTTTTTAGAAAAATTAGATCTACTTGTTAAGCTAAAAATAAAAAAACATATGCGATTGGGGGGGAAACAGAACATATAGTGAAAAACACAAATCTACTTCATAAAATAGATAGAATGGATCCTTCCCTAAAACCCAATTATCCACCTCAAAACATTCCAAGGTTTAAATTCCATAAAAAGTTATACAAAAAAATCCCTCAAACTGCCCCCCAAAAAGCTATTTGCTCAATTGGAGTAAATAACTTATTATCTTGCCTCAAAATAAAGCCATAAACTAAAGTCTCAAAGTACAAGCCTCTTTCCAACCAAACTGTAAAACACAACATACGAAGCAAAAGCCTCAATGCTCAACTCTTCCGTGCATTGAATTAACAACCCAAACAAAACACTTCTTAAAACATACCTTTTTCCAAGAATCAAATATAACCAAAAAAAGTCTACCTTGTAAAAGTTCACTCCCATTTCTCACTCACAAAGGAAAACCACTTCTTAACCAAACTGCAGGCAAAAGAACAGAAACACAGGTGCATTCTTAAATACTTAACTCAGTCACCGCCCTTGTCAGTCTTAATTACCACCAGCCTTGCTAACTTTTCTTCACTACACTATATCAAACACCCAACCACTCATACATCACATCTCACTCAAACAAACACCAACATGGTGTTAGTATTGGTATACTATCCATTTATAAACAATTATACCTCAACCAAAACTAAAATAAAATATGTAGGCTACATCCAAACAGATGCATCCCTAAATACTTAACACAAACAATAATTGTTTGGTATCATTAACTCATACAACTATAAGTAACAAAAATCCAAGTCAGAACTTTAAAGAACTGTTGGTTAAGGCTGATATACAGCCCCATAAGATTCCAAGATCCATTGGATTTTTAGGAGGCTTAAAGGGTCATTTTAAATGCAGTTATTGCAGCTATTGTAGGTTTACTATTAATATTAAATCATTTTATATGCAAGGTAAACTGTATGTTTTGAGAAATTGTACTAATTGTTCTACTAGTCAAGAGACTTATGCTGACAAGTGCCCTTGTGAGAAGATTTATATAGAACAGACCAAAAGAGCAGTGAAAGTAAGAATAGGGGATCATATCAGTTGTTTGAAAAGGGGTATTAGTACTGTTCCTATGCTTTGGTTTGGGGTGATAGAGAGTATACCTGATAGTATTAATACAGAACAAATATTATTACAAAAGGAGGCATTTTGGATTTTGTTCATTTAAACAGTGACTAAATGATTCCTTGGGTTTGAAATGTTTTATATAATAATATATTCTATATTATAATTGGATGTAACCATATACTGTATATTGATGAGTATTATGAATGCGTGTCTATATATAATTACTGAGAAAATAATTGTATATTACAAGATATTATGTAATTCTTGGAGTTATGATGGTTTAAGTTAAAGAGTTACCTCTCTGAATGGACTGTGAAGATCTTCAATGGAGGAACTCACTCTGGTTCAATCTTGCTCCACTCAGCCATCCTACTTCAGAGAAGGCAGACATTGGGCATTTTTACACACACGTTAAAGTTCCGGATTTTTCAATCGTCTGGGTTTACAAGTCCACAAGTAAGTTCCGGATTAATTTTTCACACACACACTGCCCTGAGGCAGTTCCTGGATGCATTCTTCACACATACACTGCCCTGAGGCAGCTTAAAGTAGCCTCATCTGTAGATGTTACAGGCTGCCATGGAAACCAAGTGACCACAGCTTCCAGGAGCAAAGCAGTTTACCAGGAGAACGTTTTACACACAAAGGTTCTGGGAGAAGTTCTATGCAGAAGTTCAAAGAGCTGGATGTTTACGATCTGGGTGTGTGCTTTAGACACACAGAAAGTTCAGGATGTAACAGCAAACATCCAGGACAAATGTGTGTGTAAAACCACCCTATATATATTATAGTTTTTCTTTTCCTTTTGAATTATGTTTATATTTATTTCATATTTGTATATGTTTTTATATATATTTATATTTTTTATTCCAATTTTATTTTTATTTTCAGTATATTTTTATTATTTATTTGTCATATTTTATTTATTTTTAGTAGAAATAATAGTGCTTAATAATGAGTAATAATAGATCATTGATAGTTAATTAACAGTGACAGAAGCAAGAAGCTTGACTTTAGTTGTTTTTAATAGATTTTAATTAATTTTTTGTTGAATATAACTGTATAAGTTAATGGTACCAAGAGGTATTGTTTGTATTACGTATTTAGGTATGTATCTGTTTGGATGGTATAGTTGTTTAAAATTGATATTATTCAAATACTAACACCGTGTTGGTATCTATTTGAGTGAGATATACGAATGATTGGGTGTTTGATATAATGTTTGATTTATAGTTTAATTGGTACTCTTCTTCTTGTGTTTTTCTATCCTTCTGCATGATAAACCATAATTATTCCATCAGCCGAAACCTCATTAGCTTCTCTCATATCCTGCCCTAACAGAGACACTGAGGAATTAATGTTAAACAAGTAGCCCTGAGCTGCAAGGTCTGGTTTCTGGTGGGCGAGAGTAGTCCTTGAATATCATTGGGGGATTTAGACTGCAAAATGGGCTGAATATCCCCTCCATCTATCATGATGAAATTTTGAGTCTCTACTTCCCTTTCAACCATTGTCTCCTTTTCCAAATAGGATTGAAATCTGTGCAGAGAATCAAATGTCATGTAGAATGGACACTCTCAGAGACGGGATGATTGCCTGAGTCTTCTTTCCATGGGATACCAGGGTTAAAGCTATGTACCGCCTTCATTTTCACTAGGAGAAATGGAGAACCATTAGATGGACAAGTTTTATTTCAGTTTAAGATAAACCTGGATACCAGGACAAAAGATAAACTGACCATGAGAAATTTTAGGCTGGAAATTAGAAGAAGGGTTCTAACCACCGGAGCAGTGAACTTCTGGAATAGCCTCCCAAGGACATTTGTGGGGTAAAAGAACCAGAGTAGTTTAAAAACACAGTTGCTTATGAGGGAAATTGTGATGAGGTTTCCATTCAATGCAATGGCAAGAATTTTTCTTTTCTTATCCTTTAACTTATTTTTTCTTCTAATGAAGATAAGAAGCAAAGTTGTCTATGACAGGAGATGAGGCACTGCTGGGGTGCACTGGTGCCTTGGTGCTAGAGAATATTGTATCTCAGAAGGGAGGCTATGGGCCCTGCTCACATGCTCAGGGTCTAACAGATCTACATGTTTGGGGTAAGAAAGGAATTTGGGCCCATGCCCCAGGTCATATGGGCAGTTGGCTTTGAGGTTTCTTTCCCTTCCACATGGGGTATGACTCACTCCTCTTATCTGAAGAGAATTTACAAACTCTCACCCTGGCTTTCAGGCATAGGGGAGAGTGGTCATTCCAGTTCTCTACTTGTGGCAGATTTGATTAAAAGCTCTATTTTACTATTAATCAATTCATCTGCCCGTTTGGGTGTGGTGGCTTCTGCTTCACTGCAGGGGGTTAGAGGAGACAACTTGTGAGGCCTCTTCCAACCCTGTGACTCATACTCATCAGTCAAACGCACAACAGAGCATCAGAATTTTAGCTTGGCAGTCAAGAAGCATATCCTGGCACCAGCACAAGGCAAAGCTTGGGCTCTACACATCTAATTAACTGCCTTCCCCCATGTTCTATCAGTTCCTTCAAGTCAGCTGGGGGCACCCTCTTAAAAACACCACCATCGAATCAGGTTCAGGCACCATGGGTGGGGTGAACTTTGGACAAAGCCTTTGATCCAGTAGCCAAGTTCTCAGCTGCCCTCCTCCCAGATTAGTGAAACAATAGGGTCTCTCAGGATATAAGAGGATGGGACAGTGTTGGGGACAAGACACCAGCAAAAAGACCAAGAGGGAACATGGACTTTGCCCAGCAGCTGCTGTAAGAAGCTTTTGATGCTCTGACCCAAGAGCTTCAGAAACTGATTCCCTGGAGCATGGACAGCTCAGCCATGGCAATAATAATAATAATAATAATAATAATAATGGTGAGGGCAACCAGGTCTTCTTTTCTGTGGGGTCTGGTGGAACCATTGATTCAGGTGAGTCTATTTGAGGGTTGGAAGGGGTGCTGAGGAGGCAGCGCAGGAGGCTTCCTCAGGGCTAGACTAGCAGAACTGCTTTTTGGGGCTCTGCCTCTGGAACTTGTCCTGTCTTTGCTGTAAGACTTAGTTCAGTGGGAATCTCTCTATTTCCCTGGGGGGACATTTCCCCTCCCCCTGCCAACTTCACATTTTAGGGGCTGTGCCTGCAATATGTGGGTTTTACGTTGCCACCTTCCCTATTTCTCCTAGTTCTGTTCTCATTTTAAACCATCTCTGGTTTGCACTTTTCTCCGACCAATCTTGCCTCTCTCTTTGTTTCACAATTGCAGCCTCCAGTGAATTCTTCCTGGCTTGTGGCTTCCACTCCACTTCTGCCCCATGCTGCTGAGGCTGCAGACAGCAAGGCTCATGGGGAGGAGGCGACAAAGAGAAGTCGCAAATTGTACAGTACAGCACAGAGCAACTGTTTATTCTGGAGACCTTCTTTTGGCACAAGAAGTATCCAAGCCAAGATGAGGCTAATTCCCTTTCAATGGAAACAGGACTCTCCTACCAGCAGGTAAATAGAGCCCCTCATTCTGGACTCTGATGGCTTCCCTCTTTCTGCAGGGGACTGTTTCATTTCGGTGTTCCAGAAAGCTGGGATTCAACATGGAGCCAGAGCAGCTGGTGGGGGAGAACAATGGGAGCTGAGGGCCTTTGTTCCTCAGGGGTGTGGCCAACCTAGGAGAACTGGGATTGTTGCTGTGAACTGGGGGAAGCAGAGGAGAAAGAGTTTAGTGTGTCCAGGGTCACTTTCAAAGAGATTTGGTGCTTGGTAACAGTTTTCCTTCTCCTTGGTTGGGGTGGGGAATGTTTGGCTTTGCAGGAGCCATTTTGAAAATTAGTGCAAGCTCAGAGGACCAAGTAAAAGTTTGGAATGTGGGTGTTTAAAGGGGTGCACTGAGGCAAAGAAGACTCCAGATGAGAATTGTGTGTGCCCTCATCTCTGCTCCCTTACCCTAAGCTTGAGCTTTCAGTACTTGGCAGCAGGAACTGGGTCCAGGGACCAAATCTGGAAAGGGGCCAAATAAAAACTAGCTGTGGGCTGTATTTGGTGCTGTGGGCTTGGCTCCCCACCCCTGTTCTAGAGGCAGAAGAGAACCGGCTTTGTTCAAGTGTCTACTGGAGAAGTTAGGAGACAGGAGAGGAACAGAGGTGGCTCTGAAGTTCACTTCTCTGCTAGCAGTGCCTTTGTTTTGCTTTCTTTCCAATTCCAGGTGAGGGTCTGGTTCCAGAACCGAAGGGTAAAGCACCGGAAACTCTCTGCCAAAATTGGGCACCTGGGAAATGCCTTGGCAACCTGCAGGTAACTGCCTGAAGGAGCTACATTCAGACACCATCTCTCTCCCAATACCCCCGCCACTGACACTGGGGGACACGGAAACCTGAAGTCAGACCACACAGACGGAGAGTCTCTAACAGTAACCCCACACACAATCACCCTCCCAGAGACCCAGACCCCATCCCATCTACAAACACAAAGATGTGGAAGGATGCTCAGTCACACCAGACACACTGAGAGGTGTGTGTGTGTGTCTGTCCACACGCACACGCACCAGCCCCAGGTAGGGATCTGTGTCTAATAATAATAGTAAAGCACCAGGTACACTGCTGGCGCTATATAAATGCTTCTCCAAGTTACTTCCATACAGTCATCCTCGCTGGGGATAGACACTAGGGAGGGACTTGAGTATTTCCTTCTGTTTTGTTTTGTTTAGGTTGGGGGGGTTGTGTGTTTGTTTTTTTCATTGAAGTCAATGGAAAAAGATCCATGGGGGTTTCTAAAATCAGTCCAGTGTCTGCTAAGGTCAAATGTGGGAGGCACTGGGTTTGGGGGAACAAAGACCAGGGGCTGGGTGTGCTTTGGAGGTGGCTGTAGGCTTGCGTGGGTGCCTTGTAGCTCTGGGGTGCTGTGGGGCTAAAAGGGGGCTGGCTGTGCATAGGGAGGGGCAAGGATTAAGGGGGGCTGGCACTGGGAAGTGGGGGCTTGTGGGTTGCACTGGGTTTGGGGGGGCAAATGCCTAGGGCTGGGGACTTTCAGTGGGTGGTGGGTAGTTTACAGGTGGCTCTGGGGGGGCCGGCGGCTCTGGATGGACTTGACTCTGGATGCCTATTCCCTGGCTATAGGCAGGCCAGGGAATCCCAGCCAGGCACACAGCACCGGAACTGCTCCACCCCCAGTAGATACTAAATAGTCTTCTCAGGCAGACTTGGCTAACCCCATTCTGGGGAGAGCGAAGTCTTACGAACAGGGATAAGCTGATAGAGATACTGTCATCTCAGGAGGCAACATATATACAAGCTGTTGCTATTTTCGCTTTGTTAGCATCTAGAATCCGAAGTGCAATCAAAGGACCTTGACATTATTACCACTATGCGCATCGAATTCTGCCAGCCTCACTGCAGAACCTTCTATTGGTATGTCTAGGCCCTTTTTATTGTTGTGGAATTTTTATTAGGTTTGCTTGTAGGTCAGACGGACTGCTGTGCAGAAGGTTTGGTTCTTGTTTTTTAATTTGTGTATGTATTTGTACTTTGTTGTTTTTGACTATGGCGAAAGCTACTGTTTTTTAATAAATTGAATTACTAAATAGTCCTCCTTCTGCTTAACTTTCTGTTCTCTACCCCTTCTCCCAGTGTGGGCAGAGACCTCTCAGCCTGCTGCACTTTAATCCTTTTAGGCCAGGGAGTTCTTGTAATTTTAATTAAAGTGCCAGGTACACTGCTGGTGCTATATAAATGTTAATAAAAATAATACCAATAAATTGGTTTCAAGCCACATGTTGGTGTTTCTTGCCTAGTTTTATTTTGTCTCAAGTGCCTTTCCTGACCAGCCAGATCTTCTCCCTCTTGACAGTAGGAGCTTATGCCCTTGGAGAGGGGAGGGGGCTCAGGTCTTGTCTGCCTGGGATCAGGCCCAAAGCAGCTCCCAGCAGCATTGGATTAGTGGTGGGGGGGAGGCTTTGTCTGACTCCCAGTGGGAAAGGTCTCTGCGGTCAGTTTCCAGGCCAAGGTCTTCCCCATACTGGAAGCTTTAAGGGTCTGGGCGGTGAATGATGGGCAAGGTGGGTGAGTGGGCAGGCCTCTTGCCTGGAAAGAGTTCTTCTCCTGCACCCTCACCTTCCAAAATGTCTCCTCGGTGCCTGTACCCAGAAGCTGCTTATGTCCCATTCTTCCAGCCGGACAAACCAACCCAGACCTGTCCTTCGAGACAGGGTCATTTCCCCCTTCTGCCTGCCTGTCAGAGCCTCTCCTGGTAGCTCACAGCCAGGCTGTGCACTTGGCCTGGGCCCCCTCTCCCACATGAACTGTCGGGGCTGAGGCTGTAGGAGAGCAGGGTTGCTACCTCCCAAGAGTGACCTCACTACTCCCAGTTTGGGCTTCGGGAGTGTCGGTAGGGCAAAACCATGAGAGGTGGTAGCCCTAGTATGTGTTGAGTGGAGATGGGAGACCTGCCTTAGGTTTACAAAGCACCAAGGCTTTGGATCCTAATAGGCCCATAGTGTAGGGGTGACTCTAGGGGAACTCACCATGCTGGGTGTGTGTGTGTGTGTGAGAGAGATCGAGAGATCTCGCCCTGATGTACTGGAGGCGGTGGGGGTAGTCTCCCTTCCTTAGCTTTGATGTTGCTGCTGCTGAAATCCCACCTTGAGCTCTGCCTCGTGTATTTTCCAGCCACAGATCAAGTCAGCATCAGGGAGCCAAGCATCTGGAGGTGCTGGGATCAAAGCACCCACTTCCCTTAGGTCTAGCGGCAGCATTGCCTTCGAGAGGCAGAGGAGAGAAGACACTTGTGCTTCTACTCCTGCTCCCCAATCCAGGAAGCTGGGTGCCCCTCCACCCAGCACCAACTCCCAGGACTGGGTCTTGCAACACATGTGTCTTCTGAAATGGAGCGGGGAACTGAGGTACGGAGAGGTAAATCCACATCAAGCCAGCATCCTGGCACATGGTAGCTGAGGCCCAGTTAGAGATGATGAGCTCAGGTGTGAGCAACAGTCATGTGACCTAATGCTGGTTGTAAGTGAGCATGAATTCCCATCTAAGGGAGAGGTGTGGGTGGGGGTGCAGCAAGGTTTGGGAGTTGCCTCAGTGCTTCCAAAGGCAGGACAGGAAGAGGTTGGAAAATTCTTTTATTAAGTTAAAATCTTTATTTTTATATAGTGCATCCCCTACCATAACACTTTACATACAATTTAACACAACTTTTAATCCTCTCAACAACCTTGTGAGGTAGGTTAGGCTGAGAGAGTATTGTGACTGACCTAAGGTCAGCTAGTGAGTTTCTGGCAAGACTTGAACCATTCCAAGTACTGTGTGATTAGCCATTACACCACACTGGCTCTTATAAAAAATATATAAGGTATAGAAATACTTATGCTACAAAACTCCTAGCAATAACCTCTAACCTTGCTGCACTTAGCAAAGTCCATGTGTGCTCTGCAGCAATCTCCCATCATCCTACGTCCTTCTTGTTCCCACAGCCTCCATCATTACTATTAATTACACTGAACCACTCTGTTAAAACATGACAGTGCCATACACATGTCCATGTCTTGACCAAATCACAATAATACAAGAGTAAGAGATGAGTGGTGGGGGAAGATACTGGGGTTTATGGAAACAGCTGAGAAGTGTGAGATTGACTTCTTGTTTGCTTTGAAAGGAAAAACCCCCACTAGCATGGCCAGATATGCACATTTTAGAGGACACTTATGAAAAATACAGGTTGCAGGGGTGCATTGGAACCTTCCTAACAGTAAGAGCTGTCTAACAGTGGAAGAAATGTACCGAGGGGGGGGCTCTCCTTCACTGGAGGTTTTTAAACAAAAGCTGGACGGCCATCTCTCGTGGATAGCGTAGCCATGGATTTCCTGCACTGAGCAGGAACTAGACTAGATGGCCTTTAAGGTCAGTTCCAACATTGATCCTATGAACACAGGTCCTTGTGTATATTAGTGCAAATCACTATAGCTTGTGACTCAAAGAATCTGGTAACTGTTGAAGCGTTAGTTATTCAAAGCAAAGTAGCTCGATGAGAACTGGATAGAACTTCTCCATTAAAGGCTGCTTTTGCTGTTTGCACTTGTGTGTTTGATTGGACTTTGTTTCCTTTAGCGTAGGTCACACCGAGAGATCACCTTACCCTGTGTTTCCCACCATGCTCTCAATTTCACGGTATGGTCACTTTTATGGGCTAAACAATTATTTTGTCCTGATCATGTTTCGCTGGATAATGGAGAGCTGTGAAGAAAGTATTAGTTAATTATTTTATATTTTGTGGAGAAGGTCTTCCTTTTTAATGTATTTATTTATTGGTCCACTTCTACCTTTTTGAAAAAGGTTTCTCTGTTCAGTACGCTCAAGATGTACTGCATCACAGCTTGGTGACATGAGCTAAGAGTCCCAGATTGGACATAATAGCCCACCCATGGATTATTACACACAATTACACCCACACCTCACACACAAGAAATCACACTCACAGCTATGCTTGTACACAGTGCACACGTGAACTCACATTCATGTAGACACACACACACACACATAGAAACTGCTTTCTTGCACACTGCTCACATCTAGGCTGGAATTTACGGACACAACAAACACTTCCCCTCACTCACTCCCCTGCAACCAGACACACACACACACTCTACCTCCTCCCTTCCCCAACACTGGCACCTGCACAGCATACAGAGTCCCCCTCCCTCCCCTCCAACCAGACAACCAGCTGCTTCCCCCCTGCAACACACACAGAGTCTCTCCCCTCCCCCCCAGCACGCACAACACTTGGGAAGGTGGCTGTGAGTTGGAAGGGTGTGTGGGGAGGTCAGTGCGGGGGAGCTGGAGCAAGACATTTGATTCACAACTTGTCTGAGCACTCACCCATAAAGCAGCCAGTGAATCACTGCAGTCATCCATCCACATTAACTGCACACTCACAGGTAGCAAAAAAATAAACAGTATCCAGATCCAAACAAAACATCCCAGAATACTCATGATTTATATCTGAGGTTCTGTGATTCTGAAGGAAACTCATCAGAAACACTTTGATTCTGATTTCAGGGCATTTGCAGTATACCAGGGGTTTGGGGGAGATGGGACTACTCTCCCATACATCTCTTGGGGTCTTTAGGTGCATAGAGGTAGGGGCATAACACACCTCCCCCACACAGTGAAGTTGAAAATGCAAGAAATAGCGGTCCCTGTTACTCCAGCTAACCCAGCAGCAGGAGAAAAGAGAAGCTCTGGAGTCTGTTCCCACTTGCAGGAAGACAGAACTCCCTGCTATCAGTCCATCAGACTGGGACGGAGACTGTTTTAAAGTGAGAGATCTGGCAGCTCCTAAGCAACCTCACTTTTCATTATTGACAGGCTACCTCACTCTTTTGTAATGACAGGCTGGCAGGAGATCCATTTCTGCTAATCTTTACAGACTAGTTCCAAAGACCGCCCCCGCCCGCTTCTACCTGGATGCTGGGAGTTTGAGGCAGTAAAATATCCCCCCTTCCCTGACTGGCGCTTGTCCCTGCCAAGTGCTTGCTGGGCCCCTGTTGGCCCTCTCCCTCAATCATCCTGGGGGCAAGTGTAACATTTTGATACTTGTTTTCCAGCCCATGAAGCCTGTGGGAGAAGTATTTCTCATTGACACATCACCTTCTTCCTCTCCCACATTCCCACATACAGCAAACCAACGCTTTTGTCTTTCCCCCGCATATTTCCTTGAAATGTGAAAGATTCTATGCACTTCTTTAACCGTCCTTGCGGTTAAAGCGGTCAAAACCTACCTTTACAAGTTCGGGTAGCTCCTCTCCCCTCACCTGCTCCTGGAGAAGGGAGAGGAGCTGAACCAAAAGCGGGCAAGGAGGTGCTGTGTAACGGACATGTTATTGACTAGCATGCCTAGTCAGTTACATGTCAGTTACACATGCTGTTGGCTAGAGCCTGGGAAGTAAAGCGGTGACAGCTGCTGCTGCTCCTCCTCCCACCCACCAGAGGGGCTTGTGGGAACATGAAAGGCACATTCTTTAAAATTGCTTGAATGAGCAAATTAAATGCTGGTGTGAATAAATGCAAGTTAATTTTTAAATTGCCTGCATTTAGAAATACCAGCATTTTTCTGTACCTGGGAATGCGCCACTTCCCAATTTAATGCATGGCGCTCCCGGGTATTCGGATCCTTAATTAACATCCTACGTGGCTCATAGAGCACTGACAGGATGGAGCTGTACATTTCACTGGGAGCCACCACATGGGGAAGGACATGGCTGGACTGGAGGCTTAGTCAGAGGGCAAGACACAGCGGGGCCTGAGGGCCACCCGGTCAGTGCTGTGATTAGACGAAATGAGAGAAGACTTTGCTGCCTCTAATTTCTATGGAGAAGTCCACCTTGGTCTATCTTTCTTACCAGAACTGCTTTTCTGGTGACCCGCCCAGCTTCCAAGAGGTTTGATGCAGTTGCACGGGTAGGATACCAGCTACAGGCTTTCTCTAGAAGTTGCGGACACTAAGCATTTATTTGGCATCGGCATGACTGTATTTGGAAGCTGCTTAGATTCCTACTTTGGGCTTTCAGCAGGATGTCTGCAAAGGTATATTCCAGATGTTAATCAAGAGCTGCCAGGGGCACATGTTGACTGCATCTTCACCGTGGCCGCCAGTGGGGGGAATGCAGTGAACACAGTCTCTGATCAAGAATTAGGCAAACCAGAGGGAAATGCATCTCTCAGCGTCTTTACCTGAGACCTCTTTCATTGGGAAAAAAACTTATATTCTGTATTGCAGTCCCTGTGGTCGCCCGGGGATGCCCAACTCAAAGTCTCCTGGGCTTCCCGAATGGGGCGATGGCGATGGCATCTCGGTGGCCACTCCTAGGCTGCGGAATTCCCTCCTGATGGAGGCCCGCCTGGCCCTGAACCTCCCCTCTTTCGGAAGACAGTGTAAGAAAGATCTGGCTGTTAGCACTGGGACTTCGGAGAGGGAGACAGGTAGGGCGGGGTGGATTAGGGGAGGGGTGGTTTTGTTGCCCTTTTAGTATATTTTTAGTATTTTAATGGATTTTAAACTATTTTGATTACCGTTGATTGTTGTGAGTGGGGAGCTGCTCTGTGAACAGGGGGTAGAAGGATTTTGAAATAAATAAATATTTAGAGTGAAGGGGTGCATTTCAGTTATGGTGGCTGCCAGCATTGGGCACCGCCTTTCAAATGCTGGGTCGTAGATCGCTCAAGCAATGACACAGAACCAGGCTGGTGTCTGGGACCCTGGGCGTGGTTGTGTTCGGCATGGCCCTAATAACTTGGAAGCACGTTGACCTTCCCAGCTGCCGGGTACAGGGGATGTGCATATAACCGCTCGACAAAGTTGGCTGTGCTGTCTCAAGCAGTTACTGCTTTAGGGTTTTCTAAATAGGAAATAAAAATGACTGCTTCAGAGAGACTTGTAGAAATGAATAGGAGTGATCGGATTAGCTTCCCTCTTCACATTGCTAGGTTTCCCCTAGACCATGGCTATGGGCGATGGGTTCATCACCGGAGAAGCTCCGTTATTATATGGTTATTTCCTGCCCCCAGTGCTGTCCGCCTTGTCTGCATCCATCCACCCCTACCTGCGGAGCCATTAGTCTAATCTGGGCCATTAAGAGTAATCACCATTACTCTAAAGAGTTTGGTGATTGCTTCTCTGCTGTGATCAACAAATTAACTCCCAAGAGGTGGGGAGTGCTCGTGCTCACAACCACCAAGATCATTTTTGTCCCCCCATCACACAAACAAAATTATCTTGCAAGATTCTGGATGCAAGAGACATTTACACGCAGTCTCGCAGTACCAACCTGTCAGATCTTTCTGCCAAACATCGGTGTCAGCGGCTTCACTGTAATCCGCTGCCTCCAGCATCAGCTCCTGCAGCCTGATGGTTTCAGGGGCCGTTGCAGCGGCTCGGCTCCCAGCTACCTGGTAGTATTTTCATTACAGTAGATCAGCCGAGCTCAGCCGGTTGCCTGGCTCTGGCAGCAGCAGCAGCTCGGCTCTTGTTCAAATAGGAGCGATCGTTTTTTCAAGGCTCAGCAGAGCATGTGGATGTTCCTGCCACCAAGCCAACCTGACCCTTGTAAGGGGCAAGGACCCACTGGATGAGACTCTCGGCAGCCTGGATTCTTAGGTTAGTCCTAACCCACCTCAGCTGGCAGTATCACAAGCCTTCCCAGGAATAAGCCTCCTCTTTCAGTTATCTCCAACGGGAGGCAGCTGTTCTACACGATCGCACAGGATTTCCAAGAATTTTTATTCTTGCACCGACTAGAAGTTGTCCTTTACCTAGAAAGTCCACATCTTCAAAAACCAGGGACAAAGTCATCCACATAAACTGTCAACTCAATCGCCAGCTGCCTGCCTGCTTTGGGAAATTCTAGTTAGGAGCAAAACTGAAGCACAGATCTTCAGAGTAACCAGGCTGTGATTTAGTAGCTAGCTCCGAGCATACAATACACGCAAAAGAGAACTAAGTCCTCCAGCTGTAAGTAGTAACGTCTTGCTTCAGAACTCGTCTGACTATCTTTGAGGAAGCTACAAAGCTTCTGGCGCTCGCTTTGTCTGTAGGGCTGATGACATTTGGGGGGGGGGGGGAGTGACCATTCCCCGCCCCAAGTGCAATAGAACCTGTAGTCAGAGGACGAGGAGCGGGGTTGTGCAGCAGGGACTGGAGCCTCTGCTTGCAGGGAAAGTTCCCCTGGGCACCACCTGGGTCAGCCGCGCAGCCTCTTTGAGCTGGATCCGTTCTTTTTCCCCGCAGCTTTGCGGGGGGGGAGAGACTGGATCCAGCCCGAAGAAGCTGCGCGACTGGCCCCGGTGGTGCCCAGGAGAACTTTCCCTGCAAGCAGAGGCTCCCGGCTGAGGGAGCAGGTGATGAAGCCGGCCTCGGAGCAGCAGGACCGAGGCCAACGGCTCCTGTAGCTTCCGGCGGCTGGGAGTCATTGAAGGCGGCCCCGCCCCGCCCCGCTCCTGGTCTCTGCCCCGCACCGATCAAACCAAACCGTGTGGCTCCCGCCCCTACGGGGCGGGGGGGAAGGCAGCATCCCCTCTGGCCACGGTGCTGTAAATGGGGATGACAGCGTCCCGGGAGAGAGATGTGTTTCTCCTTGGCCGCTGCCCTGCTGCAGGGGGAAGGGGCATTGAGGGCGGGTGGCGATGGCTATCTGCAAGCCTCTCCATAGCGGACAGTCCCCCTGCCAGGAAGGAAGGAACAGGTTCTGCCCCCGTTGCCAGCGTCCTCCACCGAATACACACCCCCCCCCGTGTGCCTTCAGTGGATATGCGCGCAATGTACACGCATGTGCGCGCGCGTAGATTGCACGCGAGGCATGGGATTGGTACCAATGTCCCGTCCCTCTGCAGGGAAGACACCGCCGCCGCCACCAGGGAGCAACAAACCTCTCCCAGGACGCTAGATCTATCGCGCTGGTTGCGGTGCCTGCACGCGCCACTCCTGGAGATGACTGCGCATGCGGTGCACTAATTCTGTGACCATTCCCTCCATACTGGCTACAAAAGCGGGGACACAAAGCATCCAATAACTTCCAAACTAACGCAGGGACTCAAAACAATATAATGCAGGGGCACCCTTCGCACACATGCTTTAATTTTCTGAATGGTTTCCAGATCCTCCCGTATAACGCTTACACCGCTAGCTTCTTCTCAGGGTCACTAAACAGCAGAAAACTGCACCCCAGGCTGCAACTTTCCAAAAGCTATATCCAGCTGTTTCCCGTCGGAAAGGAATTAGCTGAAATTTGGACACCTTCAACCTCGCACCCTAGTAATCCTGCATACCAAGTGTCATAGTGATAGCACCAATTAGCACATTGTCATAGCAAATAGAATGTTCATGCTTTATAATATGGGACCACTGTGCTGCTCCTTAATCTACAGGCTCTACAGAGTGCCTGCATAATTATAATTAATAAATGAGCACCGAGAGCCAAGAGCTGCTGGGGAGTGTCGTTTTGTGGCCTTCTCCTGCTGCTACTAGAGGAGCTTTAATCACAGTGGGGTTGGGTGTCTGGTCTATGGGGCTGTGATATTGGTGAGGGGAGAGACTGGATTTTATGAAAGCAGCTGCGACAAGGGTGATATTGACTTCTTGTTTGCTACCTTTTCCAAATCCAACCTCTGAGATTATCTATGGGTTATAGAAAATGTAGTTAAGGGGGGTGGGTGGGTTGTATTTGCATCATTGACATAGCTAATCTGTATTTTCGCACGCATGTTTATGCAAGTGAGGGACAGTAGGAGACAAATTAGGCTTGGCAGCATCAGTTCCCACTGTAGCCCCGCTAGAGACTCCAGCCATGCCCGTCAGCGCTACCTTTGGGAACAGCCAGAGCCCCCTCTGCTCCCATCCCTTCCCTCCCCTGGCTCTGTGTCCTCCTCCATCCCTGCTGTCCCCCTCCGTGCTGCCAGGTACTGCCTTGTCCAATACACAGTGATATCCGGGGCTGCCAGGTCTAATGCTGACCTGTCTTGTGGGTGGAGAGAGCATCTCGCTCACCAGGTGTTGTTGATCCGCTCCCTTCCTGCTAGCGCTAATAAATGACCCCTTTCAAATGAGAAGATTTTGAGTAAAGATTGAGAAGAATTTTGAATGTTATTCAGAAGATAATTTTGACACCTTTTGGTAAGTACTGATTTTTATTTTCTAGGATCTACAGTTGGACTGCTGCAGTAGCATAGCAAGCCTTATGATGGGCCTGGGTAGGGTTCCTGTCTCAATTATGGTATGGGGCCCCCTAAGTGCAACATCTTCCTAAGCATCAGCTCTTGTCTAACCTCAGCCTCCTCCCTGCAAAGATTGTGGTGCTACCCTGGCTTCCAGTGAGGCCCCTGTGGTGGCATCCCCATCCACGCTGAAGATTTCCTTTTGTACTAAGGCCCTTTGCAAGTAGTCTGAGTGTGAGTAGAAAACTTTCAGAGTGGATGGGGACAGAGTCTTAACCCCATTCCCTTTTCCACCCACTCTGAAAATTTCCTAGCAATGCTCAAACTGCTTGCAAAGGGCCCCCTATAGACCAAGGCCTGGGCTCAGCTGAGCCACCTTGCTTCATAGTAGCTATGCCTCTGGACTGCTAAATTCAAGTTTTTCTGTTTTTGTATATGGAAAAATAATAATATGGTTAATTAAGATGTTTGATTTATAGTTTAATTGGTACTCTTCTTCTTCCTCGTGTGTTTTTCTATCTATTTTTGTGGGCTTTTCAAGGGGTATCAGATTTACTATTCTGGTTCTTTTGCCATGAGTTTGGGAGTGATGTCCCTGCATGGATTTAGCAGGGACTAAAGTGTTAAAATGTTTAAACATGTGGCAGCCTGTCTGTCTGAGCATTTTAATGTGTCTTGCTAACATATGCCAGAAGCCCCCTTTTCTAGGCCCTCAAGAGAAATGCCTCGATTGTAGTAGGGATCCAGTGGGTCTGAGAGCTGCCCAGACAAAACACATGTCAGGGATAAGGAAGAAGCCAATTAGAAACTCTTTCTACTGTATTAACTAGGGATGGCAACTATGGGCACGGATTAATCCGTATCGGCGTAATGGGCTGTTACAGAGTAATCCGTACCAGTCTGTAACAGCAATCCGCAAAATTATGGATCCGCTGTTAAGGACCCGGGTTTCCCACCCCCACCCCCTCCAGGCTCCTGTTATGGTACTTACTAGCCTCAGAGTGGGCTTGATAGAAGGTCTGGTGGGCATAAGGTTTGACTGAAGGTCTTGGGGGGGTGTGCTCATTCTCTGTGGAGGAATCCCCCCAGCAGACTTCCCCTTGTTGCGGTGCACTGTGGAGGAACCTGCTCCACACCACGTATGCACAAAATGGCGCTAGCAGTGTCTGTGCCATTTTGCAAAAGGGCAGTCATTCTCCACATCCAGCCCCTGCTTATGAGGAGAGAATTGTGATGATTTTTTTCCCATTCAACGCAATGGCAACAACTATATATTTTTTTTCTCCTTTAATTTATTTTGTGTTTCTTCCAATGAAGAAACATAGTTGTCTATGACAGGAGATGAGGCACTACTGGGGTGCACTGGTGCCTTGGTGCTAGAGAATATTGTATCTCAGAAGGGAGGCTATGGGCCCTGCTCACATGCTCAGGGTCTAACAGATCTACATATTTGGGGTAAGAAAGGAATTTGGGCCCATGCTCCAGTTCATATGGGCAGTTGGCTTTGAGGTTTCTTTCCCTTCCACATGGGGTATGACTCACTCCTCTTATCTGAAGAGAATTTACAAACTCTCACCCTGGCTTTCAGGCATAGGGGAGAGTGGTCATTCCAGTTCTCTACTTGTGGCAGATTTGATTAAAAGCTCTATTCTACTATTAATCAGTTCATCTGCCCGTTTGGGTGTGGTGTCTTCTGCTTCACTGCAGGGGGTTAGGGGGGACAACTTGTGGCCTCTTCCAACCCCGTGACTCATACTCATCAGTCAAACGCACAACAGAGCATCAGGATTTTAGCTTGGCACTCAAGAAGCTTATTAGGGCACCAGCAGAATTCAAGGTGCTGGTTTTGAATTATCAAGGCCTTAATGGTTTAGGGGGAAGGCAGTCTCTAGACATGCAGGGCCCATGTTCCTTCAGGTCAGCTGGTACCCTCTTGCAAACACCACCACTGAATCTGGTTCAGACAACATGGGAGGGGTAAACTTTGAACAAAGCCTTTGATCCAGTGACCTGGTTCTGCCCTCCTGAATTAGTGAAACAATAGAGCCTCTAGGGATATAAGGGGATGGGAAAGTGTTGGGGAGCAGACACCAAGAGAAGACATGGACTCTGCCCAGCTGCTGCAAGAAGCTTTTGGTGCCATGACCCCAGAGCTCTGGGAACTCATTCCCTTTGTAGGGCAGGAGCATAGGCAGCTCGGCCATGGCAGTAACGATGGTGAGCGCAACATGGTCTTCTCCATGGGGTTTGATGCTGCCATTGGCTCTGCTCTCCAGAGACTAGAAACAAGCCTGCCTGCTTCAGGTGAGTGTATTTGAGGGCTGGAAGGGGACCTGCAGAGCCAGTGCAGGAGGCTTCCTCGGAGTTATGCTGGCAGGGCTGCTCTCTGCGGTTCGGCCTCGGGATCTTGTCCTGTCTTTGCTGGAAGAGATTTTGTTCAGTGGGGATCCCACTACTTCCCCGGGGAAGTATTTTTTATTTTATATAAATCTATATTTATATTAACATTATACATTCATAGACGTATTTATATTTTCCCTCCCATTTCACCTTTTAATGGGCTGCAACCGGCTCTTCAGCCTGCAATGTGGCAGCTTTACTCTGCCCCCTTCCCCGTTGCTCCTAGTTCCCCGTCTCTCTGTTTGCAGCACCTTCCTCCGACCCATCCGCCCTCTCTCTTTGTCCAGCCAGAGACAGTGTGCGCACCTGTCGGTCCCAGATGGCAGACACACTAAGCAGTTCAAACCATACCTTGTATTGGACCAACGGGTGGTGGTGGGAATATGCAGGCTTTGGGGGCCACCCAGGGCCTTTCCTCAGCAGGCCCGAAAGTTTGCTTATTTCCACTAATAACAGTTGGTCCAATAAAGGTATCGTTTGAATCTCTTTGTTTCACAGTTGCAGCCTTCAGTGAAGCAGCCCTGGCTTCCACACCAGTCCTGCCCCCCGCCCCCGAGGTTGCAGCAGACAGCGAGGCTCATGGGGAGGAGAAGATCTCTGCCCTGAGAGGTAAATCCACCTCAAGTCCTCGGGAGGGGGCGTGTGTCTCTCCCCAGCCCGGGAGATCTTGCATCCCAAACTTCTCGGGGTTGCCATCAGTCACTCTTTGTGTTTCTCTTTCCAGCTGAGGCCCGCTCTTGGGGAGCCGCAGACCGCTCGGCTGCTGGCTCCGGTGTTGCTGAGGCCGCATGGGGGACTGCAGCAGCCTGCCCTGGTGCCCTGGAGAAGGAGGCCAGTAGGAAGCGGAGGCAGTGGTACAGCCCGGCCCAGCGCCTGCACCTGCACGAATCATTCCGACAGCGGAGATACTTGAGCAGCACGGAGGTGTCCGCGCTGGCCGGGGAGCTAGGGATCTCGCCCAGACAAGTAAGTACTGTAGTAAGCTGGGCTGTGCGGCTGCAGCCTGGCTTCCCGGTCCTTGCTTTGCTTTTTTGCAGCCTGGGATTCCAGATTTGAAACTATTCCCAGCCACAGCGCGGCGGGGGGAGAGTAGTGAAAGGTGGGATCCCAGGATACACAGAATTGTTAAAGGGAGGGGAGCCCCTGTGTCCTTTCCTGCGGGGGGGGGGCGGAGTAACCAAGTGAGGGGGAGGGCCTCTGATTTCCAGTGAGCAGCTGACTCTCTCCGAATAGGGCTCCCTGCCCGACTCTTGCTGCTCTCTTCCCCGTCGCCAGGTGCTGCCAGTGCGTGGTTTGGCCGCAAGGTGGAGGCGATGCCACCGTTGGTATGAAGGAATGTCCAGCCGCGGGGAGAAGCCTGGGGGGAACATGAGCTTGTGCTGAGAAGGTGGGATCTGTCCCCTGCATCTTTTAGCCTCGCTACTGGGACTCTGGGGACAGGCCCTGGGACTAGGAGGGAGGGATTTTGTGTCGGGGTGAGTGAGGGGCCTGCCGTCAGCTCTGTGCAGCTGACATTCACCCTCCTTTCAAACTTGGGGGAGATGCAGGGTAGAAAGCCTGCTCCGCTGACCTGAATAGGGTCTGTGCTATTTAGGCTGGTGGTGGCACTGGGGCTAAGATAAGACTCCCATTTCCAGCCCAGCTCCTCATGAGGAAAACCTGAGAAGACCCTGCTTGCTTAGCAGAGCTGGAGACTTGGGGATGTTGCCGGGATCTGCCATCTCAAGCAGGGTCAGCCTTAAAATATGCAGGACCTCATGGCCTGCCCTCCATAACTCTTCCTGCAGGGTCCTGCTCCTCTACCCTGCTAGGTGAGGTGATCAGGGTGGGTGTAGGGAGGGTCCCACAGGAGGCAGCTGCCCCAGGGACTGAGATGGAAGGGACTGAGGACACTCTTCTGGAAGATAGTGCAGGGCCCTACAGAAATAGCCCATCGTGAGGCCTCTGGAGCTCTGGTCTCCCTGTTGGGCTCCCTCCAACCATGGGGCCCTACTGGCCATGCTTAAGACTGGCCCTGATCTCGCAACTCTAAAGCCACCCTGTAAAATCCTGATTTCATGACTCTAGCTGCCCCAAGCTGCCCGAGGCAGGATAGGTGCGGGGTAAAAATTGTTAAAATAAATAGAGCTCGTTGGTCCATTCCCCTCCGCTTGGCTGGTTACAATATGCCCAAACTGGAAGTTTTAGGTTGCTATCTTTTCATTCTGGGTCTGTGCCTCTGGCTGACTTTCAAAACAAAAGTTTCAACCAAAGCAACTAGGCATTTTTCCTTTTGGGGAGTGGGGGACAGGGAATGTGGAGGTGAAGAACCTCTGACTCTTTTTCTTACTCCTGAATCTAGCCCTGAGAAACTGAGCTCAGGATAAGGGAGCAGAGACAAGGGCATGCATGCAAACATAGGGGACAGAGCCATGATCTGGACTCTCTTCTTCCGGAGTGCACCTTCCCCTGGCTTCTGCATGGCCCTCAGAGCCTGTATTAAGTGATCCCGGTGTGGGAAAAGGTTCCCCACCTCTGGTCTATATAGCCATACTGCATTTCCTTTGAATAGCTGTAACCCCCAGAGGTTTGGGGCTCTCTTCTTGTTTCCATGGAGATGGCCATGATTTGAGCCAGTTCAGGTGAGGTGATTTGGGCTCCTTCTGTGAAACGAGTTAAGTGTAAACTGTAGCCCTAGAAGACCCACCTTGCTAATTCTTTCCCTGCCTTTCCCGAGGCCTGTATGATGGAGTCTACCTGGGTAGAGAATTTGCTATCCCTGAACCTAGTCACCACAATGCTGAGGCCTCCCTTTTCTACATGGGCTGCTCTCTTAATCTGTTAGGTGGTTATTATTAATTATTATTATTATTATTATTATTATTATTAACAAACATTTATATAGCGCCAGCAGTGTACCTGGCACTTTACAAAGTAATAAAATAGACATGGTCCCTGCCCCTAGGGCTTACAATCTGAGAGACAGGAGCTGGGGGAGAGACATAGGAAGGGGAACAGAGGGAGAGACAAGGGGTCTAACATTCATGAAGATGCGAGGTCTCAAGTGCACGTACTTGGCTTGGTTACGATGAGAATGACAGCAGGCAGGTCCATGTTGCAAGGATAAGGGTAAACCGATCGTAGGTATAGGAATAGTGGCTCAGCAGGATAAAGAGTCAGACAGAGCAGAGCGAAAGAGGTGAGTTTTAAGGAGAGATTTGAAGGTATGAAGGGAGGGGGCAAGGCGGATGTGGACAGGGAGGGAGTTCCAGGCATGGGGGGCAGCAAGTGAGAAGGGACGAAGGCGCTTAGGGGAGCAGGGAAGGCGTGGAAGGGTGAGAGAAGGGACAGAGGAGGAGCGAAGTGCACGGGCTGGAGTATGGAGGGCGATAAGTGCAGAGAGGTAGGGGGGAGCGAGGTTGTGAAGAGCTTTATAGGTGAAGACTAGGAGCTTGTGCAGGATTCGTTCAGGAAGGGGAAGCCAGTGAAGCGAAGAGAGGAGGGGCTGCACATGGTATAAGCGTTAGTCGGTACAAGTGTCCTCCCCCATTCCCCATTGCTGCCCGAGGATGGGATAGTCAAAGGTCCCTTCAACATCTCCTTAATTTTATTTTATCTTCCTTTGGTTTCAGGTGAAAACTTGGTACCAGAATCAGAGAGGGAAGCATCACAGACGCTGCCCAAAGGATGGGGGCCCTTGGAGCTGCTCCTGTATCCCACAGGTGAGTTAGAATCTCATTCAGAGAACATGGGCATGGAACCCACGGGTCTGGCTGCTCCATGGTGTAAGAAGGCAGGGGAAGATGCATACTGTTCTGCTTGACACTATTTCAAGCTCAACAGCAGAGTCTGTGAACCCATGTGCCAGGAGGTTTCTACAGACTGAAGGAAATGGGACAAAGATGGTGAACTGGGGGTGGGTGGATGGGTAGGGAGCCTACATCTTGTCTTGGTGGGGGGAAATGCCTTGATCTTTGCCAGTCTTCCCTCTCCTTCCAAGGTGTCACACAACATCATCTCTTGCCATCTGCTGGTTCTGTCATGACCCCTGTTCTAGTAGTGTGCGGCCAACAGGGAAGAGTAAAGTGGCAAAGTGAGAGAGGGAACCCTAGAGCCAGGGACACGCACATTGTTTACTTTAAAAAAAAATAATAGAAACGAATTGCTGGGGCCCAGCCCTGTCGCAGAAGTCACGTCTCTCAGCCCAGAGCTTCTCTAAGCAGGAAAATGATCCCTTGCCTTTGGCTAGCAGCCCGAGCGGCCTCTCTCCAGCTGAAAAAACATAGCTTTTTGTGATGTGTTTATAATCTTATGATGGCCAGTGCAGGAGGTGGGTGGGAAAGTTGTTAATGAGAGTCAACCGGTTTTCTGGCTTTTGGTTTCCAACCCTGAAATGGCAAAGATCAGCCTGGCCTCCAATTTCTACTGGAAACACTTCCTGGGTTTCCTCTGCCCTTTTATTATTATTTTATTTGTTTATTTACAGGATTTATATCCTGCTCTCTCCCGCCACAGGCGGCCCAGAGCAGCTAACAACAGTGCATATAAATATGATTTTAATTGCTGGGGCTGAGCTCTGGCAACTCTTCTCCGCTCCCCCCCCAATCCCCTAATTAAGGCAATATGCTCCACTTCCTCCCCTGGGTCTAGGACCCCATTCTGTCACCTGTTGCTGTTGTGTTGCCTCCAACAAGGCTTGAGGGGGGGAGGGGCTCCAGTGCGGCCCTGCAATCTGTATTTCTCATAAGTGTCCCCTAAAATTTGCATATCTGGCCACTCTAGTTAGGACCTGGGTTGGGTCCATGGATGACGTGAGGTGGGGCCTGGACTTCCCTGCCCCATTTCTTTTTCCCGTGTCCCCCGCCCCCCAACTGGGAAGAAAATGAAGAGATGGGAGGAGGGCTCTGGGCATGGTGCAGATGGGAACATGCTGTTCACAGGGGCCCTGCTAAGTTCTGAAGTATGTAGAGAGGGGTGGTGTCAGGAATGTAGCTGGGTTGAAATGGGTTCTGGTGCAAAAGATGGATGGTGCCCCCCCCTTAGCAGGAGAAGCACCCCCAGGGAGTGGGGGGCTAGGCTCATGAGCCCCAATGCAGCTGTACTGCTGTTCCTAGAATGTATTTATTTTTATTTTATTTATATAAAATATTTATCCCGCCCCTCTTGCCCTTTCAGGGCAGCCCGGAGTGGCGAACAACAATATAAAAACAATTTTAAACAGTTTAAAATTCATAAAATGCAGGGGGTGGAACCATCCCCCCCTCCCCCTCCCCAAAGGCCTGGCAGAACAGCCAGGTCTTACATAAACGTCAAAATGACAGGAGAGTGGGGACCAACAGAGCCTCCAGGAGCGAATTCCACAGCACAGGAGCGGCCACCGAAAAAGATCTAACCGGTGGCCACCCACCTCACTCGGGGAACCTCCAAAAAGGCTCCCACGGACGATCTCAAGGGTCGCATGGGCACACCTGGAGTGGGGCGGTCCCACAGATAAGTAGGGCCCAGGCTGTGAAGGGCTTTAAAGGTTAGAACCAGCACCTTGAACCTGGCCCGGTGCTTTATAGGCAGCCAGTGCAGAGCCCAGAGCACTGGTGTCATGTGCTCCCTGCGACCCGCCCCCATAAGGAGACGCACTGTGGAATTCTGCACCAGCTGCAGCCTCCGGACCAGCTTCTCGGGCAGCCCCAAATAGAGCACGTTGCAGTAATCTAGCCTCGAGGTGATGAAGGCATGAATGACAGTGGCGAGGTCGGAGTCTGAGAGATACGGCCGAAGCCACCAGACAAGATGTAACTGCCGAAACGCACTCCCCACCACAGCCACAACCTGAGATTCCAGGCTGAGCTGTGAATCGAGGAGCACACTCAGACTCCGCACTTGAGAGACCATGGGAGGGCGATCTGACCCCATCCCCCAACAAGAGGAGATTCAACCACCCCCAGGCTCCCCAAGCCCTCGCCCCCCAACATCACCTCCATCTTGTCAGGATTCATTTGCAGATGGCTCAACCTCATCCAAGTACCCACAGCTGACAGGCACTGGGAAAATAGGGAGACTGCATGACCTGGGTTGATGGAAAAAGAGATGTAGAGTCGAGTGTCATCAGCATACTGATGACACTGCATGCCCTGAAACCCTCTCACAATCTCCCCTAACGGCTGCATATAGGTGTTAAACAAAAGGGGGGACAGAATAGCACCCTGCGGGACTCCACATGTGAGGTCCCAGGGAGAAGACATACACTCCCCCAAGACCACCCAATGAGTTCTGGCCAGGAATGAACAAAACCAGTCCAAGACCGTCCCGCCAATCCCGGCATGGTCCCGCAGGCGAGTCACCAACACCTCATGATTGACTGTGTCGAATGCAGCCGAAAGGTCTAGCAGAACCAGTAAGGTCTGACGTCCCTGGTCCAACGCCAGATGGAGATCGTCAACCAAGGCCACCAATGCAGTCTCCGTACCATACCCAGGCCAAAAACCAGGCTGAAAGGGGTCAAGGAAACCTGTGCGGTCCAGATGTTCCTGGAGCTGCCGTGCCACAGCCCGTTCAATAACCTTCCCTAAAAAGGTAAGGTTAGAGACCGGCCGATAACTGGCAGGAGCATCAGAGTCAAGAGATGGTTTCTTGAGCAGGGGCCTAACCACAACCTCCTTCAGGCAGTCAGGCACCCTGACCTCCCAAAGGGAGGAACTAACCACCCCAGCTAGCAACAGCCGTAATATCTCCTGGCTGGCTTTCACCAACCAGGACGAGCAGGGGTCTTGTTTGCAAGTGGTGGCATGAACAGATCCCAACAAGGACTCCACATAGGCAGGCGACACCATCTAAAACCGATCCCACAAAACAGGACAGGAAGGGGCATCCATAGCCCCAAGATGATCCTCTGAAATAACTGTGGTACCAAAATCGTGGCGGATGTGAGCAATCTTATGTACCGGTCACAGCAGTCACTGGTTTGCTCCAGGTCCAGGTGGAGGCAGGCAGGACTGACCAAGCCTTTCACCACCCGGAAAAGCTCCGCTTGATGTGACTTTGCAGATGTAATAAGGGCAGCAAAGGACTGCTTCTTTGCTGCCTGCACCGCCACAGCATAGGCCTTTAAGCTGCTCTTATGCTGTGATTGATCATACTTGTCGCGAGTCCGGTGCCACCATCGCTCCAACCGCCTGCTCTCCTGCTTCAAACACCGCAGGCCCTCAGTAAACCAAGGAGACCTGCGGGAGACTTGGGAGGGCAGCAGATGCCTGGGAGCCACTCTGTCAATGGTCTCGGCCAACAAGGTGACCCAGAAGGCTACGAGATCATCGACAGAGCGGGTGTCAAGGTCCAGGGGAAACTCCCCCAGAGCATTCTGGAACTGATCCGGGTCCATAAGTCTCCAGGGGTGGACCAATCTAATAGGTCCTGCACCCCATTGGGGGTTGACATGTGCCATGATGCATGTCTTAAGGAGCTAATGTCAGACCATGAGAAAGGCTCCACCCCCCCTGACTTCTACTAACTGACCCCCTGCCTCAAGGCTGGTACAGAAAATCAAATCCAGTGTATGTCCCTCCTCATGTGTGAGGCCACAGATGATTTGGGACAGGCCCATGGTTGTCATGGAGGCCATGAACTCATGCCTCACTCCTCCAAGATCGGTGTCCGTGTGAATGTTAAAATCCCCCAGGACCAGTATAGCTATGCCCTTGGGGGACGCCCCTCACAAAATGGTTTCTCCCAAAATGGTGTCACTCTAGACATCTTGTAAGCCCCCTCTGCAACTGGGTAGTACCGGGAGCCTCTTCCATCTTTCGAGGGGGGGGGAGGGGTGTCATTCTACCTGAATTCTAATGCTCCATTTCCCCCCTCCCCCAGGTGCAATCGTGCTGGACTGCAGATCCTGTTCCAGCCCCACCACCTCCCCAGTGGAGGAACCCTGCAATATCCGTGTCTGGTCAGAGGCTTCACTGGCCACATAGGGAAGCAACGAGGACTGGAGAAGCTTGGATGATGTGTGGACACCTCCCAGCTCCTCCAACACTTCCACTCTCAGCATTTTACCCCAGATCTTGGCTGTATCCTGCTGAACTGTATTCCAGCTCCTTGATGGGAGGGGTGGGGTATGGGTACCCAGGAGGGAACTCCTAGTGAGTTCTCACCACTAGTGAGTTCTCACTCCTAGTGAGTTCTCACCACTACTCGGACGTCCTACTCACCACTACATCTGGTACTTGTGTGTTTCTGGCACCAGGGACACAGACCTTTACTGCTCTAGCAAATCTGGGTGCAAACCTGTGGCCATGATACGGAAGCAGAATAGAATGCCATTCTGTCTGGTTTCTGTACTGCTTTCAAGCTGCTATTATAAATACTACTGCTGCTGTAATTGTAATAAAGTGCATTATTTTTCCATGTTGTGTATTACTAGTCTCTTGAAACTTTGCTGCTGTCCTGCTAGTTGTGACTGGCCAAAAATAGCCCAGTGACCACTCAAACCCTGGTGATTCTACTTGCTGACACTCCCACTCCTGTGAGCCAACTCATTCTCTGCCCCCCTTCTCCCTGGCCAATCCTAGTCTCTCTATCACAAGAGCTCTTCTCCCAGCCTGTAATGCATCTGCACCAGCTCATAGTCTGGCAATTGTGGGGCTCCGCTCACTCTGAACTCCGGCACTATAATTGGAGGGAGGCAATAGTGCACATTAGGATAATTGTCCTAGGCCTTTCGCATCTCGGGGGGGAGGGTGGCGTGTTTATGGTAAACTCTGGCTGCCTCTTTTGAGGCTGGGAATTGAGGCAGTGGGTGCTTCAGGTTTCACATTCCCTTTGTGGGATCCCACAAGCTGCTGGAGCAGAGACGATATGGGGAAACATGCAGAGACCAAGTAACTTCCTCCAGAGGGGGCACCACAAATATCTATTTGCCCCCTAGGTCTTAAAACAGCCTGCCCAATCTATGTATGTCCTTCCACAGAATCCCTCCTAGAAGACATACATCAGTACATCTATGGCAGGCGGTTACTCCCAATAACCTTGCTGGCAACCATTTTAATGCTGAAGGCCTAACTTCCTGTGATCTGATCCCAGGCTAGCCAAGGCCCCAGAGGATCTTATTCCCATGAACTCCCTGCTGCTGGGTGAGCGCCTAAAGAGGAGACTTTTTCTCTTGAGGGACAAAAGTGGGTTTAAAGCTATCTGTCTGGAGGTGTAGATGTGTCAGAAAATTCAAGTGTGCATTCTAATCATTTCCTGAGTTTGATTTTTAAAAAATCTCTTGGAGGGATTGTTATGATACGTTTTGAATTTCATGATACGAAGTTATGCTGTTACAAAGTTCCTGTTATCCAACAGAAAGATTTTAAAACAACATCAAGATGTGCATAGAATTATACACAGAACAAAAGTACACATGTTTTATGAAGCTCTCCCTATACGCTGTCTTAGAGAAGAGAATGGGTATGCGTGCGTAGGATGTAGGTAGAGTGGTTATTGTATGTAGATGCTAGGTATGGGTACCCATTCTCTTCTCGGAGCGGGTAGAGGGAGACATACATAAAACATACTGTACTAGGGGTCAGGCTCTGGCCCCTTTTCAAGATTGCTGCTCTCTCAATTCAACCCCCCAAAGTACTTTGCCCAGGCAAGCTCTATAGCTCCTAGCCTGGTTCCTCAGGCTTTCTGTAGTGCTCTAGTGACGCTGTTCAGTTGCTAGTTACATGTCTTTCTCCAAGCACTCTGGCTGATGCCCCCTTCCTTTCCCAGGCAGGCTGGCTACAGTGGATCGTCTTAGCCTCCTGTGTAGCAGCTGGTTGAAAGAGATTCTTTCAACCCGGCTGCTTCAGGGTCCTGATAGTTAGCTTTGCCACCTCTGCTCCTCCAGCAGCTAGCCAGTCTCCCTGCTGCTTCCTGGGCCCTCCAACCCACTCCACAGGCTTTCGCACTTGCCAGGCTATGTCCCAGGACTTCTTCCTCTTCCTCTTCCCTCCTTGGAGCTCGACCAGCTTGGCAGCTTCTGGCTCTGCAACTGTCCCAGGTGTGTCCGGCTCACCTGCATTTCCTCACAGCCCCTCTCACTCACCAGGCATCTCCTTTAAGGGCCTCCCAACACTGTGTTAACCATTTTGTGAGCTAATTTAGCAGGGCTCTTTCCCTTGGTTATGCCTGAGGGTGCAATGCAATCCTCTGTCTTACAGCAGTGCACTTGCTGGTGACCCTGCTATATGTACATATATTTGTTGTACATATCATCCATCTATGTGCACAGGTTGCATTATCTACAAGGATCTGGGAGCCAGAACTCCTGGGTTCTGTGGGAGGGAAGCAGGGGGCTAGTAAGTTAGAAGAGGGCAGGGACTGGGAGTCAGGACTTTGGGGTTCTCTGGGAGTGTAGTGGGGGGCTATCGGGTTAGAGTGGGGGGGAGGGGTTGGGATCCAGGACTCCTGAGTTCTCGGAGAGCTGCAGGCTGTGTTGGAGTGTCACTGGTGGGAGCTGAACTAGGACAGTTTACAGTGGGGAAGAGGCAGCAGTCGCAGGCTTGTTGCTCGCTGCCTTGGTGGATCCTGTTGAGGGAGCTGGAGCAGCACGATGCCTGGGACAGGCTGCAGGAGCTTCCTTGCTTCTGAGAGAAGTTTCCATGTTAAAAGTCCTGTAAGTCTCAAATAAATTCCAGACAGTCCCACTAAAATCAGTCTATTTTTTCATGTCTTTGGAGGGAAAATTTAGTGTATTCCCCTTAGGATCAAAAACATTCAGTTTAAGAGAGGAGCTAAGGCTCTTACAAACTGTACCAAGTGCCCAAAAGCATGGAAATTGTAAGTTAATTTGCCCGCCTTAACTTGCACGCCATATAAGCAGTTAAGATGTACTTGCATGCTGTGCTGACTTACAATTCAGGCGTCATGCCCCCACACTTTGCTTTGGTCTTTCAGCCCCAGTCCTCTTTCTCTGCAGGTTGGGGGCAACACTGAAACTGGGGACGGCAAGCTCCTCCCCCCGCTTCATTATTATGGCCATGATCCCTGTCTCCACTGTAGCCCATACACACCCCTCCACCCTTGACTGCTCCCAAGGCTTGTCCCTGAATACACATCACTCATCTCTCAGCCTTCTCCCCCTATATATACCGCTCCCCCCCCCCCAGCACCTGGGTGCCCCATCCCCATAAATACACTGCTCTCCACCCCTGGCTGCCTCTGAGCCTTGTCTGCTGATATACACCCTCCCAGCATCTGGCTGCCCATTGTGGATACATACAGGCCCCCTCCCCCACCTGCACCCCAGCCTTGTCTGTGCATGGACATCACTCATTTTTCAACCTTGTCCCCTAGCACCTGGCTGTCCCCTTACGATACAGACACTTCCCCCACTGCCTGGTTGTGCCCATTCTTGTCTCCCTGTATACATCCCGCATCCATCAGCCTTGTTCCTGCCATATACAGCCCCCCAGTACTCAGCTTTCCCATTCTCCCCAACCCAAATGAAAGTATATATGGAATTGGGGGGGCGGGGGGGGAAAGAAACCTGCAGAGGAAGAGGATTGTGGGGGAAAGACCAAGGCAAAGTGTGGGTGCATGGAGTCTAAGTTGGGCTTCGTCTTTGATACTCACCTTTCCTTTAAACCTTACATTGACTCTGTTGCCAAGTCCTGTCGCTTTGCCCTCCACAATATTGCTCGGATTCACCCCTTTCTCTCTGTCTCCTCAGCCAAAACCCTTGTTCCAGGGGCGGATTGGCCATTGAATGCACCGGGAG
>QEPC01001969.1:1378925-1393559 GCA_003113815.1 Sphenodon punctatus | reverse complement strand
CCAGTGGCAGTCTCCCCCCTGCCATCCCCCCATAACCTCCCGCTCACCCCTGCCAGGCTGCTGAGGATCTGAGTCTGGGGACTCAGCTCCGATAGGCCCCAAATCTGGTACATTCTACCCACCCCAAGCCACGCCCCCAAGCCATGCCCCCTTAGCCCATTTCCGGCACCCCGGCGGCTTTACCGCCGGCACAGGGCCACTAACACTATATTTTCCCGGGCCACTTTGATTTCCCAATCCGCCCCTGCCTTGTTCACACCATGGTCATCTCTTGCCTTGACTACTGCAACCTCCTCCTTACTGGCCTCTCCCACTCTCACCTGTCCCCCCTTATCTCCATCCAAAACTCTGCTGCTAGGGTCATCCACTCAGCCCATCACTTCGACCATGTGCAGCCTCTCCTCACTTCACTGGCTCCCCCTTCCCGATCACATCCTTCACAAACTCCTGGTGTTCACTTACAAATCCCTTCACAACCTGGCTCCCCCCTACTTCTCCGCCCTAGTCTCCTTACACACTCCTGCATGCACTCTCCGCTCCTCCTCTTCCCCTCATCTCCCCTGCTCCCCTAACCACTTTTGCCCCTTCTCCCTTGCTGCCCCCCGTGCCTGGAACTCCCTCCCTGCCCACATCTGCCTTGCCCCCTTCCGCTGCACCTTCAGATCCCTCCTCAAAACCCACCTCTTCCTCGACGCCTTTCCCCATACCTGTTAGAACTTTCCTTTCAATATTTACTGTCTGCCCTCCCCGCAGACTCCTGCCTAACTGCAACCAAGCCAAGCACGTGCACCTGAGACTTGAATGTTATTTATCCCTTGTCTCTCCCTATGTCCGCTATCCTTGTCTCCCCCCTCCGTGTCTATTAGATTGTAAGCTGTAGGCAGGTACCGCATCTATCTTATTGTTCTGTAAAGCGCCAGGTACACAGCTGCGCTATACAAATGCTTATAATAATAACTATTAATAATAATTAATAAGTGAGCACAATCGTGAGACTGTACAATGTCTTACTGCTTACATGGTGAGCAAGTTAAGGTGGGAGCCTTAACTTAAAATGTCCATGCTTTTTGGAGCATGGTTCAATTTGTAAGAGCCTTAATTTTTCTCTTAAACGGACTCTTTTTTTGATCCTATAACTTAATACCGCAGGCTTCACAGAGTCCTCTGCAGAAAAGCACCCTCTGGTGGTCAATAATGCATTCTGCAGAGTCCTTTTCTTTTCAAAAAATGTATGGCATTTCTCTCACTGTGACGTACACAGCTCAGCTTTTGTGTGCTGTTTATGGAGATGCCAGCTAGTGCTGATATTCCTCGATAACCATCCTTTGTGCAGAGTAAACGCTCAAATGCCTCACCTAGCAATGTGCTATTTCATTGGATAAGCAAGTTAGTGAAACGGGGACTAGAAGAAATGGCTTAATTTGGGGCTAAAATGTTTGAGGGATCTGGATCCCATTGACCCATATAGGACCAGCCCCCATGACTCTGGATCTATGGGGGAGAGAAAATTTCTGAGGAATAGGTCCCCTGCATCCCCCACTATAATTATTGTGTAAAGCAGCTGCCGGAAGGTAGCCTGCTTCCTACCCCTGCCCGACCATCCAAGGAGAGTTTTGCTACCCCTTGCAGTTTCATGTCATCTGCAGAATTGATAAGGATACTCTCTGCTCCATCATCCAAGTCATTAATGAAAATGCTGAGCAGCATCAATCCCAACACTGGCTCCTCCGACCACACCTGACACTCCCTCCCAATTTGACATTGATGATCCATTAATTATTACTCTCTGAGTGCACTGCTTTAACTAATTGTGTATTCCGTTTTACAAACGGAATTGTTTTACAAACAATTTACCAACTGTGTATTAGTTTTACAAACTAATTGTAAATCTGTTTTAACTAATTGTGTATTCCGCGTATTCTGAACTCCCACCCCGCCGCCCAATGTGGCTCATATCTGAAAGTGGCCTTAGAATGGAATGGTGTGTGTGTGTGTGAGTGAAACGAGGAGTGTTCAGTTGGAACCAGGAGGGAGTGTGAGTTAGTGAGCTCTCTCAGGAAACTGGTTGTGGAGCGTGGTGTACACAGGGAAGGTAGAAGAAGGGAGAAACTGTCCTGAGGGCAAGAGTGTTGGGGGAACTACAAGGCTGTGACTGAAGACAGCGGGGTTCCACCGTACAACACCGGTGAACACCGAGGTCTCTAGGGGAAAGATTGAAGATGTCATCCTTATGGCACGGCTCGGCACCTGTGAGTACATAAACCGCGTGCTGGGCACCGCTCCATCCAGGAGTGGAAAAGCTATGGTGACCAGAGCTCCCTGGTACATCTGGTGAGCAAGGACCAGACTAGACTCTGTTTTCTCTAATCCACGTCCCTATCTATGTATGGTTTATTAAACAGCTCATTTTCCTCCTTAAGTTGAAATCCTCAGTGTTTTAGCCTCCTTTGTTTTGGGAGAGGTTCAGAGCCCGCTGCAAGGCCGTCCCATCACAGATAGTTTTTTTAAATGGTCTACATGCCCCTTTAAAATATCTTTATAGTGAGAAAAACAACACAGGACTCTGCAGTGCCAGTGTTTTTTTGTGTTCATTTTAAGTGTGTCCCTCAAGGGGACCCTCAGGTGCACCCTCAATGTTCCTCAGATTGAAACTATGCATCCTGCAAAATACTATCCTTGAGCTGGTGACCCTAGGCTGGTATGAGGCTGGGGTGCAGCTTAGGAGGATCCCTATTTTCATTTTCTGTCAGGCAGGTGGAGTGAGCCTGAGACACAGCTGGGAAGAGGGGAGAGGCGGCTATGGGGCCTGTCTCTGAAGGGAGATAGGACAAGAGGGACTGTACTGTCTTTCCCATGAGAGACTCTTGGAGGGGGAAGAAAGGAGTGCTGGGTCAAAAGATGTTGGTGTCTTGCATGTATTGTGGTCACAGCATAGCATACTGGCCTGGCCTGGCCCCCCCTGCCTTGCAGGATGAGAGAGATGGTCTGTGAGGCAGCCAGGACCCAGCAGTGTAACAATAGGAGAGGATGGGAGGGGGGGGGGCATTCCTCCCACCATTTTCCTGGGAAGGAGAATCTCCCTCCTTCACATTTGGGGCAGTTGCCATGGCTACCCTTACCCCCTCACGTGGAGTGTCCTGGAAGCAGAGCCAGCAGAAGAGACACTGGATGTCTTTAGACATAACGCTGGGTGTGTTTAGACAGACGTTTCTCCTGGGTTTTTGCGGTAATATCCAGAACTTTCTGTGTGTCTAAATCACTCTCCAGATCTTTGAACTTCCGCGTGAAACTTCTCCTAGTACTTTTGTGTGTAAAATGTTCTCCTGGTAAACTGCTTTGCTCCAGGCAGCTGTGGTCACTTGGTTTCCATGGCAGCCTGTCACGTCTACAGCTGTGGCTACTTTAGGCTGCCTGAGGGCAGTGTGTGTGTGAAGAATGCATCCAGGAACTGCCTCAGGGGAATGTGTGTGTGTGAAAAATGAATCCGGAATTTACTTGTGGACTTGTAAACCCAGAAAATGGAAACATCTGGAACTTTAACATGTGTCTAAAAATGCCAGTTGTTCAGTGTTCTGTAACACAGTGTCCTACCGTTACAGTGTTTAGACAGACCGCCAACACAGCGTTCACCCCAAACACTGATTAAACCGTGAAAACCCAGCAGGGTTCACTTCCAGTGTTTGGTGTTAACATTGTTGCCCAGAGTTGACAGTATGCAATGGACTGCTCTTTGCAGGTGACATGTTTTTTGGCACAAGCGCTGGGGAACCCTGGCTCTGTCCTGTCCACAGTGCTCCCAGCCAGTTCTTGTGACTTGAAAAGGCCGCTTCCTCTGCCCACAGTGTCTCTGAGTGATGGCTGTGTTTGCTGGTGTGGCTGGCTGCCACCGTTCATACATGCAGGGGTTCTGTGGCCGCCCATTACCACGGAGCTATTTGGCTTGCCCGCATGGAACACTCCGGATTTCCTGGCAGTGCTCTGTGCGTGGCCATGAGTGCGTGCTCCATGGCTCACAGGAGTGCGCATCTGACTGCTCCACCTTCAGACAGGCAGTGGGCTCCGTGGGGCAGCACCTCATCTGAAAACAAGGGGCAGCACCAGGGAAAGGGCGGAGATGGCCACGGGGCTGTCTGGGATAGAGGAGAGTGGTCAGGAAGAAAATGTGAGGAACAGGGTGGGAGAATCAAGAGAGTACAAGAGGCAGGAGGTAGGGGAAGAAAGAGAGAGTATGAGGGACAGGAGAGAGAAGGGAGGATGGAATGTTCCAGCTACACAGTGTGTGGGTCTTGTGGGGTCAGGGTTTAGGGCCTCCATGGGTAGGGCATCCTGCCCTTTTCTCCCCCCACACCCTTGGGTCCCTTGCCATGCCCTTCCCTATCTAGCATTGACCCCAAAAGTGGCAGTTCCATACAAAAAGGGGGTGGAGCTAAGGGGATTCTCCTGCCTCTTTCTGATATAGTAATGCGAATGCCCCCTTTGGAGCATTGTGACAGAAAGTGTCAAGGACAGGGAATTTTTTCCCTTTCTCTTCTCCCCACCAACTATGGCCTTGATTCTACAAGTCAGTGGGAGGCTAACATTAACATAGCACTTTCAGTATCCAAAATGTTCTTCTTTACTTATCTAGCTCACTCCGTGAGGTAGGTCATGATTACGGCTATGATTCTATCACGGAGGTCATGTTTTCCGTGATTTTCCCTGCCATTCATGAATTTCCCCATCTCTCCATGACTTCTGTGAGATCTGGCCTGCTGTCCTTTGACAGGTTTTTTTGCATGCTAACGTGAGAGGCACAGTGCCAGCAATGGATGTGGTGGCTGCATGCTGTGCAGCGGAGAGAGCTGCAGCAGGTAAGAGAGATAGAGGAGAGAATAAAAGGCAAGGAGACAGAGAACAGGAGGCTGAGGGGCACACCAGATCAGTAGTTGGGGCAAACGCATGGAGGATCAAGGGCCAGAACGCATTTAGAGAACATCAAACAGGGAAAAAAGGCAAAGTGGCCAACACCACACTCAAACAGGGAAGTGCTACGTACCCCAAGGACACATTTCATGAGAGCAGAGGGTTGATGCTTTGTAGCCTGTAATACTCCAGTAGATTATAAAAAGAAGGCAAGCTGTGACATGCACATCGAAAATGCAGGACATAAACAGAAGGCTGAAGACTTGGGACAGTCAACAGTGAAAAGAGCCTGACTCCAGCAGACAGTGGAGGCGTTGTTCAGTCACTGTTAACACAGAAGAGCAGGTGCACCACAGGACTGCAACGTACAGGCTGACAGAAGCCTTCTGCAGTGCAAATGTTCCATTGCACATCCTCGATAACCCAACCCCGAAAAGCTACCTAGAAAACAAAATCGGTTTTATTTCTTCCTCTGATCACTTCCACAAAATGTATCTCCCAAAGATTTGTGGAAGTCACATAAGTGAGCTATGGGAACACCTTAACCTTTCTCTTGAATAAGTCTGGTGGTGGATGAAACATCTGATGCTGAGGGGCAGTACATCCTTAACATCCTAGCAGTGCCCTCCCTGCCCTTCGCAGAGATCTCTAGGCATCAACAGGGTAAGAGTACGACGGAATTAACTTCTACGTTGATAGAATGCTGGTGCCTGGAAACTGTAAGTTTTAAATCAGTTAAGCCAGGCAGTGCTAGACATATTTCAAAAATTTGGGGTACCATTTGATAGAGTCACAGCCTTTGTAACAGACAATGCTACCTACATGATGAAAGCCTGGGAACAGAGTCTGAAACTGCTTTTCCTTAATGCAATACATGTTACATGCACTGCTCACCTCCTTAACCTTCTCGGGGATACGTGGAGGAAAACATTTGGAAGAGTGAATGAGTTTGTAATCACTGTGAAACAGGCATTCACTGCCTGCCCTTCCCGCAAGGCTAATTTCTGCCAGTTTTAGGAAGGGAAGGGCAAAACACCTAAATTCTACAAGCTCCTGTTCTTACCTGATGGAACAGCTAGTTTAAGGCTGTCCACTTTCATAGCAGCCACCTGCAGGACTATGCGGAGTTTTTGGAGGAGGAAAGTGAATGTAGCACTAGCTCTTTTGTTGCCGACGTGGTCACTGTGTGAATCTGGTGAAGTTAAAGCTGACAGAGGCAACAGAAGAATTTGCACCAAGGACAGTGGCAATTCTAACATTGTAAGAAAAACCAGAAATAAAGTCACACAAGGCGTACAACAACATGACCGATTTTTTCGAGTGGGCAAAATCGTTCAGTGGCATGACTTCCAATTAGCTTGCCAAAACAGCCCTCCTGGAAAACAGTGAAAAAACAACAGTGTACATGTCTGGATTACAAAGGTTCTGTCAACCAGCTGCCAGATTCTTTAAGGCGTGCAGGGTTTTTGATCCCACACAAGCAAAGCACCTGGCGATTGACTCTTCAAATGCGTTCCAGGCTATTCTCCTTGTGGAGGAAAACAAGTTACAAAGGTAGAGTTTCATGCTACATCACGGCGCTCCCTGAATTTCGGGGTCAGACATTGCAGACTTCTGGAACAACGTTAAAGACTGCTTTCCTAATCTTTTAGAAATAGCTTTAAGATGTCTGTCTGTCCCAGTCAACAGTGTGGAATACGAGCATTCCTTCTCATTCTATGAAAATGCTCTACGCGAGGACAGATGCTGTATCAATAAAGGAAACCTAGCAATGTATAACATGCTCTTTCAGAACAAAGGAAAGCTGTAACCACAAGTAATTTCATGGTTTAAAATCTAATGTGTTTTATTTGAACTTTTTGTTATTTAACTATTCAAGAAAATTGAAATTGAACTGTGATTTTCCCATGACTTTTCATGATTTTTTCTATGACTTCTCCGTGATTTTTTTTTTTTTTTTAATGCCATGGAAAAATCATAGCCCTAGTCATGATTATTCTCATTTTATAGATGTAGAACAGAAGTTGAGAGATAGTGACTTTCCTAAGGCCCTCTAGGGCATTGGTTCCCAAACTGTGGTCCGCGGACCCCTGGGGGTCCGCGACACACTCCCAGGGGGTCCACGGGCCTCCTCATTTGTCCTGCTTGGTTTGTTTGTTTTGTCTTGCTGAGCCACACAGCATGGTGACTGGGCTCGGTGTTGGCACGGCACCGACTCCAAGGTCAGGCACTGACACAAGCGGAAGAAGTTTAAGGCACTTCTGCCCTCAGCAATCCCTTCAAAGCAGTGGGTTAAACAAACTAGCAGATGCAGGCTGCAAGCAGACAGGGGTGCGAACTTTGCAGTGTGGCTTGCCTCACTCCCGGGAGGGGTGTCTGTCTGCAAGCCTAGCCCAATGAGCCTGGGGCTGCAGCGTGCAGTCTTGTGGGGGAAGAGACCGCTTCCCTTCTGCCCTACTTAACCGGAGGAGCCAGCAGCAATCCACAGAAAGTTGTAGCGGCAAGGAGCCACATCCTCCTGGAGCCGGACCTGCTGCGGCTGCTGGGTTGGGCCGTGGGACATCAGCATCACCCGCCCGCCCTCCACCTTCCCAGCACCATGTGACTGCGGCAGAGCAGAGGAGGGGGCAGCTGGCGGGTTTTCACTGTGAATCTCCCGTAGTTTTAGTCTGGGCTCGAAACTCCGGTGAGGCTGAAGCGTGGGAGGGAGCCAGGCGGCGGGCGGGTATGAAGGGGGGAAATTAACATGGAGAAGGGATGGCTGGGGAGAAATCATACTGGGGTATGAAGGGGTGAAATAAACGTGGAGAAGGGATGGCTGTTGATTGGAGGGTAGTAAGAGGCTGTCAAACATTGGTGTTGGCTTGATCTTCTCTTCTGCATTGTCCTCTTAGGCTGGTGAATTGATACACTGAACCAGTGGCTAAAGAAAGTGAGGCTCACAGGGCAGGAAGGACAGGCAGCAAGCTTGCCAGATAAGGAAGGGCAGACAAAATAATTTATGGAGTTCCCAGCACCAGTCAAAAACATCAAAGTAGTGATTGTTTGGAGGCATCTAGCTCGCAGGAAAGTTAGGCGCTATGACCCAAACTACATAAAAATGGGTTTCACGTCTACTGGTTCGGCTGAAGAGCCACGTCCACGGTGTGTTCTATGTTATGAGGTGCTGTCGGATGAGAGTATGAAACCAGCTAATCTTCATCAAATTTCACAAATGCTTACATCCATATTTGTTGTAGTATGCAAATTTAGGGGGGGTATCTTATGCAAATTTATGTAAATTTGGTGGGGGTCCTTGGCTCATTGGGAAATTTGAAAAGGGGTACTTGGTCACAAAAAGTTTGGGAACCACTGCTCTAGGGAATGAATGGCTAAAATGGGATTTAAATTCTGGTCCCAGGTGTTGACCACAGCTTTGACTCAATAACTTAATCACACCAATAATGGCCAAATATTATTTGTATGATTGTGTGTGTGTGTCAATATTCCATGGGAAATACGTATTTTAATAAAGAAAAATACGTGTCACATAAGGGTATAGTTTGCAATTTAACTGGTGACCATCAGCTTGAATCCACCAGTTATTGATTACTTAGTCTTAAAACAAAATAGCAATGAAGTAAATACTGAAAGAAGTCAATAAGATGGTCAAATCTAGGCTTAGTTCTAAAAGACTTATTTCAGTCCTTTTCATTAGTTACCAGAGAGACCAGTTCCCCAGGTGTTTGAACATCAGTACCGGTTCAGGAAGATGGAAAAAAGATGGCATTTGAAAGCATAAAGATTGGAATGGCAGCCATTTTTTTTTTTAAGATCCCTTTCAAATGGACCATGGTGGGTGTGGGGATGGGAGTGTACAATTTTACACACCATAGAGGTACCCATCCCAAATTTAGCACCAACTGTTCTGTAGGTATTGGGGGTTGCTAGCTTCCAAATTGCAATTGCCACACGCTTTATGGGGGTTATTGCTGCTCTTGTGTTTGTATCCCTCTTCACAAGGACATGGCCATAACACCACAACTTATCCACTAGCTTTTGAAAAACATCCTTGCTTATTCTGAAGTTCTCTATCCAGCGTACATCATCAACGTACTGAGCATCCACTACATTTTCCCACCAGTCTGTGCTCTGGTTCAGCTTTCATTGGTGTCCAAGCATAGGTTAAATTGCATCTAATGTCTCAAAATCGGGTGCTTATCAACTGTTGTATCTCATCCCCGGAAAGGCGTGCACATCAGTCAAGTCTCCAACGATCTGTAAAATGAAAACAGAATTTCTTCTGTAATGGTGTAAGAACACAGTTACCTAGGAAGCTTAAAAATTAGGGATGGGCAAATGCAGTTTGGATGTTCGGACCGAACTCGGTCCGTTCGAATGTCCGAACCAAATGTCCAAACAGAACTCTCGAACGACCAAACTGTTTGGTCGTGTTCGGATGAGTTTGGATGAGTTCAGGGGCGGGGAAAACGTCTTTTCAGGGCCAAAAATTCCATTTCGGTTTTGTTTCGATAGCGCTGTTTTTGAATATTCGGCCAAGTTCAGCCAAACCAAACTTGAACCCAAACTTGGGTTTCGAACCAAACGTCTGAACAGCATTCTGTTCGCCGATCCCTATTAAGAATGTCTAAGTCACCATTGCCCTAGACTCTCAGGCATTACATTTACTAGGCAATATAACAGAATTACTGCATTCAAGACTATATTTACATGCTTTTACACTGTCTATTAGTATCAGATTTGCACATAGGCAGTGCACTTTTTTCTAATGTCTGTCAAGGGAAAGGCAGAGTTAACCTTTGTTTTCCATTAATTATGGTCATGTTCATGCTTTCTTTATTCTATTTACGCATTGCCCAAACTGTTATGAAACAAAGCTTCAGAAACAGTAGCTATTAAATAACATTGTGTGTGGTCATCTCAGAGTGCACTTTTCCTTGCGTGTACAATCGTCGGTAAGGAAGTGCGCTGTATGTGAGAAGAGCTTAAAAATCAAAACCTTGCAATTATGTTGCGTCTGCTGCTTATGGTGAAGTGGTGCAGAGATGGATGGACACAGAGATTGTATTATTTTCCATCATGTCTCAGTTATTAAGTAATAACATTCCTGTGTTAAATATACTTTGAATGTTTTCCACTCATGTAAACATCTTGCCTCAGAAAAACAATTCTGAAGTGATATGTACTGTTGAAACAGTGCATGTGTCTGTGCCCTAGCAGCCCCATCTTCATTAGAAATATTTTCCAGGTTCCTAAACACCATTTAAACCTAGTTCATAATGATAGTTAGCTCCTCAATCTGTTGGGTATTCATGTTTTCCAGTCTGGAATGAGAAAGTAGCTGCATGAGATTAATTCATAGCTACCACCTTCCAAAAGTGTGTACTACAATACTTCCTATACAGTAGTGAAACGTAAATGCAGGTGCAGAGTCTGCAGACTACACTTCCTGCAGACAACCATGGATAAATCCACGTTTGATACCTCAACACACTGCCAAGTATGCCTATGGAACAATCATTGTCCATGTACTATACATTGTTGCAGTTTCTGAGTTTTAAAGTTACCCCTGTATCTGGAAGAAATTACTTTTGCCCACTCTTTCTATAGATGCCTCACAGCCTTCCCACAGCCAGTGTGCATAAATTCACGTTCTGTGGCAGGAAGAACCCATAGGGGAAGACCTTGTGGTTTGCACCCCTATGGGTTCATGTGGATATCCAGCACGCCCTTCACCTGCCATGCCAAGAGTCAGCTTTCGCCCTCCTGTCACAACGGATGACTCCGAGGGCTTCTCTGTCTGCACAATGGAGCATGTGTGGTGGAATTCACAGCTGTAGCAGGAGGGGTCGCTGGGGTGTCACTCCAGGGAATTAGTTCACCCCCTGCTACGCCGTGTCCACCTTGAGCATAAGCAGCTGAACCCCCTCCTTCCGGGCAGGGGGTACCCTCTCCAGACACACCACACACGGTCCAGAGGGTCTTTTCAGTTCCCATCTTTATTTGGACCTAATAAGTCCAGTGTACTTGGGACTTCCAGCTCATCCACCTACACCCTACAGTGCCAAGTCCATCTCTCCAGTCCCAGGAGCAACTCAATAACCAACCCCCCTAAGTCCAACCCCAGGTCCTGGCCAAGCCTTCCTAGGTAAGAGGCTCCCTCCTGGGCATAGCCTCTTCCCTATACCTGGGTCCTGCTGGTTCTCCAGTCCTGCAGCACCTTGGACAGCATAGACCAGCAAGGTTTTCACAAAGATGTGGCTCCTTTGGCTCCCTGGCAGAGACTCTCTTGGCTTCATTCAGCCTTCCTCTTATATAGGCAGAGTGGGCGTGGCCAGACTCCAACTCTTTACAGCCTTAAAGGGTCACTACCCTGCCCACTCTGTCCCCGGGGTTTCTCAGCCTGTTCATCCCACAGGCTTTTCCCCAGCTATGGGGTTGGCTCTGCCCCACCCCAGGTGGCTTCAGTCCTCTGCCTGATCCTCGCTGCCCCCTTCTTAAAGGGGTAGCAGGCCCACCCCCCAGGACTGCTCCCTGCTACAACGGCCATTGGACAAACTGCAACAGATGTCCAGGGGTGCTCAGAATGGGAATGGACCGCATATGTGGTCCTTGCCCTGTGGACCTGTTTGCAGTCCCTGAGGTATTTGATTGCCAGAGAATGGCCATGCTGGAGCTGCTGTGCCAGTTAATGACTGCACTGCATACAGCTTGCGGTTACCAGCAGAGCACCTTTTATGTGGGGTGTGCTTGAGAGAGCGCGATGTGTTTGCACAGTTCCCTGATTGCACCTTTCTCCGGTGTTCACCCCTGGATGTACTGTTAGGGAGATCTCTCCCTCACGCTGCTGGCCCCCTCTGTTGCCTGGCTGTTTCGGCCAGGGGAAATGAGGGAGAGGTGGGGCATCTGCCTCGCTTTCCCTCATTTCCCCTGACTGAGACTGTGACAGGCAGCGGAAGGGGGGAGGGGCAGCAGAATGTCCGGTGGTGGTGGCGGGCAACGCGGTGGCAGATTTAATCTGCTGCCATGGTGCCCACCCCACCTGAAGCTCCGAGCCCGGTGCTGGGCCAAGGCTGGAGGTGGAGGCGGTGGCAGATCAGGTAAGTGATCCAAATGGCCACTCAGGCTTGGGGATGGCTGAGCTCAGGTAGTGCACCGCCTTGAGCTGGGGAGTGCCTCTAGGCCCACCAGCCCCAAAGCCACTGGCGGAAGATAGGGCCCCCACATTTGTTCCCCGCCCTGGGTCTCACTTACACTAATGCTGGCCCTGCTCACTAGCCTTTCCCCATATCTTGCAAAGATTTTTAAACCTTCTGTTAGGATTGATCTTTGTCTGATTGTCATAGGCAAAAATCAAAAGCTAATGTAAAATATCAAGAAAATATTTTAGCTAGCTGTTATATTAGAAATGGCCAAGAAAGGATCTCCTTTGAGCATTTTGACCAGCAAATAATTCTACAATTATTCTATAATAATTCTACAATAATTCTACAATTCAGCTGTGCCTTGCCATGACAATCAGACAGAGGTAAATCAAACCTTAACAGAACATCAGACAAAACCATTTCAATTGTTTCTGCATTTGTACATTCCAGCTTATACAAACCAAAAAGTTCTCCATAGACTCTGTAGTTTTTATTTACCAATCTTAAACAGAAAACTAGTTGTTCATCACGGCTTGCATCCTGTTTCATCTGCTAAAATAGCATAAAACTAGTTTTCTTTGACCTCTGCCAATAGCACTTTTATGCATTTATGAGACATGATTTCTAAATTTTCATTTACGATATGAGATAGGTAGGTTTCCTATTCAACCACCTTCTAACTTTACTGTCATTATAGGCTTTGCATACTGCCAGAAGAATTTGCTGTAAAGTCTCCTCATGATCATTGTAATCCGAGTGGTAGTTCCTGACGGGCCAAGTAACATAGGCTGGTCAGTATAGTGCAGAAGCTGGGGACTGAAGGGACAGATCGGGGGGTGGGGGGTGTCAGACACTGGGGGCAGTGGGAGCAGGTCTTGGGGGCAAAGCAGGGGTGTCTGACATTGGGAGGCAGGCGAGGGAAGGACAGGTGCCTGGGGAGCTGCTCACAGAGGGGTTGTAGGGAGTCAGACAATAGGGGTGCACAGGTGGAGAGGGCAGGGCTTGGGACACAGGGGAAAGATCTTGGGGGAAGGAGTGGGTCAGATACGGGATAGGCAGGGGCGGTAAAGGAGGGAAAGGGATGGGAGTCAGACATTGGGGGCAGGGCCTGGGGGGCTGAGGGAGGGACAGGTCTTGGGGGTAGGTGTGGGACAGATCTTGGGAAACAGGAAGGGAGAGGATGGGGGTAGAGAGTGGAGGTGGGCAGGTGACTGGAGCATCTGAGAGGTGGGGAGACAGAGGGAGAGACATGGGAGAAGGTCTGGGGGTGTCAGACACCAGAAGAGAGGTGCAGGAGGGGGGCTGAGGAAACTGAGGGGTGGGGGAGTAGGTCTTGGGAGGACTTGGCTGGAGAAAGAGAGGGAGGGATTGGTGTGTGTGGGGTCAGTGTGACACCAGGGGGCAGGTGCCCGGGGAAGCAGCTTGGGGTGGGGGACAAGGGGCAGATCTTGGGGGGTGGGAGATGTGAGGGGGCTGGGAAGCCCTTGATGGGGTCTGGGAGGAGAGAGAGGGGTGACATGGGGGTGGTTCAGACTCAGACCCCTGGGGAGCAGGTACCAGAGGGAGGTAGTAGCAGGGAAGGAGGAACTAAGGGGCTATAGATGTTGTGGGGAGGCGGAGGCGGGGACATAAGGGTCAGGGAGGAAGGTGGAGCTGGGGATTCAGGGGAAAAACCTTGGTGTTGGTGTGGGTGGATGGATGGGGACAGGTGCCAGGGAGTATGGGGGCAGATCTTGGAGAGGAAGGGGGCTGAAGGGAAGGGATCATGTCATCATGGATATATCCCATCCCTCTGTGACTGCCTGCCTGAGCCTCTCTCCTCCTCCCTCTCTTTCTGTGCCGTGGTCCCTTTCTGTGCCGTTTAGCCCAGCCGTTTAGCCCAGCTGCCAGCGGGACTCTCAAACTTACCTGCGCTGTTCCATCTGCTCGCCAAGGGGGGGTGTCCGCTGCTGCTGTTGCTGCTGCCGCCGCCACCGCTACCCTGCCACTCCACTGCTCCACGAGATCCCCGGGACCTGCGGGGGAGAAAAAGAGAACTGTGAGCTCCGGGGGGTGGGAGGTGAGGGGGAGCGAAGAAGCCGGTCATGTGGGCCGGCTTGTCCCCTCCCCCACCCAGAAGTGGCTGGGGCTATTTAGCCCACCTGCCAGTGGCTCCGCCGCAGGCCGTGAGCCACAGGCCGTGAGCCACAAGCCAAAGGGTGCGGCACTTAGGGGCACTTTGGGGCTGCAGGGGATCCAGGGGGGCTTTTTGGCAGGTAGGAGTACTGTTTGTTCAGGGTTGAGGAGTGAGGGTGGGAGAGTGTAGGAGGGGTGGTTAGAGTATAGGGTGGGTGAGGGAGGAGGGGTGTCCCTGCGCAAAACCCTGGTGGCAGCAGGGGGAGGCACAGGGTAGTCACTTGGTGGTAGTGAGGGGTGAAACCGACTCCCTGTGAGAGAGGGAAGTTGGGGGGGTATGTCTTGTGCCGGCCCCTGGTGGCAGTAGAATGGCCGGGTGGACTGGGGTGGTGGTTCAGGGGGGGTGTTGGTGAGGAGGGTGAGGGGTCGTTGGGTGAACAGCCAGGTTTAGGGGGCCAGGATTGGGGGAGGG
>QEPC01001969.1:1329328-1348773 GCA_003113815.1 Sphenodon punctatus | reverse complement strand
ATACAACTGTTAGAAATATTTGTGCATATCTGGGGGCCATGGCTCAAGTGGTAAGAGGGTGTGCTTTGCATGGTAGCATGCCTGGGAGAGGCCTCTGCTGGGGGCTTGGAGGGGTCTCAGGTATCACGCCGGGATGGCCTCTGCCGGAGACCGTGGATGAGCCGGATTTGGACCCGAATTTGAAACCCCTGCTGCCGTGTCAGGTTGTGAAAATACTGGGCTAAGATGGACCATTGGTCTGATTCAGTTAGGCAGTTTAGTTTAGTTTGGTATTACTCTATAAACTATGCTTGGCTTTCTCTGCATTTCTATTTAAACTAAGATATATTTACCCTCCATTCAGCAAGACCAGCTTCTGAAGTGGATATAGGAAGTAAATTAGGTTGAATCAGGTCCGGACAAGATGGAAGTAAGTAAAGTAAAGAGAGAGAAAAAGGACAAGAAGTGGTCTCTGCCATTCAGCCTATGACTTTTAAAACCTTTCATTCTCCTCCCATATCCACCCAGGATATTACCTGTTCCAATAATAAAAGCTCAAATTCTAACCAATTAAAACTAAAACTCTACTAACGTAAATGGAAAATTTCTAAACATTACTAAATACTGCAGTGTACTGGTTTTTAACAATAACAATACCATTTTTGGATATCAAAGTCCAAATCTCAAAATCATCCATCCTGTTTATTACTAAAATAGAGGCCAGTTAGGCCAAGTTCACTGCAACGACTAACCACTCTATGCTCCATTTCAATCTTAAGCAAGCCTGCTCAGTCTCAGTCACCAGCACTTAGAACTCCAAACTCTAACACATTTAAAATCCATTTTAATCAAACTATAAACTCCTCTATTAAGCATACTGTTTCTAATCAAACCACTATGCACTATATTAATGAATATATGATATATAAATATATGTGTGTAAATATATGGGTAAATATGTGAATAACTATCCAGGCCTCAAGCCTGAACCTATCAACTCAAGGACCCAGGCAACAAGGGGTATTTTCAGATGTGACAGGGCCACTATTGGCCCCATCACGGAATCACCAATTGATCCCCCGCCGGGATCAAAATGGCATGCCCAATAGACGTGCCAGCTGATCCCGGTGGGGAATCGGGGGAAGGGGCGAGGCTGCACGGCCAATGTGCGGCCGCACAGCCCCACCCCCCACGCTCCCTAGGCCGCCTGCCCCCTGGGAGACAGGCGGGCGCCATGACCAATGCGGCCGCAGCGCCTGCCCGCCCCCTGGGGCATTGACCACTGCCCGGAATCAGCGGCGGGTACGGCTGCTGATTCCAGGCTGTGGTCAGGGGACAGACGTGACAATCTTATGGTCCCTTGCTCACCATGTGGGTATTCACTGTGGTTGAGCGTGGGATCGTAATGCCTGAAAATATCCAAGCTCAGCACTTTGCAAGCCACCGAGTGTGGCTTGGGAATACTTCCTGGAAGGGGGAGTGGGGGACCCAGGTCCCCCCACTTCCCCTACCAGGGCAGCCCCTCGGGAAGCACCCCCAAGCTCCATTGCAAAGTGCTATACTGGGGGAGAGAGAAGCGGATCTGCTTCTCTCCCCCCACCCCCTTTGCAAGCCACCAAGCAGGGCTTGGGGGCACTTCCTGGTAGGAGGAGTGCGGGGATCCAGGTCCCCCCATTCCCACTGCCAGGGCAACCCCTCAGGAAGCCGGCTTTGCAAAAGACTACTCAGTTCTAGCCAGGGGTCCCTGGCAAAGCCGCAATCAGATGTCTTGTCAATTTCAGCCTAAATTGCAGCCTGAAACTGACCAGGCAGTCGCTTGAGGGCTTTGCAAGGAGCTGAGTTGGTCAGGAGAACTAGGACCCCATGGGTCCCAGCAATCCAGGCCAAAGCACCCCCTTGCAAGGTTGGGTCAGTGTACTTCTCCCTTCACCAACAGATGTTGAGAAGGGGGAGGAGCCAGGCTCAAAATCTTGCGAGAACTTGAACCAGGTGTCGAAAACCAGTGAGATCTCAAGTCTGGTTCTCATTCTCACAAGATTTCTCACAAGAATTGTTTCAGTTCTCATTTTAGCCCTACCTCCAACCCCTTCCCTTGCCTTTACTGAGAAAATTCTCCCAGGGCAGCTGAGGGAACCACCGCGGGAGCTTACATAGTAAAAGCAACACGTGGTCTTGTCCCCCCTCCCCGTCTCATCCCGCCTCTCCCTTCACCCCCCTGTCTTGCTCAGAGGGACAACTTTGTGCATGTGCTGGTAGTGCGATGCGGCAGCCACCATCTCAGATGTAAGTTGGGTGAAGAAGAGAGGAATGAGGAAGGGGTGTCAGCGGCTCTATGGGAGGCAGACTGGAGCCCCACCGCCCTTACACCACTAGGCACCCTGGCATCTATATGCGCGCACACATGTTTGCATGTCTATAGGGTAGATTTTCAAGGACAAAAAAGTCATTGAAGTGCCTATTTCCTACTGACTTTAAAATTCTAGACCTAGGTGGAGTTGACGCACCCCTGATATTTATTTATTTTATTTCTTCACATTTTTATCTTGCCCTTTCCGTAAAAGCTCAGGGTAGGTTACAATGATACGCCCCATAGACGCATTTACTCTCTCTCTCACACACACACACACACACATCCATTCCATACAATATTTTACCCAGCTTCCTCTAGATACAACTCACATAAATGATTCCCTGTGAGCCCAGAGGTTGCCTTGTGGGACATGCCCTTGTTTCACTACCCAGATTACAGGTGATAGTCTAATCTCTTTTCTAACAGGTAACGTGACTGAAGGCAACAACCAGGGGTAAGAAGAATTCTCTATTCCCAACGTAACCAGTCTTACAAAAGCCTCTGGAAAGAGTGGATGCTGTAAAGCTTCAGATAATCCTCCCCGCTAATTTACTCCACATCTCTCTCTATGTCTGTCTGGGTCTCTGCCTCTGTTTTTTTCTGTCCCCTGGGATTAGCCATTTAGCAAAACGCTTTCAGAAGGTGCCCTTGGCGTAAATTAACTTCCTTGGACTGTTTTTCATCTGGCAGGTGGAAGATATCACCACAAGAATTTTGGGAATCATATGACCCCAGCATGTTCCCCAAGGTGACTTACCTGCTCTATGAAATCAGATGGGGCAGGAGCACCAAGGCCTGGAAAAACTGGGTCAAAAACACCCTCACTAAGCATGCTGAAATCAACTTTCTGGAAACTGCCTCCAAGGAAATGGCGATCACACCCTGGGCCCACTGCTCCATTACCTGGTTCCTCTCCTGGAGTCCGTGCCAGGAATGCTCCCGATCAGTGATAGAGTTCCTGAAGGCACGTCCCAAAGTGACGCTAGTAATTTACGTAGCGCGGCTCTATCGGCATAAGCGTGAAGATTATCGTCAAGGCCTCCGTGACCTGACAATAAGCGGAGTCACCATTAGAGTTATGGATCTCTCAGGTAACATTTTATTTGGCTAGAGAGGACACTCCGGTGGACTGGGTATTGAGGTGGAGTCTGTCACTTCTCCCTCACTGTATCTTGAGGACACAGATTTGCCACAAAAAAGCTATTCTCAGATCAGAAACCAGTACTAATTGCCCTCTTTGCTGTCCATCTCACTGACATGTGAAAGTCCGACGTTGCTATGGAGATTGAACTTCTCTCCCCTCCAAAGGTGGAGAAAGTCAGAGAGCAATGCTGGTGGAAAGTAGGAGAGAAGATTACACCCCCTGCCCCCCCTGCCCCCTATTGTCTAACCTACTCTTGTTCTGAGGAAAAAAGAGCATATTCTACAGACTGAAGTCTTCAAGCCAGCACCTTCACTAAATGTCAGTATTTGCCTTGGAGACAAAGTAATTCAGATGATACCTTTTATTGAACCAACTCCTGCTGGAGAAAGTATGTAAGCTTTCAGACCACACAGGGCCTTTCCTCAGGCAATAAAAGGTCAGAATTATAGACTGACTCAACTGTCAGGATCTTCATTAAGGCTGATTTTTCTTCACAACAGACGTAATACTTTCTGACCCATGTCAGAGAGAAGTGGAACACTGACTGAATATGTCTGAAATGTTTCTCTTTCCTCAGTGTACAACTATTGTTGGAGAATATTTGTCAGCCATCAGAATGGAGGAGGAGATTACTGGCCAAGGCACTTCACTCTGTGGATACAGTTCTTCTCTTATGAGCTCCAGCGCATCCTTCAGGTAGGTTGATCTTTGAGAGAAAAAGGCTAGCTCCAGATGTCACCCAGTCATGTCCCACTGAGGCATTCAGTTGTCGCCACTTGTAACGTTTGTAGAGCAGAAACAAACAGGAATTTTGGGGTCCATGCATCAAAATGTGAGCGTTCACTTCCTTTTAATGAAAACTCAAATTCTGATTAACACCTGTTCAGAACCTTAACTTTGGGTGTTAACAAACAAGACAGTAGTCCACACCAGGTGGGTGTCCACCTGCTCATTTATTAGGTGTTTGCCCCACTGGCCATGAGGCCACTATCAACTAACAGCAGGGTCTTGGAGCATGTGGAGCCAGCTGTGTGGGCAAATGCAGGCTAATGTGCACCCACGTGTTCACAGCCTAATTAGGTTGCATGCAGCAAGCATCACGCATGTACAGGTCCGCCAGCACCGTACTGTCACGAGCGAAAAGCTTAGAGCATTCCGAGAAGTGGCCCTTCTCTCCACTTTTGCTCTCACTGGCATGCAGTTCACCTTAAAAGCCTGATGCACCATTTTCAAACATGTGTTCTCCCAGCTTGTCCTGGTTGGTGCTCAACTCTTGCTGTGTCCCAGGCACTACATTCGCAGGAAAGACATGCAGAGGGTTGTCATCACTGATGCCATGGCAAATACCGACAGCCAGGCAACAGCTGGTATAATGGCTAATACAGGCAACCAGGCAACAACCAACAGCTCCATAGTAGTCCAGCAGGAAAAAGCCAGGGTGCAAAGGGAACTACCATAGGAAAGCCACAGGCAAAGGCCAAGCGCTGGCCAGTCACAGAGTAGCTATCTGTATGCCTATGCTTTTGCCCTTTTTATTGTCATTCCCAGACCCAGCTAGCCCATGAATGCCAATAGGAAAAAGAGAGGTTTAGGCTTGCAGGCAGCTAATCTGTATATGCCAACAGGGAACGCACAGGGAAAGGCCACCTGGCGGGAAATAGCATGGGGGGTGGGGTGGGGAGGAGGGAAAGTATGCCATCCCGGTGCTGCAGGGTGAGCCAGATGGAACAGAGGAAAACACAGTGATGTGCAGGAAACATTTTTAAAGCCTTTATTGATATTACAAAAAGATCATTACAAAAGTCTCATCTGCCAAAACTCTTGTTCATGCTCTGGTCATCTCTCGCCTCGATTACTGTAACCTCCTTCTCACTGACCTTCCCCAGTCTCCCCTTTCTCCCCTCATCTCTGTCCAAAACTCTGCTGCCAGGGTCATCTACCTCGCCGGTCGCTTCGACCATGTGCAGCCCCTCCTCTCTTCGCTTCACTGGCTTCCCCTTCCTGAACGAATCCTGCACAAGCTCCTAGTCTTCACCTATAAAGCTCTTCACAACCTTGCTCCCCCCTACCTCTCTGCACTTATCGCCCTCCATACTCCAGCCCGTGCACTTCGCTCCTCCTCTGTCCCTTCTCTCACCCTTCCACGCCTTCCCTGCTCCCCTAAGCGCCTTCGTCCCTTCTCACTTGCTGCCCCCCATGCCTGGAACTCCCTCCCTGTCCACATCCGCCTTGCCCCCTCCCTTCATACCTTCAAATCTCTCCTTAAAACTCACCTCTTTCGCTCTGCTCTGTCTGACTCTTTATCCTGCTGAGCCACTATTCCTATACCTACGATCGGTTTACCCTTATCCTTGCAACATGGACCTGCCTGCTGTCATTCTCATCGTAACCAAGCCAAGTACGTGCACTTGAGACCTCGCATCTTCATGAATGTTAGACCCCTTGTCTCTCCCTCTGTTCCCCTTCCTAAGTCTCTCCCCCAGCTCCTGTCTCTCAGATTGTAAGCCCTAGGGGCAGGGACCGTGTCTATTTTATTACTTTGTAAAGTGCCATGTACACTGCTGGCGCTATATAAATGTTTGTTAATAATAATAATAATCATCATCATTTAAAACAGTTCACTGATGCTCATCAACCTGTCACTGAAAGCGGGGATAGCATTGCGGTTGATGTGCCGGCACAAGGCGTCCCAGATCTTTCTGGGTATGTGCTGCTCCACTCAGTTCAGCCGTTCCTGGAACAGGAGCACTGGCTTGCCGGAACTAACTGGCAGGGGAGTTCTCCAATGTGGCCCTGCTGGTCTCGCAGATGTTGTGGTGAACACAGGCAGAGGTTGTTAGCAGGGGAGCAGTGTGTAGCTGTAAATCAATCCTAGCAACTATTGATCTCCAGTGCTGCTTTAAAAACTCAAAAGCATTATCCACAACAGAGCGGGTGGTGCTGAGCTGCTGGTTAAAGTACCTTTGCTCTGGGATGGGCAACACTGTATGCCATCATGAGCCAGGGCTTCAGAGAGCAGGTTGAGTCCCTGGCCATTTTTAAGATGGGCATGGCTGGGGGACGGGTTTGTGCATGCTGTGTGGAGCACCCATGCTTGTCTGGTGAGTGGCATGGGAATCAAACAGGCCGCTGACAATCAAGGCTCCAGAAGGGGTGTCTTAGCAGCCACATCTACGTGAAAACAGTTCATAGCACCCACGAGAGGACTGTGGATCCTGCAACAGCATCTGGACATCATTCCTCAGCCACAGGTCTCCAAGTAACATGCTATCACAGATGGGCCACACCTCTCCACCACCCTGACAGCAAGAAATGGGCACCCTGATGTCCATATGGAATCGACATCTCCCAGGCACAATGGACCCACAGGAATCCATGGCAGAAATGTGAGGCCAGAATTGAAAGCGAAGGCATCTCAAACCAGACACATTCCCTGGCCCAAGGCTGCCAGAGATCAAGGGTTAATGGACACCCCCACATGAATACCGGGAGCCTGTTCCCACATTCTTATCCGACAGACACAACCTCATCCACATGGAGGAAGGGGAAGGATGCACATGGAAGGGAGGCCTTCCGACAGACACAACCTCGTCCACATGGAGGAAGGGGAAGGATGCACATGGAAGGGAGGCCTTGGTTGGCATGATCTGTTCTACTTCCATGCATATGGGGGGTGTGTGTGTGTGTGCACGCCCATCGCTATATGGGCACACCTGCCTGACTCTACTCCTTTGACTGACATGGAATGGATGTTGTTGTGTGCCTGGTGTGGTTGATATTTTCCCGTTACAGTTGTGTCCCTTGGGGGCTTGTGCATGTGGTGTGCATCCTCATACTTTCTTTGCGGGTGTATCCATGGGTGTCTCGTCCCTTGTTGTATGTTGGGAGCACCCCCGTGCAGGAGTGCCTGTTGTCCCTTGCTCCCTGTGCCTTGTGTCAGCTACACCCCTTCATGTACTGTTCCTGTCCACCCCCACTGTGCCCTGTACCATCCCTGTCCCGTGCTATGGGTTTGCTTCCTATTTGACATGTGGGGTTTGCTTCCTACTTGACATGTGGCATCCCTTGCCCGGGGTGCTGTGCATTTACCTGGCTGTCTGGGAGGCCTTCCATGGCTCTAGCTTTCTTCATAAAGGCATTTTTGTGTGCCATAGCTTGGGCTAGCGTGTTTGTCTCTTCACACTCATGTCCTTTAAGGGCCTCTGGCTGGACTGTGGATATATTGCGGGGGGGGGGCGTGGGCGGAGTGTCCGTTGTCGGCTGGGCATTGTGCCGCTCTGGCCCTTGCGTGGCCTTTTTCCTATTGTCCTGGCGGACCAGACCCTCGGGTGGGTGTGCTGCTCCTTCACACGATCCGGTGGATGTTGAACACCTATCCCCATTCACCTCCACTCATCTACACAGATGGCACAACCCAACTTTTTTCTGGTTGCTCCATGCATGGGAGAGGGGTGGGGATGCGTGGGTCATGGGGGCGCGCACCCACACACCTCCACATTTAAGCGCATAAGCGGCCGCTCGCACACATGTCCCATGGCTGGACATGAACGGGAGCATCTAACTTAAGCACCTCAGGCTGAGACCTTTTGGGCAGGATGTCACAACAGACATTCCTGTCTGGTGACATCATGGCTGAGGTATCCTCAGGTAGCTCCACCTCGCTTGGCTAGACTGAGACTCCCTGGTCACAAACCAATATCTGGAAAGAATTAATATTACTATAAAAAGCCAGGGATGGTCTTCTCTCTTGCTTGCTGCTGATTTTTTCCCCTCTGGACTCCTGCCAGCTTGGAACCAAGAACTCTGCCCCACATGGCTGCAGATCAGCTGGTCTCAGCACGTGGAGAAGGAACTGTGAGTAAAAAGAACTGATTGCCTAATCAGGGAGAGTCTAGATTAAATGCGATACAAATGGGCCACAGAGCAAAAACTGTGCTCAAGAGCCTATTTTACCCTTTCCTAACTTGATAACTGTCTGTGCCCCTTTTTAATCCTAACTAGTAAAGCCTAAGCTTCTTTGTTTTCTTTTTATCCCACTGTGTGTGTGTGTGTGTGTGTGTGTGCTCACTGCCAAAATACATCTCCCTCAGCCTGCAAGGTCTGTCTCTTATACACATCTAGATGTGTATAAGAGACAGGCCCTGCAACATGGTAACATTTCCACTTTTCCATTTCCACTTTTATTTGTATCCCGCGCTCTCTCGCCACAGGCGACTCAAGGCAGCTCACAACAAAATGAAACAGCACATTGCACAGAATACTCTCTGTCTCTTATACACATCTAGATGTGTATAAGAGACAGGCCCTCGAGTGGCTTGTAAACTTGTAACATTTCCACTTTTCCATTTCCACTTTTATTTGTATCCCGCGCTCTCTCGCCACAGGCGACTCAAGGCAGCTCACAAAAAAACGAAAACAAAACACAATAAGCATATACAGCTGGGTTTCAATCCCACGCAGGGGACCCAGTAAGCAAAAGAAAGAATCCCACCCTAATACAATATCTCAACAAAAGACAATACAATAAATCAATACAGCTGGGTTTAGCCGCACATGGGGCCCAGTAACAACCCCTCATCTTTACAGTCCATCCCTTCAATCAGAACAACAATTCCTCCCCCTCCTCCCACAAACAACCTCCTGCTCTCACCAGGGGTCACCCACAAACAACTCACACTGTCCCCTGCTGCCACCAGGGGACACCCCCAACTCACCCCTCTCTCACAGGGGGAGATAGAGGTCCTTAACACCATATACCGGCAAGAACACATCTCTACAAACCCACTTTAACCTAACCATCCCCTAACCCACTCTCTTCCAAAACTAACCAACCAACCCTCCCGTACCATATTACCCACTAATTAACAACCTGAGATTCATATAAACCAGACTGCAAACCCTCACGGCAATTGGAGTCTGGGTGGTGACAGCAATACCCATGTTTCAGGGGGCTGCAAGCAGGTGGGCAACCAGCTGATTCTCACCCCTGTGGGAACCCCAAGGTCAGAGGTTTTGGTCCAGTGCAGTGAGGTGGGTAGCCCAGCAGTATAGCGCCCCCTATGGTGCCACCACAAGCTCTAAGAACAGCTGCCTTTGGTGACTGTCTGGAAGGGCCCAGTTCCTTTCAGGGGTCGGTCACTGTGAGCACATTACACCTGTGCTCTACACTCTGCACTGGCTCCCTATAGCTTTCTGGGCAGACTTCAAGGTGCTGGTTTTGACCTTTAAAGCCCTGAATGACCTGGGCCTCACATATCTGCGAGACCGCCTTTCCTTCCATGCTCCATTGCAGTTCCTGTGGTTGGCCGGGAGCACTCTCTTGTGGACACCACCAGCCAATCTTATTCATATGACAAGGGCCCGCAAAGAGGCATTCTGGTTGCTGCCCCTGTGCTATGGGACTCCCCCTGGAGGTCCGTCAGAGCTTGAGCCCTGAGTATATTCCAGGGGCGGTATAAAACCTTTCTTTTGGGCAAGGTATTTGGCAGGCAGGGATAGGGGTTAAAGTGGGAGGGTTTAGAGATGAAGGTGATTTTCTTTAAGTTTTAAATGGGGGGTTACTGTATTTTTATGTTGTGTGTTTCCATTATGTAAACTGCCCTGAGTCTTAGGGGGAGGGTGGGGTAGATGTTTAAATAAATAAATCCGTGCTGCCAGTGGCAGTATCTCTGATAACATGGCCAAATGCCAAATTTGGCAAAAACAGCTGTGATTGCAGCAATGCAGAATTTCAGGGGACTTGACTATAAGCATAGACAATATATGAAGAGTTTATTAGTAGCCAAGCCACGTCTTCAGACTATGGGGTTTATGTTCCAGCCCATACGTCTTAAAGACCAATTTCTGAATCTATGGAAGTATCAGGCAGGGGCAGAATGTTCAGGGCCAGGCTGCCTCTGAGGTCTCAGTTTGGCACTCTGTAACCCCCAACAGTGCCTGCCATGTGAAAACAACAGCAGCCAGTGGTGGAGGCACCAAAAACAGAGACACAAGACTGTAAGGTCTTGGTGCCCTGTCACCATGCTTTGTTAAATCCACCACTGGAGTTATGAAGGCCTTTGAACATCCCGAGCCTGAATTCGAAATGTTTGTGGACCCCAAATATATTGGCTGCCATGTTGCAGAATTATAGAGTGATTTCCTTGCTATGGATCCCACCTGGGTGACTCTAAAGCAATCTTGTCTGTTTATTAGCCTCTAAATATGTATATTTCTTTTCTTCCAACAGGGATTCCCAAGTATCTTGCAGACCTGGGCACCAATTAGTAACCAAGTTTTCAACTTCAGTTCTATTCCACCAGAAATCCATTGCCAAATGCCACTTCAGAGAGTCTGCACAGGCCCTTCTCCCAGCACATTTTCAAACTACTGGCCAAGACCAGCTGCCAATCACCAGCAGCCAACAATGGTATGGCTTGGACCATTATTCAATCAGCTGCAACGACACATGTTTAGGCCTGAGCCAACAGTCAATAACCACCAGCAACTGGCACTTAGACCAGAACCGTCAACCAGTCACCACTGGCAACCACGGTTTAGGTCAATAATATCAGCCAATCATCAACAGCAACAAGTGTTCCGGCCTACATTATTAGCCAATCAATGGCTTTTAATACACGAGAGGGGAGGCGCCCCTCCTCAGCTGCCACGTGCAGGCTCCATGTGGGACAAAAAAAAACAGGCAGGCATTCCTCCCTGCTGAGGTCTGCCTGTGCGTTGTGCCCGCCCCGCCCCCTGCCCCACCACCATGGAGTTGAGGTCACTCACCCAATGCTCTAGGTTGGTGCCCATGACTTTGTAGTGCTGAACTAGCTGCAGGCTGCATTTGGCCCCTGGGTCTGAGGTTTCCCACCCCACCCGTGATGTATAACATGCTGTTTAAGAAGTGTGGAAAAAGCTCTAAGTATATGTACAACAGCCATTTTGTATTCTAAAGTAACAACTACATTTATAGTATTCTTCATATGATTGATTTTAATTTTACATAGATCGGCACTGATCATCTTGTTAAAAGCAGGGGGTTTATGACTTAAAAGCTCTTGTATATGTTGATGTAGCAAAAACTACATTGTCTGGTGACCTTCCCATGTTTCTTTTTCCTTACATCTCTGGTGTGAAACTCACTAAAAATGAGCGTGACAAAGTTATAGCCCGAGCCAACAATGTTTTTGTTGATATGTAGATGCTGCTTTAGCTGTAGGCCAGAGGTTCCCAAACTGAGAACATGACTTCAGGTGGGATGGAGTCCCAATCCTGACTGATATTTGAAATACTTTGTATCTCTTTGTTGCTCTATGCTGTAAGATCAGTCAAGATCTTTTTCTTCAGAAATGCCTGTTAAACATGCTGAGAATTTACAAATCCAGAAAGTGTGTTGTATTAGCTGACAATTTAAATCTGGAGAACATAAGAAATGCCATAGATGGGTTAAGTCCAATGGCCTGGCTAGCCCAGCATCCTGTCTCTGACAATGGTCAACTTTGGTTGCTTCAGAGAAGTTCACAACAGGTCATACTGATGTGATCCATTTCCTGCTATTCACTCCCAGCAGAGCCCATCTATAGATGGAATTACTTCACCTGGAGCCATGACGTATAGTTTGGAATCCTCTGTGCTAAGGGCTTTGACAAAAGGCAAGACAGACAAGAGGTCTAGCTAGCAAGGTGTGTGGCGAGTGGCATTGTTTTCCTGTGTGCTATGTGCTAGCACTGCTGCCCAGCAGCACTTGTCAAAAAGGGTGAGGTGGGGAACATTGAAAGTTTACCTACTGTGATAGACTGCCTTGAGAAGCCTCTGCTCATATGCAACATTTTGCAAGTGAATCATTTACAACAGACTTTGCTGTTTTGAAGCCCAGGTGATGAATTATTCTTTCAAGTTTTTCTCTTTTTTTTCTCTGAGAGTTTTTAAATATATTTTTAGAGTTTATTATTCAAATTTATTTTATTTTGAGTTTATTTATCTGAGAGTTTATTTTGTAAGTGTATTATCCTGTCTTCTGTGAACATATAACACTTCTTTGTGAATGTATAACCCTTTAATAAAATCAAGCAGAATTTGTTAAATGAAAAGCTTCAGTTATTGTCTGGTTCTGATGTCCTTTTCAGAGGGGTCAGGTCAGTTCTCTGTATCCTGGTTGGCATATCTCCAGAATCATGAAGGCATTATTTCCTTCATAGCTATTGCAAATTTCACTATTTCTGTGAAATTTACTTAATTCTGTGTAATTAAGTAAATTACTTACCCTGTTCCTCAAAATTGTCTGTGATCTACATTTTAAAATACAGAAAATCACTGCACTAGTGAAATGTATTAGTTAAGGCCAAATCAAAAATGATGCTGATCAAATGTCTTCACTCCACTGGCTTTAATTCATCTGAGGGTGTTCTGTATCTTAGATGCAGGAGGTGCGTAACCCAATGGAATTGTGGGTTATGCACTGTGCCTGATCCACAGACACTGTACAGTTTGTTTAATCTAGCCCAGGCTAGATATGGAAACCTTTTCTCTCCCATGGACCATTTTAAAAATTAGTACAAGCTCTATGGAACAAGTAGGAGTTGGGGTAGGGGTACCCAAGGGCTTTGAGTCTATGGATGGTAAAGGAGCGAAACGAACGACAGACACCCTGCAGAAAAGCTGTCCCTCTCTTTAGATACCACAGATCTTTGCAGATGTCCCCAGATTCTCAGAATTTCCTCATGGACATCAGGACAACTGTGACACTGGAGGGGCTGACCCTCCTATGAGCTTTCTGAAATGTTGTGCTTCGTTTAGTCAATATTAGTTTAGTAGTTATTACAGTTTTAATTATTGGTGTTGTCTGTTTGTGGTTTAAGGGCAACAACAGGCTGTTATGTCAAGACTGAGGCCATTTTTACACGTGGCAAAAATGGGTTCTTATAATTGTTCTAGATAATACCAGGTTTATAAATGCTGCAGTTTTGTAATGTGTGAACGCACTATCCCCCTTTTATGCAGCTTGATCTCGCAGCCTTGTCTGGTGTCACAAGGCTGCGAGATCTCACTGCATAAAAGGGAAATAGTGTGTTTACACATTACATAACTTCAGCATTTATAACACCTGGTATTATCTCGAGCACTTATAAGTACCCATTTTTGTCATGCTTAAAAGCACCCTGAATGTGAGTTATGACACAGGTTCTATTGAAATTCTTTCTGGAACCAGGGGCAGAAAATAGGTCATTCTCAAGAAGTGAAAAGGGGACAAGCTTAGAACGAAAATTTAAAATAAGTTTGAAATACCTTAAATAGTATGGAGCTTTGCAATTGGTTGACCTTTGTACAGACGTCTTCCTGCTGGGAGGTGGGATGTATAACTGGGTGCCCAGTGGAGTACAGAAGACTTTGGCAGTCAGAGACTGTCCCCAGGGCTATACCAGATGCTGTGTAGGTCACAGTCTGGAGTGTCTGTTGGACTTCTCTGATGCCTCTCCTTTTTGTTTTGTTCTTGTGAAACCCTTTAGTTTCATCCAAATTGGATTCCACACCTTATCTCTTAACATGGTCATCATGCTCTATATGATCAGTCATTAATAAGAGCTTGTCATCCGTATCAAGTTATCATCTTGTTTAATAGTTTATGAGAATGAACTAATGCTTTTGGTTGTAAGTCTACTTCTGTTTTGATTTTAAGGTTTGTGCTTCCATATTAATAAAAGGTATTTTGTGCTTCAGTGTAGAGACTCTTTCCTGGGTCCCAAGTTCAAAGGTGTTAAGTAGCCTCATTCAAACAGCCAAATGAAATCACAACCCGTAAGGCAGGGGTGGGGAACATCTTTTTCAGCTCCCAGGGGCCACTTTGAAAATTAGTATGAGCTCTGAGGTGGGCCACATAGATGTTGGTGGTGGGGGTGCGTAAGGAGTCCACTCAGGAATTGGAGGGTCCAGATCATGCATCTGTGCCATGGATCTGTCCCCTATCTTTGTGTACATGCCTGCATCTCTGCTCTCTTAGCCTGAACTCAGTCTGTCACTGGTTGGGGGTGGAACTAAATGATTCAGCAACTAGAAAGAGGCCAAATCAAATTTCCTGATATATAACCAAACTCTACAGTCCTGTTACATGACACCATTTGTTCTGTTAGGAAATAAATGAGTTTGCTGTACCTCAATTTACCTCAAACGGGATCGAAAGTCGCCAATTAACAAGCCAAAGTATGTGGGCACAACTCAGTTTTATTGAATAGACACTTAACATCTGGACATGGCAGTGTTACCAGTTGAGAACGCCAGTAACCTAGGATATCTTATGTGTCAGAGGCCATGGTCCGAGACGCAAGCTGGTTCAGAGGAGAAGAGGAGGGGGCTGGACAGGAGTCTCTGGATCTTTGAGAGCGACGGTAAGGGTCAGAGGCCCACGCAGGCTCACTGCAATGCTAGTAACCGCACGCGCCAGTGCCAAGTGATAAGAGCCCGGGTGTTTCCTTTTATAGCTATATTTATTATGAATACATGTTTCAGGGTCCCCTCTTTGAACATGCCAGGTGCAGAAATAAGCTGACCATTCATTTCTCTCTCATTTGGAGCATAGCCATTAAAGCTGCGTTTGTTTTTTGGGAGTTTTTCTTCTCTACTGCTTAATTGCCAGTCTGACCTGCTGAGGCTACCTCCCTTTCCTTTCAGACCTTCTTCGTTAGAGATAGTGGCCATCTGGGGTTGTTATTGTGGCCTTGGAGATACATTCTTCCGCTAGAGTGTGAGTTATTTACAGATTTATTCTCATGGACCTTCATTTGTGCCAGCCTGACACTTATGCATCAAATTACCTGAACTGAATTTGTTCAGGCCTCATCCTTCTTATGTCTCTGACCATGGCCAAACTGCCTAATCAATACATAATAGTTCTAGTCCTGCCCACTGTAGCAATGCAGAACAGTTCCTGGCCACCTTCTTAGCCATTTAGAGATTTGAACACAAGAACATATGTAGTGCCATAATGAGTCAGACCAATGGTCCATCAAGCCCAGCATCCTGTCCTCCAATCTCGATCGCATGGGAGAAGAACTAACAGTCACCATGGGCAATCCATTCCTCGTTGTTCACTCCCAGCTCCCAACAGTAAGAAGTTCATCCTGTAAGCTACTTGGGTAATAGCCATTAATGGACCTACTCTCCAAGAATCTATCCAGGTCTTTTTTGAAGACTGCTGTCATGTCTCCCCTTAATCTCCTTTTTGTTAGACCAAGTTCCTTCAGTCTTCCCTCAGAAGACTGATTTTCCAGAGCCTTTATCATCGTTGTAGCCCTCCTCTGAAACTTCTCCAATTTGCCAATATTCTTCTTAAAATGAGGTGCCCCAAACTGGACAAAATATTCCAGGTGAGATCTGACTAGTGTTGAATAGTGTGGAATATTATTTCCGCTGACTTGGCTATAATGGTTCTGTTAATGCAGCCTAAAACTACATTAGCCATTTTTGCAGCCATATCCCATTGCTGACTCATGTTCAGTTTGTGATCATTTGTGCCAAGCCAGTATCGCCCACCTTATTCTTGTGCACTTGGTTCTTCTTCCCTAAATGCAGAACTTTACATTTGTCCGTTGAATTTCATTTTGTTAGTTTCAGCACCAGTTTTCCAAACTATCAAGTTTTTTCTGAATTCTAATTCTATCTAATCAGGGGTGTTGTTACAACACTGTTGTCAGGTGTTGTGGTCAGATCACCCTCCTGAGGGTCTGGTTCCAGGCCCTCCTATACCCTCGTCAGGGTGGTGGACTGGTTAGGTGGTGGACCACCAGGGTGGTGGACTGGACTGGTCTGCGCCCGGAGACTGTGCATGCGTAATGGCTGCTGGGGCCAAAATGGTGCTGGCAGCATCACTGCCATTTTGGAAAAGGGTAGCTGTTCTGCACATGCACGGCATCATTCGTGCATGCACAGACTGGCTGCCCTTTTCCAAAATGGTGGCAACACTGCTGCCGCCATTTTGGAAAAGGGCTTCACATGTGCAGAATGCCCTCAGCAGCCATTATGCATGCACAGTGTTCTTTTGTTGGGTTGTTTGTTTGTTTTTTGCCTCCTCCTCACTCCCCCCCATTGCCCCACAGAGAAGCCAAGTGGGGAGAGTCCCAGCGGCTGGAGCAGCCCCCAGGATTTGGAGAGCCAGTCAAGGGAGTAAACGGGTTTGTTAAAGAAAAAGGGGTTTATTTGGTTTGGTTTGGGTTTTTTTGCAAGTGCAAGGGGAGGGCTGTTTGAGATTCTCACTTTTCTTGGCCAGAATCCAGGCAATTCTCAGCTCATTCTCATTTGCAAGAACGAGCTGAGAACCCCGATTCTCACTGAGAAAAGCGAGACTATCAAGATTGAGCTTCAGCCCTACCCATTAGCCCTCTTAAACAGAAAGCAGTCATTGCCCTTGTCAAGCTCTTCCTTCCCCACAGCCCCATGAATATTTTTTGCCTTTCTCGTGTTGCTTGTGTGTCTCATAGTGTCTGTGGTAACTCAATTTCTTCACCCAGAGCCTAAAGCCTGGCATNCCCCGTTGTTCACTCCCAGCTCCCAACAGTAAGAAGTTCATCCCGTAAGCTACTTGGGTAATAGCCATTAATGGACCTACTCTCCAAGAACCTATCCAGGTCATGTCTCCCCTTAATCTCCTTTTTGCTAGACTAAACATACCAAGTTCCTTCAGCCTTCCCTCAGAAGACTGATTTTCCAGAGCCTTTATCATCGTTGTAGCCCTCCTCTGAACCTTCTCCAATTTGCCAATATTCTTCTTAAAATGAGGTGCCCCAAACTGGACAAAATATTCCAGGTGAGATCTGGTTGAATAGTGTGGTTGAATAGTGTGGAATATTATTTCCGCTGACTTGGCTATAATGCTTCTGTTAAGGCAGCCTATATCTACATTAGTCATTTTTGCGGCCATATCCCATTGCTGATTCATGTTCAGTTTGTGATCATTTGTGCCAAGCCAGTATCACCCACCTTATTCTTGTGCACTTGGTTCTTCTTCCCTAAATGCAGAACTTTACATTTGTCAGTTGAATTTCATTTTGTTAGTTTCAGCACCAATTTCCAAACTATCAAGTTTTTTCTGAATTCTAATTCTATCTAATCGGGGGTGTTGTTACAACACTGTTGTCAGATGTTGCGGTCGGATCATTACCTCCTGAGGGTCTGGTTCCCGGCCCTCCTATACCCTCGTCAGGGTGGTGGACTGGTTAGGTGGTGGACCACCAGGGTGGTGGACTGGACTGGTCTGCCCCCGGAGACTGTGCATGCGTAATGGCTGCTGGGGCCAAAATGGTGCTGGCAGCGTCACTGCCATTTTGGAAAAGGGCAGCTGTTCTGCACATGCACGGCATCATCCGTGCATGCACAGACTGGCTGCCCTTTTCCAAAATGGTGGCGACACTGCTGGCGCCATTTTGGAAAAGGGCTTCACATGTGCAGAATGCCCCCAGCAGCCATTACGCATGCACAGTGGTTTTTTGTTGGGTTGTTTGTTTGTTTTTTGCCTCCTCCTCACTCCCCCCCATTGCCCCACAGAGAAGTCAAGTGGGGAGAGTTCCAGCGGCTGGAGCAGCCCCCAGGATTTGGAGAGCCAGTCAAGGGAGTAAACGGGTTTGTTAAAGAAAAAGGGCTTTATTTGGTTTGGTTTGGGGTTTTTTGCAAGTGCAGGGGGAGGGCTGTTTGAGATTCTCGCTTTTCTTGGCCAGAATCCAGGCAATTCTCAGCTCGTTCTCATGTGCAAGAACGAGCTGAGAACCCCAATTCTCATTGAGAAAAGCGAGACTATCAAGATCGAGTTTCAGCCCTACCCATTAGCCCTCTCAAACAGAAAGCAGTCATTGCCCTTGTCAAGCTCTTCCTTCCCCACAGCCCCATGAATGTTTTTTTGCCTTTCTCGTGTCGCTTGTGTGTCCCATAGTGTCTGTGGTAACTCAATTTCTTCACCCAGAGCCTAAAGCCTGGCATTGGTCAGTGCAAGGTAATGGATAGATCATTAGGCTCTGGGACTCAGAGGATGCTAACAGACATAATGCCAGCTATGGGGAAATTATACCCATGCTGGCAAACATTTCTGTACCAACTTTTGGATAGCTGTTTAAATATGCAGCAGCTACCCAATACCTGGTATAACAGCAGGAGGAGCTGGGTGGGGGATTACTGGAAGCGGTGGTGGTGGTTCAGTGGGAGCACTGGCAGGATCTCAGGGTGGCAGTGAGTCCCTGAGAACAGTAGCAGGGGGCACACTAGGGCCACTGCTTCTCCCAGGCATGTTGCCACTACTCCTGCGACCCTGCTCCTGTCACCACTGCTGCCGTCACCACCACTCCTAGAACCCTGTCACTGCTCCTGGACAGCCCACGCTTCATCCTGTCGGGCCCCCATTTCTAAGGTTGCCACTTTTCACAGTTTAACTCCAAGACTCCAAGATTAGAGGCAGTAGGTAGAGAGCGCAAGGGGATGGAGGCCCCGTCTGGTCCATCTTTGTGGGGGGAGTTTCAGGAAGTGACACCGGCCGATGCGGCGGATGTCTTGGGGTCTGTGAGAGCCACCTGTTGTGAACTTGATCCATGCCCGTCCTGGCTGGTGAAAGCCTCCAGGGAGACGTTGGAGATGGTGCTGGCGAGGGTGGTTAACGCGTCCTTGCAGCAGGGGAGGTTGTCGCCCAGCCTCAAGGAGGCTGTGGTGCGCTCCCTGCTGAAGAAACCATCGTTGGACATGGACGCACTCGCCAGCTACCGACCTGTCTCTAACCTCCCCTTTTTGGGGAAGGTTATTGAACGGGCGGTGGCAATCCAGCTCCAGGCACATCTAGACAGCATTGGTTTCCTGGACCCTTTTCAATCTGGGTTCCGCCCCGGCTATGGCACCAAGACGGCGTTGGTGGCCTTGGTCGATGATCTCTGCCGAGAGATGGACACAGGACGTTTGACATTTCTTGTCCTGCTAGATCTCTCGGCCACTTTTGACACCGTGGACCATGGGCTGTTGTTGAGA
>QEPC01001969.1:1290819-1302781 GCA_003113815.1 Sphenodon punctatus | reverse complement strand
GTAGTGTTTTTCATAGCAAGAGGTTTCCTTGTAAACCAGCACACACTGAAACCCCCTAACAAAGAAGAACCTTCTCCATTTAAATAGGGTGTTAATAATCCTAAAAAGAGCTTATTTTCCACACATGTTGGTGTATGCATTTGGTTGTAAGCTTAATACTGGATGTCTGCAAGAAACAATGTATGCCAGCTTCATGTGAATGTATGGGTGTGTAACAAAATTTGTGGTGTTTAAAATTTTAGTTCTTTAAGTAAAAATGTATGGATGTGAGTTTGAGGATTTTCTTTGAGTGTGCTTCACATCACACATATAATAATAATTATTATTTCAGTTTAAAAAGGCCAATAGTCATGTTGTTTCTGCCCTTGTAAATACCGGGTCTGCTTGTTCTGTGTTTATAGTGTCAGACGCTCCCTTTCTTGCCCGGGGTGTGTGTACTATAAGGGTTGATGGTGTTACAACTAGCCAGCCACTCTCTGAAGTCACCACTGTAACCCTGGGCCCACTCACGGAGCGGCACTCTTTCCTCATTAGTCGTGACACCCCAGTCAACTTGTTGGGAAGGAATTTACTGTGCAAATTGAATGCTCAGATTTTGTGTTCTTCTGATGACATGTTTGTCAAAATATTGTCTCCTGATTCTCCAACTTTGCTGATGGCCCTTGCCACTGAGGAGACAGGACAGCCCCTCTTGCCTGATCAACAGGAGGTGCTGTCTTCTTTGCCTCTCAAATTGTGGGCAAACTCACCTTATGATGTGGGTTTGCTGCAAGGTGTTGCCCCTCTTCGGATATCAGTAAAGTTCGGTAAATCCTTTCCCTCTATTCCACAGTACCCTCTGTCTGTGGAAGCCACTGAAGGCATTCGTAGGGTAATCCTGAAATTTCAGGAACAGGGCATTTTGGTGCCTACTCAATCCCCTGTAAATAGTTCTATTCTTTCTGTGAGAGAAAACAAAAAACAAAAAAAATCTGGAAAGTTTTACCCTGAAGGTTCTCCTATTTACAAATTTGTTTAGAACCTCAGAGCCATAAATAATTTTGCTGTTCCTTTGCACCTTGTTGTTCCAGATCCTGTTTTAACTATTGCCAGTATACCGGCTACAGCAAAATATTTCACTGTTGTTGATTTATCACAAGCTTTTTTCTCTGTTTCTGTTCATCCTGACTCTTAATATCTATTTGCTTTTACTGATCCTGCTTCTAGAACTCAGTTAACTTTTACCCGCTTACCTCAAGGATTTAGGGATTCTCCCTCGTTGTTTGGGTTGGCTTTAAGGGCGACTTTGCAGAATTTGCACCTTCCTTCAGAGGCTACACTTATTACCTACGCAGATGACTTGTTGATAGCTGCCCCAACTCAGGAACTTTGCCAACAAGCCTCATTACAACTTTTAAATCATTTGGCTTCCAAGGAACACAAGGTTTCCAAAAGTAAGTTGCAATTTTGTCAGACCAGTATTTCTTATTTGGGACATGTCATCATGGTCCATTCTAGATCACTTTCCCTGGACCGTTTACAGGCTATTTTGTCTCTCCCCCGGCCCACCACCAAACGGCAGCTGCGGAAATTTTGGGGAGCAGCTAACTACTGCCGCCAATGGATTTTAGCCTTTGCCTATTTGGCCCAACCCTTGTACTCAGCATTCAATTTGGACCCTTTTTCCTTAAACATGGAAACTATACAGGCATTTCACACTATCAAAAGTGCTTTGGCGGCCCCACCTGCCTTAGCCCGACCAGATTATCAAAAGCCTTTCACCCTGTTTTGCCATGGATCTCAGGGCTTTGCTCTGGGAGTCCTTACTCAGCCTTTTGGCCCTGATCAATGACCTGTTGCTTATTTTTCTTCCTGTTTGGATTCTGTAGCCCGGGGACTGCCCCTTGTGTATGGGCTGTGGCAGCAGCCTCAGACTTGGTTGAAAAGGCCTCTACTTTGGTATTAGGCCATCCTTTAATTGTTGCTGTTCCTCCTTATGGGATTTCTTCTTTGTTACAGCACAAAAAGACACCAAATATGAGTTAACTTTGTTAGCTCCTGAGAACATCACCTTGTAGAAAGTGTCTCCTTTGAACCCTGCATCCCTTCTTCCAACTCCTGGGGAAGGGAAACCTGATTGTATACTTGACTCTCAATCTCATGACTGTATTAACACTGTAGATTAATTGTTTACACCAAGGGTAGGTCTCACAGATGTACCCCTCCAAAATCCTGACTTGGAACTTTTTGTAGACGGAAGCTGTTCTCGCAAGGAGGGCATTTTACAGGTGGGTTATGTCGTTTGTACCCCTACCAATATTGTAGAAGCCTTTTCCCTTCCCTCATTGCGATCAGCTCAAGCTGCAGAACTGTTGGGCCTTACCAGGGCCTGCACTTTAGCTACTGACCAAAGAGCCAACATTTACACTGACTCCCGTTATGCCTTTGGAGTTTGTCATTCTTTTGGATTAATTTGAAAAGAACGGGGATTTTTGACTTCTTCAGGATCATCTATTTCACATGCTCCTTTCATTTCTGAACTTTTATCTGCTTTACTTCTCCCCTCTCAAGTAGCTGTTGTTCACGTACGAGCACACACTACTTCTTCCTCCTTTGAAGCTTTGGGTAACAGATTCGCTGATCAGACTGCAAAACGAGTAGCGATATCTGGCCCTTCTGCCTCTCTCGTTGTTGCAGTTTCCCTTTCAGATTCACCTTTGCCGGCGCCGCTCCTCTGTAATCTCCAGGATTACCAACAGAAGGCACATCCGTCAGAACACCTCATCTGAACAAAGGCTGACTGCGCCCCTGATGAACAAGGCATTTTCCGACACCCCGACAGACGTCCAGTAGCACCCCGATCTTTAGTCCAACATCTTGCTCGTGTGTGCCATGGTAGGACCCACTCGAGCAAAGGGGGGATGGCGGCCATGATTTCAGCTTCCTGGTTTGCTCCTTTTGTCACCACTGAAACACGTAAGGTTGCCCAATCCTGCCCTACCTGTCAGTTTTTTTAACCCTTCTCGTACTGAACCTGTTCGACCATCATCTCGCCCATGGAGTGATGGCCCCTTCCAGAACATACAGATTGACTTTGCTGAATTACCACCGGCCCAAGGGTTCAAATACATGCTTGTTGTTGTTTGCAATTTTTCCTCATGGACTGAAGCTTACCCCTGCCATAAAGCAGACGCAGAGGCAGTGGCCAAACATCTTCTTCGAGACTTTATTCCCCGTTTTGGTATTCCTCTTTCCATTGACTGTGATCAAGGTTCTCACTTTACTGCAAAATTGATTCAGTTACTATGCAAAAGTTTGCAAGTCAAGTTGCAATTTCACACACCATACCATCCACAAAGCAGTGGACAGGTTGAACGAAAGAACTCAGATCTCAAAACTCGACTAGCTAAGTTGACTCATGAAACTGGACTGAAATGGCCAGAAGCACTCCCTCTAGTCCTGATGGCCACCAGAGCCAATCCAACCCGGAAACATGGCATGAGCCCCTATGAACTTGTCTTGGGCCGGGCCATGCGAGTGGGCATTGAACTGCGCCCTCCTCAGGTACGTGATCTGTCTGATTTAAATGACCATTTAACTCAAATGTGATTTCTCTTTCCAAAGCCTTAAAAACTGCCCATAACCAGGCCAAGGAGGCGCACACGCCACCGCTCACAGAACCCTGCCATCCTTTCGAGCCAGAAGACTGGATCTTCATAAAAGAATTCAAAAGAAAGAACTGTTTAGCTCCTCGCTGAACTGGACCTCACCAAGTTCTCCTGACAACCCCGATGGCTGTAAAAGTTAAAAGAAAAAGTGCCTGGATCCACGCTTCACATTGCAAAAAGACCTCTGAGCCTATAGAAAGAGGGCCAGAGGAACAGGGTGCAAGTGCTGGTAACCTCTCCCCTGTGCAAGAACCGGCTGTGCCACCTCATGATGGAGAAGAAGCACCACAACAATGACTTTTCCACAAGGAGCAAAAACAGCAGCCAACCTCGTGGCCTGAAGAGTATGCTCCTCTGGACAATCAGTATTGCCACCATTTGTTCCTTTTCACTTTGGTGTTTTCCCCATACTCAGCACAGCCTATATAAAAAGAACTCTCCTCCAGGAAAACGATCTTTACATTTGAAAAACATTTTGCTAGTAATTGAGCAGCTTCTGATTGATTTAAATGTATCTGATTGTTGGATTTGTGCTTACATTCCCTCACAATTTTAGAAGGTATTCATATGTACGCATATCCGCTTAATTACAGTAAATTAAAGTTTCATATAGGCCTGAGTTGTTTCCTAATGCCACATGGGCAGTTGTACAGAGCAACATTTCTGAACTTACATTATAGCCCCTCATTGACCCATTCCATATAGGGTCATACTACGTCCCACGCATGGGGTCTGCTGTTCCTAAGTAGTGATACTATTCATATCTTCATAAGTATCACAGGGGGGAATTGTGGTGGAAAAACCAAGTTATAAAGGGTTTTTCTCCTAGTTCATTGCTAGGAGTTCATGTTCATTCCTGGGTTACTATAAGTCAAACTAACAGCCTTTAATACTTGCTTTTACTGGATTATTTTGGCTTTGACCGGCAGAGCGGAACATCCTGTCCTCCATGTATGGACATGGACATTAGATAAGAAAGTCAGGAGACTTTCCTCAAACAAAGTTTTCTTCTTAGAAACAAGCCAAAAGACCAATCATAATAAAGTTAAAGTATGTGTAATCTTTCTTATTGCGCAGCTGTTGAGGTACGTAATCCTTTCTAATGCGCAGAAGCAAATGTCCCTCTTTGAGGGTATATATGCTGTACCCCATTTCCCACATCTCATCTCAGAAACTCTTTATGTACTGAGATCCACAGCGCTGTGAAAATCTTTATTATTTTGTTTGTTTTTGATCATATGGAATAAACTAATTCTTGAATACAAAGCAGCCTCCACTCTTCAATCTGTAAGGGAGATTTTTCCCTAACACTTCCTCCACAGGGCAGTGTTGGGAGTTTAGCTGTTTCAGGAGATGTTCCTGAGCGGCTTGTAAGTTCCGCCATGCCTGCCCCACCTGTTCGGGGCACCACGCAGCCTCCGTGTGCCCGCGGGGGAAACCTGGCTCCAGGGGGAAACCTTTCCCTGGGGGACAGGGGGGCTGGGAGAGGTGGGAGTGGTGGCAGTAGCTCGGGACCTGCAGGTAAAAGCCCCAATGCCAGTTAAGGCTGCTCAGCTCGAGCGGGCCCTCCGTGGGCACCCAGAGCAAGCAGAGGTGGGGTACGTAGTAGCGGGTTTTCAGCAGGGTTTTAGGATCCCCGCACTTGAGGTCCAGCAGCACCGGGTGGCTCCAAATTTGAAGTCTGTAGTTGGGATGGAGAGAGTGGTCCGGGAAAAAAATTGGAAAGGAGAGAGCCGTGGGGAGGGTGGCCGGCCCATTCCTGGTCCCCCCCTTCCTTAACTTGGTTATCTCCCCCCTAGGCGTGGTCCCCAAGAAGGCCCCCGGGGAGCCCAGACTGATCCACCACCTGTCTTAACCCCGGGGCAGCTCAGTCAACGATGCTATCCCCAAAGAGCTCTCTTCAGTCAGGTATGCGTCGTTCGACTTAGCAGTGTCCCTAGTTAGGTCTTTCAGGCCTGGTGCTATCCTAGGGAAGTGTGACATTAAGTCCGCTTTTCATTTGCTCCCGGTACACCCTGAGAGTTTTCCTTTGCTTGGTTTCCATTTCAATGGCATGTATTACTTTGACAAGGCCATGCCGATGGGGTGTTCGATCTCTTGTTCGGTATTCAAGCGGTTCAGCACCCTCGTTGAATGGATTGTCAAGCAAACGACTGGTAGGAGGGGAATCACAAAATATCTAGACGATTTCCTATTCATCGGCCATGCCAACACAGGGGAATGCTCAGGCCTGATGCAGACCTTCCAAGGGGTGGCAGAGGAACTGAGCATCCCCTTGGCCCCTGAGAAGACAGAGGGGCCAACTACTAGATTGACCTACCTCGGCATCGAGCTGGATACGGAGGCTGCCATTTCCCAACTTCCCCGAGATAAGTTGCTCTTCCTTCAGGCCAAGGTCAAAGAGTGCTTGGAGGTGGTGAAAGTTACGCCATGCCACCTGAAGTCAGTACTAGGGAGCCTTAATTTCACATGCTGGGTTGTGTCACCAGGGCGGGCCTTCCTGTCACGTGTCTACGCCAAGCTGGCCAGCAACCCGCCTCCTCACCACCATATCAGAGTCACCAAGGAGATGAAAGAAGACCTCCAGATCTGGGCCACCTTCTTAGCAAACTTTAATGGCACCAGTTTCTGGAGGAATCATCTCTTGCTGGAAGCCGAGCTCCAGGTGCATTCTGATGCGGCTGGGGGTGCGGGATTCAGTTTAATGTTCAGGGACCGATGGGCAGCAGCCCCTTGGCCCCCGGAATGGTCTGAGCAAGGAGTTACCAGGGACTTCACTTTCCTTGAGCTCTTCCCCATAGTGCTAGCTGTCCATCTGTGGCCCAACGAGCTGGCAAATCATTCAGTACTGTTTTGGTGCGACAACCAAGCCATTGTCCACATCATTAACACCCAGTCCTCCAGGTCTCCGATGGTCATGAAGCTAGCGAGGGCTTTCGTGCTCACCTGTTTGGAATTCAACATCCTCTTTCAGGCCAGGCACATGTCTGGACTGGACAACGGTGTAGCCGATGTCCTCGCTTGTTTCTAGATGGAGCGTTTTTGTTTTCTGGCACCCCAGGCCTGGGTGAACCCAGAGCCACTGCCCCCGTCAGTTTTGAACCTTGGGTCGTAGAGCTGCACACCACCGTTCTGGGATCCCTGGCGCCTCGTACCAGGACGGCCTACAACAGGGCCTACCGGGAATTTCAGCAATACCGGTTGGTGCAGGGCTGGCCCCCAGTTTCCTGATTGTGGAACCCCAGATGCTCTAATTTGCCATGCATCTGAGGCGCAAGGGGCGGCCCCGGGTACCATAGCAGGGAAGCTGTCTGCCCTGGCTTTTGTGAGCAACCTCGCAGGCCATCCTCCCCCAGACTGGGGTTTCTTCACCAGGCGCCTGTTGGAGAGCTGGTCCAGGGAGGCAGGAAGGACCCTGGACCAGCGGGCCCCTATTGAAGTTTCGTTGTTTAATTCACTGTTCAAAGTAGTGTTCTTTGGAGCATTTCGAGTGAGCGACCTGGTAGCCAAAGCAGCCAGGGACACCTCAGGTAGGGCGCTTCAGCTCAGTGACATCCGTATTGGCCCAACAGCAATGGCGCTGAGCATTTGTCGATCCAAAACAGATCAGAGGCGGAGGGGGCAGGTCGTGAGGCTGAACAGGGCCGCTTCAGCAGAGTTGTGCCCAGTAAGGGCGGTGGAGGCATACCTTCAAGTACAGCGGGCGGCACCAGGCCCACTTTTCAGACATGCTGGGGGTCTGCAGGTGACCAGGTATCAGTTCATGGTGGTGCTGAGAACTGTGTTGTCCCGCCTCGAGATGCCACCGGCAGCATATGGTAGTATGGTACCCACTCGTTCCGTATTGGGGCCGTGAGCTTCGCGGTGGAGAGCGAGATGTCTGAGCAGGGTATCCAGGAGGTGGGCCGTTGGAGGTCAGGGGTGTTCCGGACTTATGTGCGGGGCGCCCTTTCCCCTTATTAGTCCTAATTTTTCTTTTATTCCCCCCAGGTGTCCACCCGCAGTATCAGAAGCAGGTCTGGATTGTTGGCCACAGCCTGGTGCGTCTGGCAGGCAAGACGGCTGGGCAGACCAGATGGGGAACCCAGCGAGGCTTATTGGCCCAGGCACAGATACAGTGGAGGGGCCACGGAGGCATGAGGTGGCACCAACTCCTGTCAGCGCTGTGCGTTCCTTTCTGGGTGCCCCCGCCCAACGTCCTTGTAATACATCTAGGTGAGAATGACATCCCCCTCTTGAAAGGTGTTCGGCTGATTAAGACCACTAAGTCTGATCTGTGGGAAATTAAAAAACTTTTCCCAGCGGTTGTAATCATATGGACCGATCTGGTCGAACGGATGTAATGGGGCAGCGGGGTCCATCCCCGAAAGATCGACAGGACCTGGAGGACGGTCAATAGGGACGTGGGTAGCTGGCTCACGGGTCTGGGAGGTGAGCGCATAGATACCCGGGCTCTGACGCACAGATGCCCTGCGCTATATAGACAGGACGAGGTTCACCTGTCGCAGGAAGGAAACGATTGTTACTTGGCAGCCCTGAAAGGGACAATGGTTCGTGTGTTAGATAGGTTATAGATGTGGGGTGGGGGTTGGGCTTGTCTTGGTAGCCCCAGCGACCCCTTAGTGGCAGGGGTCCAGTACTGTAAGTTAGAGTAGGTTAGACTGATCATAAGTAAGAGTCATCTCCTTAAGAGATGGAGAGGCCCACCCGCTGGAAAAGCAGGGTGTGACAAGCAGTGGGGCAGCCTCCCTGGGAGGGGTGTTGAGCGAGGGCGGTAGGGACAGGTATGGTCCCCTGTCTGTAGGCACCTTTATCCTTACTCATGTTCAAAGGATTGGGTCCCTCTCACCTGTGGCTGGAGCCACTGAGAGCGGGAGACATGATATTCATGGTTGGGGTGGTAATCGAAGGTACATCGAAACCACCCCTGGTTTGTTTTGGGGTTACTGTTACAATGTCAAGTTCAAGTAGGAAGCATTTTGCTTCTTGGAAAACATTTTTTTAAACAAAGTATCTTTATGAACCTCTGGGGTATTCGGTATGTATAAGAATGGCTTTGTTTTAACCATTTTTAAACTTATTTTGATTTTTTTATGAGAGTTTAGTTTGTGGGTTTGGGGGCTTTTTTCCCAGCACCCTTTGTTTTAAGAGGGTCTTCTTTCAAGTTTTCTTAGAGAAAAAGCTTTCTGAGCTCTAAACCTTTGTGTCACAGGAGCAGCGAGGAAAGCGGTGGGGAGCTGGACTGACCCACCTGCACGCAGCTGATAATAGAGAGCGGCCCTGGAGCGCGAGTCGGGGGCGGAGCCAAACAACCTGCGGGAACTTTAAAAGTGGCAGCTGAGCCTACGGCCCAGTGAGGAGCGAGGAAAGCGGTCGGGAGCTGGACTGACCCGCCTGCACGCAGCTGATAACAGAGAGCGGCCTGGAGCGCGAGTCGGGGGCGGAGCCAAACAACCTGCAGGAACTTTAAAAGTGGCAGCGCACCTAAGGCCTGCGCGTACAAGGGTGCGCACCTTTGGAGTGCCCTTAGAGTGTACCGGAGTGTTGAGGGGAATCGCTGCTCTGACTATTTTTAGCTCTGTGAGTTTGTCCTTATTTATTTTTGTGATAAGTTCCCTCTATTGTGCAATTTTGCATGCCCTGTTGGGAGTTGGTTCTCAATTAACAAATTTTGTGGTTACAAGAGCGTGTTAGAAGGTATAGTAGCATGCCCCTTAAGCAAAAACGGGCTCGCCCTAATGTGGCATGTTCGCCTCCATCAAAACAGAGAAAAATGGAAGCCTTCTTCACTAAAGAGCAGGGGGGTGCGATTCCATTACAAAATAGGTATGCTGCCCTACAAGAACCAGATGAGGGGGGGGGCAATTATGTTGTGGAGAGTCTTCTCCCCGCATGGGACGAGTGTTGGGGGATAAAGCTGTAATAGAGGAGGAAACTGGAGGGAACATGGCCTCCGTTTTGGGAGGGGCCCAGGGTTTGTCTCTGGGGGATGGTACTACTAATCAGCTTTTGGCAAGACATATATCACAGATGACCACAACAGTGCAGTATTTGTTTGCACAGCTAAATGATTTACCGGCATCAATGAAAGGTGTTAGAAATTCTATGGCTCTGTTATAGGACAAAATTCAAGGGCCTGAGGATTTTTTTGTTACATAAAGAGCAAATGGCCACCCCCTTGAAGGCTGGTGGAAAGAGCCAGGTGCAAAGGTCCTTTCTCAAAGGGCAAAGGGGAAGGGCACAAAGCTTACCTCATAAAATTTTCCATTAAAAGAAGGTATATATCCCTGAGGATTCCTTTACAGTTAAAATAGTGGGAAATGGTCACCCGACTGGTAAAATATATAGGTCACAAATTGATACTTTAGTGTTTCATATTTTCCCGCTGTCACAGGGGCAAATGCCACTCTGGGGCACTGCCCTAGATGTGGCAGAGCACCTACGGGTGATACTTACGTTGCCAATAACAAGTAGGGATATAGTGAAGGTGGATCATTTATATTTAACGAGAGGGAAGTGTGGGATCCATGTGCAGTTTGCCTTTCTTGAGGTAGCTGGCTTTATTTGGGATAAAAAGCGGCAGCTGGCGGCATGTTTGATACATGCTGAACAGGTTTATAAAGAAGTGCTGGTACCTAGGACTAGAGTTGAGAACTTGATAAAGGAGAATACAGCTGTTACGGAAGAACGAATTAATCCAGCACCCTCAGTAGATTTTGTAGATCCGTTACCCCAAGTGCCTATGATTCAAGAATCCTTCCCTATGGCAATGGGGTTTTTGGAATGTCAGGATCAGGGAGCTGATCCTGAGCAGGGGAAGATAGGTAGGGAGGAAATTACACTCTGGCCTGAGGAAGTGGACACAGTGGTTGCTTATAGCAATTCTTCATTGGATGTCCAAAGGATAATATTAAATAGGATGGGCAACCTGTATACATTTTTGCAAAATGTTGCCATGCCCAGTCAGGAGGGGGGTGAGAGTTCTAAGTTATGCATGGCAAAAGAAAACAAAAATGTTAAAAGAGAACACTGTGAGTTACAGGGGGATTGTCCAAAGGGTAGCTCCTTGGTTTCTCCCTCTTCCTTTTTGCCAGAGGCTGTTCCATTTATGGATGCAAATAAGTCTAGTATACTGGGTGTAGCTGGCCCCAGGGGGGAAGAACAGATGGAGGGTGGTATGAATTTGGGTAGGGAAAATTATCTGGATGAGTCTGGTTGTAGATTGGTCCCATTGCAGATTGGCTCCCAGGAGGGGGAGTTGGAAGCAGGTGAGCAGATTGGGCCTGAAACAATAAGAGAGGATATTGCGCAAGAGCAAAAGGGTTCAGAACAAGAGTTTGAGGGGGAACAAGAACAAGAAGTTGTGGGAGCAGTTGGGCTCTCTCCGGATGTGGAACGTCAGGTTTTGGCCTGACCATTGTCGTGTGCCCATCCTACAAATTATAATAGTATACAGCATGGGGTACGGTTTACTTCATGGAACATAGCAGGTTGGAAGGGAAAGATTGGGAACCCAGAGTTTAGGGACTTTTTATGTCATTTTGATGTCATATTTCTACAAGAAATTTGGATTATGAATGAGGAAATAGAATTAGATGGGTTCAAAATCTGGGTGAGGGATGCGGAGAAAGAAAAAACGAGAGGTCGCCCCAAAGGGGGGCTGGCATTAATGGTCTTTACGGACTTGGAGGTGTTGTCTATACCAATTTCAAAGGATGATTTAGGGTGATTTCAGACGTTACGAGATCACACTCAACCACAGTGAACCACGCTCAATCCCACGGCGGGGCCAAAGAGCCCTGAACGTCTGTTCGGCACGCGCCAGATGTTCACCACGCTCAATACCCACATGGGGTCAATTTCAACCACGCTTCCCGGGCTACCCGGCGCTAAATCCCGGGAAGCGTGGTCAAAGAGATCCCCACCGGGAAACAACGAAACGTAACATCTGGATGCCAATCCCCGGGCGGAACCAAAGGAAACGAGCCCCAGCCATGGACAATGCATGCAGCGTCGCTGCCATGCAACCAGCAACAACACAACCACTGGAGGGACATTTAAAGGGAAATCTGCAGCAGGCAAGAGTGGCGGGATGGAGTGAGGAGGGAGGCGGAAGAGAGCGGTGGGCAAGAGAGCAAGGGTGGCAGAGGAGGAGGAGGAGGAGGAGGAGGCAGGGGCAGCGATGGAGGTGGAGGGAGCGCAGGCGGAGGAGGGAGAGACGGGGGTCGTGCTGCCCATGGAGGAGGTGCAGGGACAACACCCGCAGCAGCAGGCGGGACGCGACGCCCCGGGGACAGCAGCCGGACCGGGGCCGG
>QEPC01001969.1:1189142-1272689 GCA_003113815.1 Sphenodon punctatus | reverse complement strand
GCTGCTCTGCTGCGCTCTCCACGAGAGTCCAGTGGAGTGAGTCACTGGCTCCTGCGCGCACAACCCAGTTGTGAGAATGTTGCGAGCCATCTCGAAGAACCTTCTTTACAAGGTAGCAACCTTCTGATCAGCACATGGGCAGGAGCTGTTTGTAAACAAACAGCCTTATCTCCCAGCCCCATCGCTACTAAGAGGCAGAGTCAGGTAAGCCCTCCCCCTCCCCTCCAACACAACCCAACCCTACAGGGGTCAGGACCAACAATTTTTTGGGTTTGTTTGTTAAGAATAATTTTTTTAAAGACAGCATGACCGGCCCCCGGGAATCCTCCCGGTGCATTCAATGGCCAATCCGCCCCTGACTTTTTTGATCCGCCCAACCCCATCCAGGTCGATTTTTAAAATATGCACCCATGGCTGGGATTTTTCTGGTACCGTTGCAACCCCTTCCCCACCCCTCGCCCAGCGCTTGTTGCTCAGCCCTGGCTGGGGCAAGGAGCTCCGAGCCAGCTGTGCTCTCCCTCCCCCCCATGCCCTGTATACTAGGGATGCGTCTGTGGCCACCGTAGTGAGGTCTTACAGAGCCCAGAGCAGCAACAGTGACCGGATCTGGAAGAGGGGCCGTGGCACAAATGAAGCCCTGCTGTTGGGAACGGGGGAAGCCTGTCAATTGAGAGCTGACGGGCCACTCCCCAAAGGAGGTGCTGCTTGGCACTTCCCTATTAAATGGGGGTGTCACAGATCAGGAGGAGCCCAGATTTTTGGCTGCTAATTGAGTTTCCCCCCATAGTTCTCACTCTCTTCCCCGAGGGATTTGTAGGTATGGCATTTCTCGGACTGTGTGGGGGAGAGCGCTGTGGGGCCGCCAAGCTGCAGACTGAGGTCAACAGTGTGCCATAGCATGTCAGCAAACACTAACGGGACTTTCCGTCTCCACAGACAGACAGGAAGGGGAGGGAAGTTTCCCTCTCTGAGCTGACGAGCAGGGAAATGCCATTGCTTAGTACTGGAATGGAAAGTAGCCAGGTTAGAAAGAGTGCGACTGGGATACCCTCCCCCCCTTCACCTCATTTCCCCTCTAGCTGAATTCATCACTGGACACAGAACAAACCCTCCTGGGAGCAGGGGTTTCTCCTTAATTTGTAGACCCTTAAAGGTGCCAAGTCAAGAGGAGAGGAAACGTCCCATACCTTCTGATTAGCGGGGAAGTGGGACCCTGGTTACAGATCTTCCGGGATAAAGGGGCAAATAGTACACACTCCTCCATGCTTCCTTGCCCAAACAGAAGGCTATTGCCAAAATCCCCTTCCCCTCAGGAGGGTCAAATAGGGTAGAGACATGAAGTAGGTCTCTAATTTGCTCGTTGTTCCCTCCAGCCCCTTCTCGCTGCTCATCCCACCAGCCCTTTCTCGTGCTTCGTCTGCTAGGACAAGATTGTTTCCCCCCGAGTCTGACCTCCAGGGCACAGAGGATTGGATTGGTTCCATACATCTCGAAGGCTGCTTTTTGAGAACAGAAACTGAAAATAAAAACCACACCTCCGTTTGAAAAGAAACCGTCCCAAAAACCAGACGTCTGGAGGAGAAGGCATGGCTCAAAGCTGGGGTTTAGGTAAGATCGAAAGGTGGGTGCTTCAGGGTCAGATAGTTGGATATTTCTCGGGGTGGGGACTGGGTGCGGGCTGGCAAACTGCAACTGAAGTTTTCTGCTGTGTTTCCCAGAAAAGCTATTAAGCATCTGGCTAATAAAAATAAAATCACCCTCTTCCTGGTGGTCAGAACAGAGACACAAAACACGTAAGTGTATACAAGAAGGGCAGGATTTTACTTTTCACAGTTATCATGAATTTCCTGTGAAATCTATAGAAACAATAATAATAATAATAAATTAATTGACTCAATGTCATGGAATATGCAGTTCCCCATTAAAATCCCTGTGCCAGAAAGAATTGTGTAAATATTCGTTTTTTAAAACCACTTTTTTTAAAAAAATAAAAAAATACAGCTGCTTTACTGACACTATCTGCCACAAGGTGTTCGGTTTTCTATAGATAACTAACATGTCGCCTTGTGTTTTTCTTTAAAATGTCTTCCACCAAACTGAGACCAGATGCATGAAAATGTTTCTGCTGATTTTTCTGTTCTTTTGTCAACTTTTTTCTCTTTTATAAAAATGACTGACAGCCTCTTCAAAAGGGGGACATATTTGAAGTTTAGAATTTAATGCAAGTATGGGATTGGAAAACATTTGTTGTATGATAAGGGGCGGGGGTATAGATTTTGAGTATTATGAGGCTATTTTTCTGTTTTCATAAATATGATGATCAACTGTGAAATGTCTATTTTTGCCCATGATGTCCTGTGAAATGTCTTTTTTCCCCCGCACTGTGGAAAAATGCACATGTGCAACTGAATTATTACTAAATCAGTGGTTAATATACCCTTTGCTGTAACTTCAGGGAGACCAGGTTCAAAACCCATCTAGGGCTGCGCTCCCAACTGCGGCGGCAGCAGGAGGGGCGAGGGAAGACGCGGCAGCGTGGAGGAGCCGGCCAACGGGAAAAGAGCCGATGCAAAGGGGGATCTGCCACGGCTTCTCTCGCACATGTCAGGGTGCAAAATCCTGCCCTGAGATATCCCCGTTCACACTGGCTCTTTTCCTGTCTGCCAGCTCCTCCACGCTGCCATGTCTTCCCTCGCCCCTCCCACTGCCACCGCAGTTGGGAACGCAGCCTTAGTCATGAACTCACTGAGCGATCCTAGGCAAGTCACTGGGTAAAAACAGTTGTGCGGGTGGGGCAGGCGTGGGAAACAGCGGCCGCCACTCTCCAGGTCAGAGAGGGGCACCAAACTAAGGGTCCATGGCCAGAGATCTGACCTGTCAGGGGGCCCGTAACAATCGTGTGGATGGCCGTCCCCACCCCAGTGCCCTATCATGGCCAGTAGCCATAGCGACCTCCGCAATGTGGCGGGGATGGTGGGCAAACAGACATGTTGGCCCACATTGGCCAGCATGGACGGCCCTTAGCTCAAGATGTTCACCTGGGATCATCCAGGGGACACATTCCAGGCCAGCCGCCTACCTACCCTGGGGCAGTAGCGGACCAGCGGGGAAGCAGATGTGCGCTGAGTCCCGGTCCACAGCCACCACTGTTTTCACCCACTATCTCTCAACCTCAGTTCCCTGTCTGTAAAATGGGAATAATAATGACCTACCTCACAGGGTTGTTGTGAAGGTGAACTAGATAAGCATTGTGTGAGACTTTGAACATGAGATGAATAATAAGATTAAAAATAATATTGACCAAGTGCCAAAATCTTGGGTATAGGACATTTCCACTCATGTCCCTGACCCCCCAACCATTGTTGGAATGCTGGTACCACTGTTAGACTTCTAAGTGTATTTACCTGGATGCCTTAAAGTTTGATATGGTTGTGTTGTATGCTTGCTTTGGTGAAAGCTTATGACATTCAGGGGTGGGTGCGTGTGTCTGGGACAATACATGTGTGTTTCTTTTATGTAATTTGGGATAAACATTATCTTTTCCCATAGCAAGGGTGTGGATGGCAGCACTTGTGGAGTTCCTTGAAGCCCTGGAGATACAGGGAGGTGGCCGGCGAGCACACCCTCTCCCTCCCAGACCCATAGCTGAGGGAGTTCACACATTACATTGGCTACATGTGGACTCAAAATCAGGCATGTAGCCATTCCCATGCTTGTATGTAAGAACATTAGAATTGCCATATGGGGCCAGAGTAATGGTCTATCTGGCCCAGCATCCTGTCTCTGACACCTTCAGGGAAGTGCACAATAGATAATAATGGAATAAGGTATTGCCTATTATTCACTCTCAGCCCTAAAAGGTACTATACCCCTCTTTGCCTCAGCATAGACATGCATGGGATTTGAACCAGAGACCTCTTACACGCAGTGAGAGAACTATACCCCAGATCACCAAGCCACGCTCCTTCTATACAAGCTAGTATGCAAACATGGGGCTTTATGTTGCTAATGTTACATTCTAGCTGATTTCCTCGCTGTGTATTTTATGCACACATCTCTGTATTATTAGAGCGCGGGAGTGCTCGAATAGTTAAGGTGAGTTGCTTATGTTAAAGCCCCAACATTCTATTTGCCCGACAATTGAAATTATTCAGGTTAAGATCATGACATTTGTAGTGGAGGATCACTGTGGTAGATGGTTCATGCTGTGCCAGATTGGTTGAATAACAGCTGGGATATAGCAGTTTAAAGACTGCTCTTTGAAGCCTTGTCCCACCATCTCGATCTGGGCAGGGTAGAGAAGTTTAGTGTTTGTTAGGAGGAGGAATTAGCCTTATAGTATATTAAAGGAGGCTGCCAGGGGGTGCCTTTGTTTATTTTTTTAAAAATCCGACAAGTAGTTCTAAGGTTATGGGGTTTTGAAAAACCCCATGTTAGGCTATGGAGAGGGGTGGGGCTGCTTTGAAGAGGAGCGGTACTTGCTGCCTCTTCCCCTATCTATCCCTTCCCAGAGAGGGGCTCGGGGCAGTTGTGCCTGCGGGGTTTGGGATGGAGGGGAGGACAACCGCCCCCCCTGACCCTAGCCGCCTCCCCCTCGCTGCTGCTCAGTGCCCCTACCTGATTGCCCCACCGCTCCCAAGATGGCTGCTGCCACCGCTCGCCACTGCCACTTCCCCCTGGTGCTGCTGCTCCCGCCACTGAAGCTGGAGCCGTCACGGCATTCTGGAGCTGCCACTGCTTCCCCCTGGTGCTGCTTCTGCTGCCGCCACCATCATTTTGAAAAGGCCGGGGTCTCGTGCACCTGTGCAGGCATGCAGCAGCCATGTTTCCTTTCTGGGATGCTGAGAAATATAGTTCCAGCATTCCAGACAGGGCCATGGCCCCAACGTGCACAGGCATGTGGGACACCGACCTTTTCAGAATGATGGCAGCAGCAGCAGCAGCCAGAAGAAGCGGCAGCAGCTCCAGTGGCAATGATGATGGAAGCAGAAGCAGGGGGAGAACAGCGGCAGAAAGAGTGAGAATGGAGGGTAGAAAGAGTGAGAATGGGGGGGTGAGAATGAGGAGGTGAGAGTGAGAGTGTGTGGGTGTGTGAGAGATTGTGAGAGAATGTGGGCGTGTGTGTGTGTGTGAAAGAGAGAGAGAGAGAGAGAATGTGGGGGGCTGAGAGAGTGTGTGAGAGTGTGGGGGAGCTGAGAGTGTGTGAGAGAGAGAATGTAGGGGGCTGAGAGGGAGAGTGTGTGAAAATGTGGCGGGGGCTGAGAGAGTGTGAGAGAATGTGGGGGGGCTGAGAGTGCATGTGTGAGAGAGAATGGGGGGGCTGAGTGTGTGAGAGAAACTGTAGGGTGGCTGAGAAAGCGTGTGAGACGGAATGTGGGGGGGAACTGAGAGAGTGGGGCTGAGAGTGCATGTGTGAGAGAGAATGTGAGGGGGTGAGTGTGAGAGAGAATGGGGAGGTTGAGAGTACGTGTGTGAGAGAGAATGTAGGGGGGTGAGTGTGTGAGAGAGAATGGGGAGGTTGAGAGTACGTGTGTGAGAGAGAATGTGGTGGGGGCTGAGAGTGCGTGTGTGAGAGAGAGAATGTAGGGGGCTGAGAAAGAGAGTGTGTGAAAGAATGTGGGGGGCTGAGAGAGAGTGTGTGTGAAAGAATGTAGCGGGGGCTGAGAGTGTGTGAGAGAGAATGTGGGGGAGCTGAGAGAGAACGCATGTGTGAGAGAATGTGGTGTGTGTGAGAGAGGGAGAGAGAGAGAATATGGGAGGTGAGAGAGAGTGTGTGTGTGTGTGAGAGAGAGAGAGAGGAGTGAGAGAGAATGTGGGGTGTGTGTGTGAGAGAGACAGGGTGTGTGTGAGAGAGACAGAGTGTGTGGGTGTGGGTGTGTGTACAGTCTGTGCTTGGTTTCCCACCTATGCCAATTCCTAAGGAACACTTATGACAAATATATGTTGAAGGGCTTGCCTTGGTGCCTTAGGCACCAAGGAAGGCCCTGCAACATGTACCTTTCATAACTAGTCTAAGCCTTAAAATTTGTCATAGATGTGTAGTCTAATCTGTGTGTGTTTGTGTGTGTACAGTTTGTCTTTCGTTCAAGGCACATGAATGACTGTTCCGGATGCAGTGGAATGAAAGCCCCCAGTGGGTTGAATGGTGGGCCCATATTTTTAACGAGGGTTCTGGGGACTTGAATGACAGCTTCCGTTACAGAGGAATGACAGGCCCCTGGTAGTTGCATGATGGGCCAATACTGTTAAGGATGATTCTCGGAACTGGAAGGAGCAGACAGCTTCAGGTACAGTGGAATGACACCAATGGGAGTTGAATGATGTACCTGGTACTTTAACAATGGTTCTAGGAACTGGAATGGCTGCTTCCGGATGCAGTGGAATGACAACCCCCTGTGAATGGAATGATGGCCCCAGAACCTAGATGATGGTTCTTGGGACTGGGATGACAGCTTCAGGTACAGTGGAATGACAACCCATCGGAGTTGGCAAGGCACTTGTCTAAAAACACCCAAAATCTCTAGGCTCTGGGAAAAGCCCTAATTTCTCAGGGCAATCTAGAGAAACCAACTCACAGAGAGAGGGACATCATTCAACTGCCATGGGCGGTCATTCCACTGTACCTGAAGCTGTCATTCCAGTCCCTATGCCAATTCCTAAGACAGTCTTCCTCCTTATGTCTGCATTAAGTCCCTCTGATCAGGCACTGTCCCTCCTCAGGCCAGATACAAGACTCTTCCAGGGTAAAACTAGATGTGACAGTAGCCCTCTTAGATTCTCTGCGGCCCGCAGGCCATTGTCACGTGTGCTTAAGGGCTGCCAGATGTTGACCCAGGGTATCTCATTCATGTTGGCAGCTAGCCTGGGCTCTCACCTTGGCATATAGGCAACGTAACAGCCCGGGCTAGGGCCTGACTGGGGCAAAGCAGGCCACAGCAGGTTAGAATGGGTTACAGTAATATAAAAACAGATGCATGCATTAGGCATTAAAAGGAAAAAATAAATATAATTTTAAAATATATGCACCCCTAACCCATTCATTGCCCACTAAATGCCGGCCCAAACAAAAATGCTTTCCGCTGCTTGCTATTCGAAGGAAGTAACAATAGGGTGTCTTTAGACCTAACGCTGTTCAGTATTCTGTAACACATACCACATTCACACCTTACGACGGGCGACAGCAGCACTCCCGCGAGGTGAAGATGCAGCGGGGGAAGGAGGCCGATGCCCTCACAACATCTAGTGCGAACGGGGTTCTACCACGACAATACTCAAGAGTGACAGGGCTCAAAATCCAGCCCTGTCACTTGTGAGTATTGTATAGAACCCCGTTCGCACCGGACATTGTGAGGGCACCGGCCTTCTTCCCCCGCCGCGTCTTCTCCTCACGGGAATGCTGCCACCCGCTGTAAGGTGTGAATGCGGTATTCGTGTCCTACCGTTACAGTGTTTGACATACCATTAATACAGTGTTCACCCCAAACACTGATTAAACTGTCAAGACCTGGCAGTTGTTCACTTCCAGTGTTTCGAGTGAACAGTGTGTTGATGGTATGTCTAAACACTGTAAGGGTAGGGCACTGTGTTACAGAACACTGAACAGTGCTGAGTCTAAAGACACCCATAGTGGTTATGCTGCTCATCATTCTACTGCGGAAGCAGGACAAATTTTCTCTACTGCATTGTACTTAACAAAAAACTTGGATGTTCCATTATCAAAAAACCTCCTGTTTACAAGAAGAGTTAAGGCTCTTGCAAATTGAGTCATGTAGTAAAAAGCATGGAAATTGCAAATTAAGGCTCGTGCCTTAACTTGCGAGCCACGTAAGTAGTAAAGACTTTGTACCGTCTCACATATTATACTCACTTACAACATAGGCTCCATGCACCCACACTTTGCCTTTCATTTGTCTTCCAGCCCAAATCCTCTTCCTCTGCAGGTTGGGGGCAACACTAAAGCTGGAGACAGGAGGGCGTGAGCTGGCCCCTCACCCCTTCCTTTCCCTCTATCCTTTCATTTGGGTTGGGGTGAATGGGACAGCTGAGTAATGGCTCCCAACCCTCCCTCTTACCCACTAATCCCCACTGCCCTCCCAGAGAATTTAGGAGTCCTGGCATCCGTGCCCCCTCCTCCTCTAAGCTACTAGGTGCCAAGCCTTTAACAGAGAACTAATGACTCCTGGCTTCTAGCTCCTCCACCCCAGTTTAACTCACTAGGCTATACTCACTTCATAGACAACCCAACAGTCCTGGTTCCCAGCCTCTTCTGGTCTCCCCTGCTCTCTATCTTGAAACAAAGAGCCCAGGAGTCCTGGGTCCAAGTGCTCTCTAACCCCTACTCCTCTCACAGAGAACTCAAATGTCCTAAGAAATACAATCATCTGTATGTCTCATGTGAAACAGGAGTAATGGTTGGTGGGTGGGTGTGTAATGACAAAAACAATCAAAACAAGACATGACATGGAATAACAGAGAGGGAGGCTATAGGAATTAAAAGGCTAGGGAGTCATTTATGATGTAAGTGGGGGAAATGATAGGACTGCTCCCTCTGGTATCCCATCAGTCATCAGTATGAAATATTTCACTCTGAACCTTGTTATTGTAACTATTTCTTATTCCTCCTGTCATTCCACCCACTTACTTGATCCTGCACACTCTGTATTTTTCCCTGTCATTCCAACCATTTCGCTTACTACATCTGGTACCTTCCTCATTATTTCACACTCTCTTGGCTTCCTGCTGTACTCCCAAATATGCAGCTGTATTGTATTCTTTTATGGACATTTAATTGGATGTTGGAATGACAGTACTATTTATTGCAACTGCTGTTGCCTCCATTCCTTCCAATGCCCATTCCATTTTATAAATTTCAATGTGTACCCAACTTAAAGATTTAATTAAACATTTGTATATGACTATACCCAGCTTCACTGTGCTGTGGGAGGGCAGTGCTCTGGGAGGCCTTGCACGTTAAGGGAATTTTCATGCTTTTTACTGCATGATTGAATTTGCAAGAGCCTTAACTCTTCTTGTAAAGCACAGGTTTTTTTATCATGGAATATCATATTAGCAAGTGTATTTGTGCATATGTAATTGGAGAAGTAGAACCATATCTTTGTGCTTATGAATAAAATGTGTCATATTATAAGACTATTCCCAAAGGGTGCAAGTTATTTAAAAAATATAAGTCACAGGGAATTATCCTAACTGATTACTAATTAGGAATGGACGAACAGAACGCAGTTTGGAAATTCGGTTCAGTTCGGTTTGAAATTCGAGTTTGGTTCAGTCGACTGAACAGACCAAGTTCGGTCGAATTCTGAACTTTCGAACCAAGTTCAGCCATTCAAAACCAGGTTTTTTGGTGCGTGTTGCCACTAGGGATGGGCGAACAGAATGGAGTTCAGAAATTCAGTTCGGTTCGGTTTTAAATTCGAGTTCGGTTCAGAAGTTCAGTTCTCAACAGAACAGACTGAGTTTGCGCCGAACTCCCGAACCACGTTCGCTCATCCCTATTATTAATCATTTCTAGCTTTATCAGTGTTCAAAGTAGTTTCCAGTCATTATCTGTTTCATACTTGCAACAATCCTATGAGGTAGGTTGTTATTCCCATTTTATAGATGGGGAACTGAGGCTGACAGATAGCAACTTGTACAAGGCCACCCAGTGATTTCACAGCTAAGGTGAGAATTGAACCCTGGTTTTCCAGGTCCAAACCCAACACCTTACCCAGTAGTTTACAGATGAGATCACCTGTGTAGGAATGATTTGCTTGCAATCCAATCCTAGATTATGCTGGTTGGTGGGCCACCAGAAGGATCAAGAGGCTGAAGGAATGGGATAGAGGCCTCTCAAGTTAGAGTACTGGGTCTATGTCATGATTTGTTCTTGGACTTGTTCTCATAAATATGTTTTTGGAGATAAGTCCCTCCTAACTCAATGTAATCTTTTCTGTGTTCACACAAACAGGAGGTTTAGAGTGAGGCTAAAGGGGTGGGGTACTAACCTCCAGTAGCACCTGATGTTTAGATGTTTTTAATGCAACTTGGAGAGTGGAGAGGGGTGGAGTAGGGTGACAACTCACCTACCCCCAGCTCCACTTGCACCCCCCTCACACACACTAACACCTCCTCAAGTCCCTTCACACATACACCTCAGCCTCTCACACAAACTAGTTTTGTACTCCTGAAATCCTATCTCCTGAAAAGGAAATCTCCTTCCTCTGCCCCAGGAACGCTTCTGCCTGAGAACTCCTGTAGTGGCTGGTTTGGAATCAGCCCCAATGAACTCAGAGCAAGCTCCATGCTCCACCTACTGCAGAGCTGTGAGCAGATGCAGTATGAAGCTTAGTTGCAGCTGCTCAAGGCTAGCTTAGATACATCTCTGTCAGAATTCTCATGCAGTGGCAGCAGTGTGCCTGCTTCCTGCAAAGGTGCTGGGGAAAGCCATCCGCACCAGCTTCTCCACTGGGGCAGGATTTTCTGATGGGGTTGTGACCAGTTGGCTCCTATGGATGAGCCACCACTGCTTAGCTCTCCAAACAGGTTGAGTTAAAGTGAGTGGGAAGAGTCCTACTGCAGGGAGTTTGCTCTTTTGTACCAGAAGGAGGCAGCTACCCTAACCACTTAGCCCTCTGCAGTCCCAGGAAGCGTCAGCGCTTCCTTACCTCCTTTGTGGTAGGGAAAAAACAACCTTTCTGCCTTAGTGACTGCTTGCTACTCCAGTTCCCCTGGTGGAAATTCCCTGCAAATTCCCAACAAGGTAGATTCGGGGAAGGGAAGAGCCCCGGTTCCCCATATTGATAGGAACAGAGGTGGAGGGAGGTAGTTACTCCAGAGTAGTAATTACGTACTACCTTACATGTGAGAGCAATCCTTTAAAAGAATGCCAGTGTAGTCCAGTGGATTAGCGTGTTGGAGCTGTGACTCGAGCCTTGTTGGCTGCTTCTCCACCTCAGATTTCTTGGTGCCTGTCAGAGAAGCTGCAGACAGGCCTGGGTAGTTAATGTAACGTGCATGATCCCCGTTTGTGTGTGCCAGGCACTCCTGATCCATAGGTACAGTAAACATGATACAAAGACTAATGCCCATAACTAATCTACTCCAGTTCCTGCTGGTACAGCTCAATGGTACAGCAAGGCTATGATGGGCCCAAGCTCATCTCCAAATTACGCCCCCCAATTGGGGTGAGGACCCTAGGGTGTGGGGTGGAACTTAACTTTGTGGGGTTAGAACCCCCACTTCAGGCTGCCACTACCTTAGAGGGGTGTCTAGTTGGGAGCCTTGCTGCAAGCCACCGTACACATTTTGGGGGGCAACTTGGTCCCCGCTGGGAGCCATGCTGCTGCTTCAGGGGGCCCACTGGGAACTGCTGCTACTGCTGCTTATTTGGTTCCTAAATTTTCAGAGTTGGCGGGGCTGGAATGCTGGCCTTGCTCCCTCCACCTGCCCCCCCCCTCTGAAAATCTTCTAATGATGTCTAGGCAGTTTGCACAGAGCCCACCCTCCCTCGCCTTGAGACCAGCTTCAACGGAGCCCACTTGCTCCATCGCTACACCCCTGAGCCAGGCATCCACATTGCTTTTATTCTTCAAAGCAGTGCTATTGAGGGGCTCTGTTGCAAGCAGGTTACCAGCAATTACCTTTTCTCTGGGATGAAAAGTTTAAAATCTCATCTAGGAAGGAGTTTCCTATGTTCTTTTTGACCTTTATCTCATATCCTTGCGAAGGCACCAAGATGCTTCACCTCAGGCCTGGGAATCAAGGTCACTAAGTTTGTGTTTTCATTCTTTGCACTCTAATCTTCAAGGCTCCTGCAAAGCTGGCAGCAGGGAGAGAGGCCCTGTTTAAGACTGACAAGGAGAGTGGGAGGAGGCTCTCAGTCTGTCTCAGAAATTAGGAGACCGCAGTAGAACAAGCAAGCAGGAAATTACACAAGAGAAAAGCACAGGAAGGAAGAAAGAGAAGGTTGGGAAGGAGGCCCATGCCAGTAAGATAGGACTCACTGGTCCGTTCTAACACCACCAACTGCAGCACTGTTCTAGGTATTGGGCAGGGATGGGAAACCTGCAGCCCGTAGGTCACATCTGGTCTCTGTGGCTGTTTTTTTTATTTGGCCTCTTTTAAATTCCTGGTTCTGGCTTGTGGATCCAGCCCCTACCCTCAAGCACTGAAAGAGTGGGCTTGCAGGAGGGGAGCTGAGATGAAGGCATGCACTCAAGGATCGAGGATAAAACCATGGCATAAATCCATGAACTGGACCTTCCTCTTCCTTCCCCCATCCTGAACACACAGCTTACGCACCCCAGCCCCCAACTTCTGTCTGGCCTGAGGAGCTTGTCGGCGCACCCAATGAGACACGGAGACATTGCTTGGTTAAATTGCTGGCCGCATTCTTTATTCATAACAACCAGAGAGGCTGGTGGGTAAATTGCCCGGCAATTCCGNACCTTATTTAACTCGGTCACTGGCATGGATGTGCCCTCCAGCGTCAGTGCCATTTCTAAACAGTTCCCCCTTCGACAACACAAAGGCTCTGGCCGAAAACGGGGGGAACAAGCCCAACTCTGGGCACGAGCCAGGAGTTACGTGGCTTCCCAGTCCGGTGGACAGCGCATGCCCTTTCCGGCCTTGGAAAACCACTCCTCCTAGGGTCATGACCCCAGCGTGTGCTGTGCCACGCATCACGCTGGGTATCACCTCCTCATCTCTTAGGAGATGCCTCATCCTATCCTACTTATTCCTATTTACCTACAATCGCATACTGGACCCCTGCCACAAAGGGGGAGGCAGGACTGCCTTCCCCGCCACCCACAGCCTCTCAAATCAACGACCCCAGATGTTGGGCCAGTGCTTGGATATAAATCTCGTTACAAGAATCTGAGAGATGAATCCCATCATCTCTAAATAAGTCTATCCTATCTCACACCAATCCGGAGTGCTTAATCACTGACCCACCTAAGCTACAAACCCACTTAGCCAACTCCCTGCTTACCGTACGTCTAGTTCTGTCTACCCTACCTGGCTTAACTGCCCTATCCCAACGTATCCTAGGAACCCAACTTGTGCAAACTATATGTAATTCAGAAAACCAACTTTTAACTAGTGCCAGATCTTCCTTGACCTGTATGAGTAAATTCAGCCCTTTACGGGCAGGGAGCTCATTTTCACCTAAATGTACAACTAATACCTGTGGTGCTGGGGCACCTCTCATGGCGTGTAATGTAGGCAGTAATTGGTTCCATTTCATCCCGCTCTTTCCCAGTCATTTTATCACAAATTTGGTGTGCAACCCTAATTGAGACCCCCACTGGCTTGTTCTTGCAGCCTTCTCCGCCCAGCGTACCAGGCTGTGTCCTATGATCCATACCACCCTTCTTGGGGTTCTGCTAATGGAGGACCCTATGGGAAAGAGAGAGAAGGTGTTACTGGCTCTGGTGTGACCGGATATATTTTTTATATGCTGTTGATCTCCATCTTCCAACTGCCTTAATTGTGTCTACTGGTAACCCAGCGGCGGCAGCTGTGGTAGCCGCCCCAATTCGTAATGAGTTGGACCCAAATGCACCCGGGTCAAGGCCCACTCTTGACAAAGCTGCCCTCATGACCGCATTAAATTGATAACAGGTGAGGGGCTTCCCATCGAGATGTATGAATAATGCACCGGGGCTTGGTGGGCGAATATTCCAGTATTTCTGCATCTGTCCCACTGGACACACATCCTTATTGCTACATCGGTATAGATTCACCTTCTGCCCCTTTTTTCGTTGGTCAGTTTTCAAATATCTAAGGTGCAATTCAACCCCCCGGTCATTCCATCTGACGTCTTGTATCCCTAGCGCCCGTCCCGAGGTATCTTTTCGGGATGCGGGTATCACTTCGCTAATTCGGAAGCCCCCCCAAAACGTTACCACATATGCCGTGGTGAATAGCTGTCTCTCAAACTCATCCCGACAAATACCCGGGAGAGACCCAATCAACCTTTCCAAGACTGGTGGAGTTATTGGAGACCTGGGAACTGTGGAAACTATTGCTGCCCTCGTCCAATTATCAAACATTCGTTTTAACAGGAATCCCTTATCCAGGGACGGGAATCCATTAAGTCTATTAAAGAAAACTAATGCAGCCACCTTGCCACTAACAGTTCCTACAGCAAGGCCCTTATCATGGAGTTCCATTGCAAATTGAATTACCTGGTCTTCTTTTATGGGAAATTCCTTACCCATACCCTTCCTTACTCTAAATTGCTGGAACTCCTTAAAAGCCTTGAAGTAGGCCATCTGGGTTCTGGGGGCCAGTGATCCTTTTATGATGGAATGCATCTGTGATTCCCAAGATTCCATACACCTGGTGGTAGAGGGTCCGCACGTTCCCTGGCTGCTGGCGCCAATTCCCAGAACTCGTTCATCTGAAACCGAGAAAGGGCGTCGGCTTTGCCGTTGTTAATGCCAGGTATGTGGCGGGCAGAGAACAGAATATTTTTTTCCAAGCACAGGCTTACAAATGCCCGTACCAGGGACATAACCCTCGGACAGCGGGATGACATGGTGTTGACAACATGCACAACTGCCATATTGTCACACCAGAACAACACAGTTCGGTTGGCAAATTGCTCTGTCCACAAAAGGACTGCCACCACAATTGGAAAAAATTCCAAAAAGGTAAGATCTTTAGTCACTTCCGTCTCCTGCCATTCCTTTGGCCATGGAGTGGCACACCAGTGGTCCTGAAAATACACCCCAAAACCTGCTCCAACTGCAGAATCAGAGTGTACTTGCAGGTCTGCCCGGAGCCTGAGCTCCTCTCTCCAAAAACTAACCCCATTGTATTCCTGTAGAAATTTCAGCCAAATGTACAAGTCCTCCTTCATTTCCTGCGTTACCCTAACTCTGTAGTGGGGGGGGGGGGAGTAATTCACCTCTTAGCTTGCTGTAAAATCTGGAAAGAAATGCTCTTCCTGGAGCGATCACCCGGCAGGCGAAATTTAGACTCCCTATTAATGACTGCAAGGCCCTCACTGTTATCTTTTTCAAGGCCATGCATTCCTGCACTTTAGTTTGCACACTCTCTAATTTATCTGCCGGTAGTCTAGATAGTTTAGCCTCCGTGTCCAGTTCAATCCCTAAATACGTGATGATTGTACTTAGGCCCTCTGTTTTCTCAGGGGCTAATGGGATTCCTAATTCTTCCGTCATACCTTGAAATGCGCGCAATGCACGGGCACACTGTTGTCCTTTGGGCGGGCCAATTAACAAGAAATCATCGAGATATTTAGTTATCTCCACCGTTTGTATATGCTGCCTAAAAATCCACTCCACCAGTGAACTAAAGCGTTCAAATGCAGAGCATGATACAGAACACCCCATGGGCATGGCCATATCATAATAATACGATCGTTCAAAACAGAAACCTAAGAGGTGAAAACTATCAGGGTGTACTGGCAGCAGGCGAAATGCTGATTTAATGTCACATTTCGCCAGTATTGCCCCCCCTCCCATGGCCCTTGCCTTTTCCACCGCCTGATCGAACGATGCATATTTAATGGTGGTCAATTCCTTTGGTATAGCATCATTTACCGATCCGCCCCTACGGTGGGACAAATGGTGGATAATCCGGAATTCGCCCGGTGTCTTTTTTGGAACTATACCAAGAGGAGAGACCACAAGGTTAGCCATGGGAGGGGTTGCAAACGGGCCTGCCACTCTCCCTTCTTCCACTTCCTTCCTAATCTTTTTTCTAACCAAATCTTCACGGCCTTCGATGGACTTCAAGTTACGTGCAGCCCTAACCTGTTGAACTGGGCCCACGGGGATGATGAAACCATTCTTAAAACCCTGTACTACGTACTCTACCTCAGCTCTCACCAGGTGCCCCTATAACTCCCTCTCTAGGTGCTCAATTCGGATTGGGGTCGGTCCCCTTCTGAGAACGGGGTGTCGAGTAACTACTTTGCCCTGGTTTTTGGTTACCCCCACCTTGTCCGAAGCGACCTCGTCCACCTCGTTGTCTAGACCGGGGACACGAGGTGGCTGGGTGGTTCCCCCAACAGTTAGAGCACGAGTGTTGAAACTTGCAGGCAGGCCGCCCACAGCGTCTCCCTTTATTGAAATCCCAACACGGCCCTGTGGCACCCTGCCCCCATCTTTGGGATTCCCCACGAAATGGCTCATTGGCCAGTGCTACTCCCCCCCCGTACCAAAGGGTGACCGCTGTCCGCCCGTGGCGCGCTTGTGGCATCAATCATACTTTCTAACCACAAGTCCGCCGCATACTTATCCCACTGCAACCCCGGGGTATTTGCTGCTCTGTGACGAAAGGCCTCGTCGTAGTGAAGCCACGCTCCTAGTGGGCCAGTGCCATGCGCCCTCCTCACTATATTTGCGTATTTATGCAGCTCTAAACCTTGCCCGGGGTTCTTTTGCATGATTACCCCCATATAAATGGCTTATGCCAACATCCAGTTTTCCCAATTTCTATCAGCCTTGGGACGCCTGAATTTTTCTTGTTCCTTTCTTTCTATTTGTTCTGAGTGATCCAGTATTGGATCACTGAACAATAATGCGAACAGGTCGATGTACTCCCCCCGCCAGATCTTATCCTTAGTTGCCTGGGTCAGATGGGACCCGAAGGGAGCCGAAACCTCAGGTATCGGCCCTCCCGGTGGGCGGGTTGAGGCTTCGGATGGGGGCTGTGATTGCGACTGAGGGGGATCTGTGGTTGCTGTTCCTTGTGGAGGGGGGATTCGAGAAAGGGCCTCGGTACCCCTACCCTCCGCCTGCCCCCCTTTTTCAAGTTGCCCCTCATGGCCTTTTCTTGGTGCCGCCGGCACCACCCACATCCATTTCCCTTCGAGGTTTCGCAGTTGTGGGTTTCTTGTGGGAGTCGGATCCACCCTTTCCAGAACTCCCGTTCCCTGGGTCCCGGACTCTGGGATCATTGATCCCTCCCCATGCCTGACTGGGGGGCCTTGTACGGTAGTTTGTCCCCCTGGATTGTTTCCCCCAGCGACCCCTGTGGGCGAATCCGGAACAAAGCTAGGAGCCCCCGTTATCATACCTGAAACCGTTACTCTTTCTTGGTGCTCTATCCGTCTCCTCAGCTTGGCCTCGCCAGACGGTTCAGTCTGCCGGGATTCCTCACACCTCCGCCTTGTCGCCGGTGGTTCTTCATTCCTTGCTGGAAGACAAACCGGGGGGGGGGGCTCCCCCGCCCTCCTTGTGGGACGCTCTGTCCCCGGGGGGGAAGGTGCACCTTACATTCTGCCTCTTGCGCCTTGTGCCATTGATAATCACCCCACCCCGGTATCTCCACCGGGTCTTGCACCTGCCCTGTTACAGGTAACCATCTTGCTGTTTCACTTTGGAAAACCTCCTCCACACCTCTCCTGGGTACCTGGGGGTCATTCCCCCGGCTTGCAAAGGTCCAGGGGGTTGAACAGGGGCCATATCGCCCGTACACCTGATGCCTTGTGAGGGGATCTGACCAGGGGCGGCTGGTGGCTTTTTACTTTGGAGGGGCAGTAAGGCTGTCCGGCCCGCCGGTGGCAAAGCCGCCGGTGGGCGGGGCCAGGGCAACGGTGGGCGGAGCCAGGGCAACGGTGGGCAGAGCCAGCAGCAAGGAGTTCCCAGGGTTAACATGAGATGGAAGAAAACACAGTCTAAAATGCACCTCAAGCTTAAAATGAATAACGTATAAACCCCAAGCACAGGAAAACACTGGCACAACCCAGCAGCAAGGAGTTCCCAGGCCAATATAATTTACTCCCCTCAGCTGTGGTTGATGGTAGATGGCTAGGCATACCTTATAATGCAAGATTGTGCCCTGTATGTTACCAGAAGAAAGTAGAAGTCTTATACCATGTTTTATTGGATGTTCACTTTATATTGCCCCTTGGGAATTATACCTTACAGATATTTTAAATAAGGTGAATGGAAAAGGAGATCAGGAAATAGCATTTATTCTTTTGCATGATACAGATGCAATGCTTACTAATTGTGTGGTCAAATTTTGTGCTACAGCCCGTAGTCTCAGGAGAAAAATTATGATGATAAATACTGATGAATAGAGTTACTGTACTGATATGTGCTATCTTCCTTTGATTTGTTGGGTCAATGGTATTTGTAATGCATTTTATTGTTTTAATGTTTTAAATTATAAATTGTATTATGTTCTTGTTGCCATGGCCTTTTGCTGGAGCAAATAAATGAATTATTATTACTATTCCATTTAGTCAAGTGGCTTCAGATTTGTACTCATGCAAGTTAGAGCAGGATTTACCACATCATGATAATGGTTTTCCACCAGTACCATGCATATATGCTCTATATTGCTCTTTTATGATTTGATTTCTTGTTCCTGGACTATTACAGATAACAGAGCACTCAACATAGCCCTTCCCATTGATAGAGTCCTTCTTCATAACTCAAACTATTTGGTTACTTACAACAACCGAGTAAAAGAAAAGGCAGAAGATTATTTTGCTATTTTATTTCCCTCAGCTATAAACACAATGGAACAAAACACTACACTACATTATCATATTATCTGTATATAGAATGATAACATTTGGAGATAAAAGGACCCATTAGATCATGAAGTTCTCCTCTCTCACCTCCAGCAAGGACAACAATAGCTCTCTAGAGAAGAAGCATCAGACAGACACTAAGCTTATACTGTGCTAGTTTATAAAAGTTAGATAGAAATGACTTATTAGATATTAATAAAAGGCCAAGAAGAAATGCAGTTTTTCAAAATTCTGAAAATATAAGCCTTTGAGTGCAACTGCCTCAGCAGGCCTCACAGGCTGAACATTTAAGTGATTATAATGTAATTAATCAAGGATCTGTACATCAGAAAACATGGACTAGATGGGATAGTAGAAACCGGTTAATTGGCCAATGGGTTAGTGTTGTTCAGATAGCCAAAGCTCTCACACACAAAGCTTCCCTGAAGCAGGAAAGCCAACAGGAAGCAAAACCCCAGGCTAACTTCACCATCCCCAACACACACACCTCGGGCCCCTCCCAGGGGAAAGCAGGATGGGCTGTGTTCTATGTGGCTTCCCTCACTGAGGAAGCATTGTGGAAATGAGTCCAAATTAATTTCTGATGCTGCCAGCAGCATTTCTGTCTGTCATGAATGAAACGGCAGCAATTGCATAATTAAGAAGAACTTCACACCATGGGAGCTAACCACTGTGTTGCTGGATGATCAATGTATTTGGCACTGAAGACTGTTATGACAGGTGAATGCTGTGTTCTCCCAGATTTGATACAGTATTGTAGGGAGTCAGTATTGTAGGGAGAGACACTGCACTTTAATGTCTGTATGAGACACAGGTGCTGCCTGCATAACTATGAGGGAAACTGTTTTCTTCTTTATATACACATTCACGCTGTTGGGTAGCAAGGGGAGGATGCAGGCACACACCCCTTCTCTCCTGCATCCCGGCAAGGTCATCCTCACTCTCTCCTCCATCCTCCCAGACCCAGGCGAAGCCAGCAAGCTGGAAAAAGAAGGGGGGGGGGACTTTCAGCGCGCTGCCCTGGGGGCGATGGGGGTTGAAAGAGAGACCCCTCTGCTGGCATCAAGCATCCATGCCGCTCGCTCGGCTCCCCTGCATGGAGCAGTGGCCAGCCGGGGTGGGGGAGGTGGCCTCTTGGCAAATCCTCTGGTTGTAGGATTTCCCCAGCGGGCTCCGGAGGAGCTCAGGTCCGGTCCGGAGGGGGCTCGATCCCCCACCTCCTCTTTGCATTGGGCTGGCTCCTCCAGACCAGGAGGCTATTGAGGGAAGGGGGAGGGAGGAGGCAGTTTCTCAGACTGCGCTGGGCTCAGTTGGCCACTAGCTCCATTTCACAGGGCTTGCTCCCTCCTGCCTGGGCCTACCCCTGCCTCCCCTGGCCAGACGGACAGCAGAAAGCTGCTCTGCTCCGTTTCCAGCTGATTAGCCCACGAGACTTACTTTTTCATGGGAGAGACTGAGGCATGCCACACTCCGCTTCCCCCGCCGCAGCACCAGGGCCGAGTGAGCCAGCGAGGAGCTCAGTCTGCTCCCGCGCCGTGACTCTCTTTCTCGGGGGACTGAGGCAGGGTCTGGGAGGAAGCACGCATGCTCCCCCTTCCTCTGTCTCCCCCCGCCAAGCTATCTCGCCAGGGCTGTCAGCCCAACCGCCCTAGCGAGATCTTCCATTGCGCCCATTGAGCGCAATGGAAGGCTGTAGCCCCTCCCTCCACAGCACGTCCCATATGTGCTGTGGACGGAGGAGTTCAGCCGTCCAAATCGCGTTTTCCATAGGAAAACGCTTTGGGCGGCTGAGCAGCTAAACCTTTTTGTCCCTTCGGGGACCCACTCCCAGCGGAGTGGGTGGGTCCCCAAAGGGAGAACAGGTTCGGTGACAGCTACAGCAGCGTCTGCAGCATCTCAGAGGCTGCTGTAGCTGTCAAGCGGCGGCAAGGTTTTTTTTGTTTTTTTAAAAAACTTTTAAAGCCACGGCGGTGGCCTCGCAGGGCTTTGCAGGGCAGTGCCCATAACGCCCACCAGGGGGAGCCGTGCCTGGATCTGACCCCCGCTTGAGCCTTCCCCGGAGTCATCCCTGCCCATGGGGGGCTCATCTTCTTCCCCTTGAGCTTGTGCCTCGCTCTCTATTTCACACACACACACACACACACACCCCGGAGTCTCATAGTCACTCCCAGCCCCTTCTCTGTAGCGGGCTGGGCGATTGATGGGCCTGCCCCCTCTCCTCAGGGGCTGTTCAGCCCCCGTGTTCCCACTTGTGGAGGGCTGGGCCTCGTCCAGGCCCATATCAGTGGAGTCATGGCCTTGTCCCCCCCCCCACTCCCTACCCCTCCAGATCCCTGGGTACCTGCCTCCCTTCCTCCTGGTATCAGTAGGCCCTGAGCCCTGAGAAGGGCCTCGCAGGCCGCCAGATGCTCCGCAAGTTCTGCTCGCGTCGGGGGCGCTCCTGTCTCGCCTGGCCTTCGCTGCTTGCGAGGCTGGTTGTCCTGCTTCCTCCTTTGCCGCTTTCCTTTTGTTGCGGCCCATCTCTCTGCTTCCAATTCCCTATCCTGCGGCCTAGTCATCAGCAAGCCTCTCTTGCTGCTGACTCTCTCCTCGTGCCCAGCTGAATGCTGGCTCGACGGCCCTCGTGACCCCTCCCAGCGGGAGGGGTCACGTCTCCAGCGCTTGCCTTGGCTGTGCTCTTCTGCCCAGCAACAGGGGCGTGGCGCTGGTGAGCGTTCTAGCACGCTCACCAGCAGTGGCTTCCAGAAACTCTTCCCCCGCCTCCGCGCTCATTCCCCGAGGAGGCGGGGACTCGCCAAATGCCCCGTCGCCGCCATTTCGGCAGCGAAGGGGGCTTGTACTAACTTTCAAAGTGGCCCAGAGGAAGAAAAGGGTCCCCCACAACTGGAATAGGGCATTCTGCCTTGGAGCAGGGAGTTGGACTAGATGACCTTTGAGGTCCCTTCCAGCTGTACAGCCCAGGATTCCAAGAGCTAAGGTTTCTCTTAGAATCATAGATTGTAGGGTGGAAGGGAACTGAAGGATCATCTAGCAATGACTTGGAGCTGGTTCGCCTGACGTCAGCAGACTCTGTGGTGTGTTCGATAGGGCTGGAAAGCTGACTTATGACATTGGTTGATTGTCACCACCCTATCACAAGTCACTTAATGATTGAAATTGTATGTAATTATGAAAATTGCAGATTTGCTCTTGGTTATTTGTGAACTATGAATAAGGAATTTGCAAACTACCAAGAACAAGTTGTGCGCTAACCAAGTTTGACCTAATGAAAAAACAAAAAGCATGTGAACTTCCCTAAGAAATTCACCAAGTTTGTACAGATTTCAAATTAGAATTCGCAAGGGCCGGTTCATGAAACTCACCTAATATCCAATCCAACATGACTACTGAGATCAGCTCTAGCTTTACATTGGGAGTCCTTTGCTGTATGTAGGATCCCAAAAATAAGGGTAGCAGTACGTGGTAGAAAGTGGGGCAGTGGTGATGGGCGAGACAAGTTGTATCCCAGGGTGTAGCTGTAACAGGGACAGGTGGTGCAATTGTGGGGGGCCCATGGCACTGGGAGGAGGGACGAGGGGCCCACTCCATCTGCTGCGCCCTCCAGCACTCATTCCAACCTAGCTGAATGTTCTCGGTGGCTGCCCACAATTATGGAACTCTCTTCCTTTGGTCGTTTGAACCCGAGCGTGCTCATCTTCCAGGGGCAATGTAAGACCTTTCTGTTTGACCAGACGTGTGGCCAAACAGTTTTGTTTTATCTTATCTTGTTCTTATTTGTTTTATTTGGGTATTTTAATATTTGGATTTATTTTATTTATTTGTTTGTTTAAATGTGGATTGCCACCCTTTCCGTTAAGGCTCAGAGAAGCTTACAAACAATAAAAACATCTACAAAATCCCCTTAGCCCCCCCGCCTCCACAACCCTTTCTCTACCCCTTTCCACCCAATCCCACCATTTTATGTATGGCTATAGATGATTTTTTTTGTTGTAAGCTGCTCTGAGCCTTGAGGGCATGGGTAGAAGTGTAAATAAATAGCTACACCCCTGGTTACATCTCTGGATTTGTGGAAGGAAAGGTGGGTCTGAGCAGTTCTTCGAACCCTGAGGTAATGAATGCCGCCCCTCAAGCCTCCCTCTTGTATTACTGCCAAGTCCTAGCTGACTCCCTGCTCTCTCTCTGTAGGTGAAGAAGAAGAAACCAGGCCTACGCACAGGAGGTGAGAATGACTGCAATATATCAGGATGTGACCAATCCCACAGGGAGTGTCCAAGGGATCTGAAGGGATTTTCTTCCCCCTTCTCAAGTGCTACATCAAAATTAACTTGCTATCTCCCTTCCTGCATCCCCTTCTCTGTATCTCCGTTTTCTGTTATGTAGGTCTGGTGGGACACTACACAGGCCTCATTGCTTTGTTACTGCTAGGATTCTCCCCTGCCTTCAAGCTCCAGCTGAGGACAACTTGATCCAGGAAGTGCCACTTGGAGACGTACAATACAGCCCAGGCACCATAGCCAGCATCTGGTGACCCGCAGACTACAGAGGCACCTGGCCTGAGAGTGGTTTAGAGGAGGGGTGGGTCCGAGGGCCAAATGCAGCTCTCAACTAATTTTTATTTGGGCCCTTTCCACTGCCTGGCTCTGACTCCTAGATCCTACCCCCAAGCACTGAAAGACCAAGCTCAGGGTAAGAGTGCAGACATGAGGGCATTCACACAAGGCTAAGGAACAGATCCGTGGCACAAGATCCATGATCTGGACCCTCCTTTTCCTGAGCACATGCCTTAATCATCCCAGCATCTGTGCAGCCCTCGGAGCGTGTACTAATTTTCAAAGTGGCCCCTGGGAGGGAAGAAGTTTCCCACCCTTGATTTAGAGCAACCAGGCGTCCTTAGACACAAGGGCAAGGGGTGGTGGAATGTGTGTTGACTCTGTTCTCTGACCCACATTTGCCCCTGGATAGCCCCTGTTGCTGTTTTCCAGGGGCTAATCAATCAGGGTCCTGCCTGCCGCACCGGAAGCTCTCCTGACAACTCCTCCCATGGAATTATGGGAGTTGTAGTCCATGCAGGAGAGACAACTTGATCAGACTGATCCTCCGCTCCATGCTGCAGCTAAACAGCTGCAGACCATCTACAGTTCATGAATCTGCTGTTTTACAGGGGTAAAAAACTCAGGACTTTTAGCTCAGCCGGCAGAGGCTCATGAAAATAGAGTGACAGGTCCTCAGTTCAGCCCACCCGGGGATGTTGCGTCACACTTGTAAGGACTGGTTGTGCCTAGTGATTGAATTATGAATGAGCTTTGCACTTTGGATGAAAGAACTCCGCCAAGGAAATGTGGCTTGAAATCAGTTTCTTACAGCCAGTTTGCTTCCTCCAAGATAAGGTGGTTGGCTCTAGTTTAGCAGGAAGAGGCATCTGGCATTCGTCTTGTAGAAAGAGGTCCTGGCTTGGTGCTTCTTTAGATTTGCATGTCTCAACCTAATCCTTGCGTGTCTTGCTCTGATCACCCAACAAATGCACATAGCAAAGGCTCAACAGTCTACTTCAGAGGCTTGAGGTCTGACCCAATCCCAATGGAACCTGACCAGTGTCATCAGGCCTAGGTCAGCAAAAAAAGCCCTGTTAGCACAAGTTAGCTGCAAGAGGCTGGCCCTGCCCTGCGAAGTCACCATGCTTTGTAGGGGCATAGCCAGGACAGAAAGGAGTGGGGAATTTCTTAGCCCCACCGGAAGCTGATGTGGTCCTGACAGAGCATAATGATATCACAATGCTCCATAGGGCGCAGTGCCACCTGGTGGCATCAGGCGTGGATCAGGCCCAGTTCTAAATTTCTGGTCCAAACAGGACTCCAGGCGTACTTTCACCAAGGTAGTTGTTTCTAAATGTGCTTACTGGCCGGAGCTACAGTGTCTAAGCTGTACCCCACTCTCTCTCCCTTCCCCACCCTGTCTGTCTGTCTTCTCCCTCTGGGAGAGTCATTGGGTATCTTCAGGGACCTGTATTCACTGCACCCCAAAAAAATAAATTCTGCAACCAGTGAAACCAAATTCTGCAAATTCACCGCAAGCATTTATATTTGCATAATTAACTTTAATGTATACATGCAAATTTGTTTGTGAGCATGCTTTTTCAACAGGTTTGAACAGGTTTCATTACACAGCATAGAATCACAATCTTGTTAATCAAACACCACTCAAATACTCTGGAATTTCAGCACCCCAGAACTCCCACCTCATGTTAAAGCCCTAGACCTTCCCACACACACAATTCATCTCCCAGGGGCCTATTCACTCTCAGGGGTCGTGTTCACACCTCCCTGACAGATGGCAGCTACAGCAACTGTTTTCGTTTGGGGTCAGGCGACAAGTTTATGCCTGAGACAGGATTTAAAGTTCCTGCAGACAGCTCCCACTGCAATTTCGGCATGGCAGGCACTGCAAGGATTGGTAGATTCTGAAAAAATTACTGCAAATTGCAGCACCTCAGTCAACACGGGTCCCGTGGTATCTGCCATCACTCGACCCATATAACAGGAATAAGTGTTATGTTTGTTTGCTCAAACCTGGGAGTAAGCCACTGAGTGAAGATGGGTTTGCTGCCAGGAACTCCTAAGACCTGCAGAGCACCCTGAAAACATGATACAAAATCAACATCTGGTCAGTGACACCACCCTCAACCATTGGGCATGTCAATTTCAGTGCCAAGCTGCCCCTTTGTTGGGCTTGTTAATTTCACTGCTGAGCTGCAAGCTTATCAATTTCACTGCTGAGCTCTGGCTTACTGTGCTTTGTCAGTTTCATTACAGAGCTCTGGCTTGTTGGGCTTTCATCAATTTCACTGCCAAGCCATGGACTTGCTGGGTGTGTCAATTTTACTGCTGAGCTCTGGGCTTGCTATGTTTTATTAATTTCACTGCTGAGCTCTGGGTTTGCTGGGTGTGTCAATTTCACAGCTTAAACTCTTGCTTGCTGGGCATGTCAATTTCATTGGGCATTTTTACACACATCTTAAAGTTCCGGATTTTTCAGTCTTCTGGGTTTACAAGTCCACAAGTAAGTTCCAGATTCATTTTTCATACACACACTGCCGTGAGGCAGTTCCTAGATGCATTCTTGACAGAAACACTGCCCTGAGGCAGCCTAAAGTAACCACAGCTGTAGACATGACAGGCTGCCATGGAAACCAAGTGACCACAGCTGCCTGGAGCAAAGCAGTTTACCAGGAGAACATTTTACACACAAACGTTCTGGGAGAAGTTTTATGCAGAAGTTCAAAGATCCGGATGTTTAAGATCAGGGTGAGTGATTTAGACACAGAAAGTTCAGGATGTAACAGCAAACATGCAGGAGAAATGTGTGTGTAAAAACACTGTTTCTGAGTAGTTGGCTAATTCCCAATTTATGTTGCCACTTGATAGTCTCCCCCTGGTGGGCAGAGTCCATAGGGTGGTAGCATAAAGATGGAACAGCATGAATATTTGTTTACGCTGACCAATCATGGGATGACTTTACAATAAGTACACAGGGTTGATTTCCCCCATAGTTAACATAACATACAGAGATACCCATTGACAATAATGGTGCCACTGATCATGAATTCTGTTTCAGATGGCAGATACAACCTAAGGAATTCAAGGAGATGTTTGACCCCCGTGCCCTTCCCAAGGGCAAGACATACATGCTCTACGAAATCAAGTGGGAAAGGAGTACCAAGTTCTGGAGGAACTACTGCCCCAATGACTACAACAAACATGCTGAAATCTACTTCCTGGAGAATTGCTGTGATGAGCTACATCGCCGACAATGGAAATGCTGCACCGTCACCTGGTTCATCTCCTGGAGCCCCTATGGCTACTGCTGCAGAGAAATCCAGATGTTCCTGGAGGAACACCCCAACATCACCCTGAAAATCAACTTCGGGCGGCTCTATTATCACTTAGATGAACGTAACCGCCAAGGTCTCTGGGACCTGAACCGCAAAGGAGTCATAGTCCACATCATGAACCTGCAAAGTAAGCATTCATTAGCCTTCCAGTACTCAGCACTCCTGGGGGCAGGGGTGGGATCCAGGGTTGTCCCATGGAGTCTTTCATCATGAGGGTGCCAGCTTCAGTACAGGACTAGGTTGACAGCATGTGAAAGACAGAGACACAACCAGAATTTTACTGTGGGGGCAGCAGAACCAGTCTTAGAATTTGTAAAGCCCAGGACCAAAGTAAAATGTGGAGCCCTCTTCATGCTCCCACAGCTGCTGCCAGGGACCTTTTCACACTCTTGCTGACAGCACCAGGTCCCCACACTGCTCTCTCCACCACTGAAGACACCATTGCGGACAGCAGTGGTGCTAGCGGTAGCCTCAGTGGCAGGAGCAATGGAGCTAGGGTTGCCACCTATGCACTTTTTAAGGAACACTTATGAAAAAGACACGTGGTAGGGTCTCTTAGGAATGTGTAGGACAGTCACATCAGGTTTATCCTGGTACAGCACAATACGATCATTAATCAGATTGTCAGGACTAAGAGTGGATTCCAAGTTCATCTTCCCTGGTATGATGACATTCCTGCTTCCCCCTGCCAAATCCTGTCATCACCAACATAGCGTGTTGGGGAAAAGTCCCACATTTGTTTTTATTTTCCCCCTTTTGATAAGAGCCTCATACCCAGCAGCAAGACAACATCTCATCTAAGAGTCACAGAACTTCTAGGATGCCTGGCCACTACTTTTAGATGCTATCAGGCACATAGGTCACTGTTGATACCCCATCGCTAGTAATTTTTGTGATTCCAGTAGGCAGTTGTCGCATGTGAGTTAAAGCAGATAGGGGTATTGTATCTGCCCTGACACAATTCCTGACTGAGTGTGTTTACAATGGAGATGCGGGTTGAGGGGGGTTGCGAGGAATTGTGGAGAGAGAATGTGCAAATGCAGCACAGCAGCATTACCCCCAAATGTAATGACACAAATAAGGATAAGGCTGACTGGGACCTTTAGGAAGTCCCATCTATCCCCTCCAGAGAAAAAACGTCAGCAAGACTGTCCCACCATGAGGTTTGGGAAGCTTGTTATACCTCAGTTGCCCACCTGTTTACTTGTTGAACTAAGCTGTTAAATTTATTTTTTCAGACTCCTTTAACGTGATGGTGGTTGAGTTTCCCAGTTTCCCATGTTGATGTACAACTTTTAATAGCTCTTGTAACTTATTTCCTTCAGGGAGGTTAACTTTAATCCCTTTAACCAAGTGTCATTGGCATTTATTAACACTGGGGAATGAGACCAGTTTTGTCCTGCCACCTGTATTTTTCTGATTAATTGATCAGCTCACCTAATACCTTCTCCTACTGATGGGCGTTATGCATTATCCAGGCTGCTTTCATTGCTATGATTGGACACCAGCCTCCAGGACAGATGACACATGCTTTTACAGGTCCTAAAAACATAACCATGGGAGCCTTTATTGGCTCAGGTACTATTTTTTCCTGTTCCCATAACTACATAGTGTCATTTAGTCTGGGCCACTCATCCCGTCTATTACTTTAACACCAAAACCTATTGTGTTCCTTTATGCAATTTTGAAATGAATTAGCCCCACATATCTCAGGAAACCCTGGCAGGGCAGAGCCCATAAAGGTCATGGGCCCTTTAAGAAAATGCAGCTAGTACCAGCTTGGGACAGTGCTGTTGGGACTGCAGTGTATGTAGGACAATGCCTGACTGGTTGCAGCTGTGGGCTGGGTGTGCCAAGCCAGCCAGAGACAGACAAAGCTCAGCCAGAACTCAGTCTACTCTAGAGGAGACTGCTGAGGGAGAAGGGATTCTGCGCTGCGCCAACTCAGAGAGGCATTTGGTTAGGAAAGAAGTCAGGAGTTAGCTGGCTACTTGAAAGAGAAGAATGAGCGACTCTTTGGCTATTGTATAGCAACTGAAAAGCTGCAAAGAAGGTAGCAGGGACTGAGCTCTACCTCAAGAGAGAAAAGCACGCAGAGAGAAGGTGACTGAGCACTTAACTTCCTGCTAGCTAGTGGCTTGGAAGCTTGACTGGAAACAGAGGCCTTAAGAGCCGGATAGAACCAAGCTTTTAGGCCACTTTTACACATGACAAAAATGGGTTGTTATAAGTGCTCGAGATAATACTGGGTGTTATAAATGCTGGAGTTTTGTAATGTGTGAATGCACTATTCTTCTTTTATGCAGCGAGATCTCGCAGTCTTGTAAGACCCACTGGCTCTTACAAGGCTGCGAGATCTCACTACGTAAAAGGGGAATAGTGCATTCACACATTACAAAACTCCAGCATTTATAACACCCAGTATTATCTCGAGCACTTATAACAACCCATTTTTGTCATGTGTAAAAGCGTTCTTAGGCTGTGGGTAACACCCAGAGAAAGAGCCAGGCTCGAAGTAAAGATTTTGGGAAGCCAGCAGATGATTAATGCCTGGCTTGAGACTGTATTGTATGGATCAACGGAACTGTATTTGATGATGGAGACTATATTGATAAAGAAGACTGATATTGTATATAGATAGCAAAGTGATTAAAGAGCCCAAGAAGCTAATTTCCAGAACAGAGTGACTCTTTGAGCCATAATCCTGACAACAATCACCTAGGCAAGCCTGTCCCTGCAACATCCACCAAGTTCCATTTTGCACCCACCCAATGGGAGTAGAAGGCCACACTGTTTCCATTTCCTTTCCCAAGACCAGCATATCTATGTCTTCCTTTCCCCTGTACCCACACTCCAAGGTCACGTTGTCTTCCTCCCAGGTCTCAATGTCTGCATGAGTGGAAAACATCTTAAAGGTTGGCTCCACCATACTACCACGATTGGATCGGATCTCATCAGTAATGGTTTGAATACCTCCCTCTTGCTTCTGTGATTTTGTCACTGAAATATCAGGTGCTGTATGGGTCACTGTTAGCTGGTGACTGCTGTTGCGGTGGGGGAGAAATAGTAAATTGTAACAACATGTGTATAGATCCCTTGGGTATGTTTAAGTTAATGTCATTTCCCACAACTCTGTCCATTAACTTGTTCACTCTTTGTTTTTCTTGTAAGTGGACATTGCCACTTGCATCATTTTTATTTTTTTTTAAAAGTAGTCCAAGTTCATGACAAATTTGTTTCCATCAAGGATGGCTGGATCATGGTATTGGTTTTCTTTAGATAGTGCATTTGAGAGTCCTCTCAGTCCCCTCTTGGTATTGCTGCAACGTGTCAAACACTCAGACTTGGTTCCCTCCCACTTCAGTCCACACTGTCCTGTGTTGTTTATCCAATACGTGTTTGATGCCCCTTGGATCACTGTAGCAGTGACCAGTATAGTCTACAATGTTCCCAACATGGTTTTACTGAAACAATAAACAAATTTGTCCCTGTTGGTTGGTTGGGGAAGGATGATGTGTAGCACAAACACATAGCCACATTGGAATAGTTAACAAGAGTTCTTTGGTACAGTTAGTTAGCAGAGCTATGCACGCTACATTGGTGACGACAGGATTTAGCAAAGGGAAGCGGGAATATCACTGTCCCAGGGATGATGAACTTGGAATCCACTCTTAATCCTGATAAGAGTCAGGAAGTGATGCCAGCCGATGCTGTGGATGTCCTGGGGTCTGTTAGAGCCACTAGTTGTGGATTAGATCCTTGCCCATCCTGGTTGGTGAAAGCCTCCAGGGAGACATTGGGGACAGTGTTGGCGGCGGTAGTTAATATGTCCCTTCGGTAGGGGAGATGGCCGCCCAGTCTCAAGAGGCCATGGTGCGCCCCCTGCTGAAGAAGCCATCGTTGAATGTGGACGCTCTTGCCAACTACCGCCCCATCTCTAACCTCCCCTTTTTAGGGAAGGTTATTGAACGGGCAGTGGCTTTGCAGCTCCAGGTTCACCTTGACAGCATCGGTTTCTTTGACCCATTTCAATCTGGGTTTCGCCCCGGCTATGGTACAGAGATGGCGTTGGTGGCCTTGGTTGACGATCTCCGCCAGGAGATGGATGCAGGACGTTCAACATTATTGGTCCTGCTAGATCTCTCAGCCGCGTTTGACACTGGACCATAGGCTGCTGTTGAGACAATTGCGTGACCTGTGGGGGCTGGATGGGACTGTCTTGGGATGGTTCCAGTCATTCCTCTCAGGGAGGACCCAGCGAGTTGTCCTGGGGGCAGAGACATCTAGCCCCCGGGCCCTAGGCTGTGGCATTCCGCGAGGTTCAGTCTTGTCTCCATTATTGTTTAATGTATACATGCAGCCCTTGGGGAAGATCATGGGAGGGTTTGGTGTACGTTGCCACCCAGCTCTACCTCTCTTTTTCAACTGACTCCGGTCCTGCCGTCTCTGTGCTATCCCAGTGTTTGGAGGCTGTGGCGAGATGGTTGTGGCAGAGCAGACTGAGGCTCAGTCCTGATAAGACGGAGGTGATGGTGGTGGGTAGAGCAGGGGAGGTGTTGGCTCACCTCGTGGAGGGGGTACGCCCCTCCGTGGCCCAACAGGTGCGGAGTCTGGGGGTATTATTGGATTCAGGTTTCCACCTGGACCAGCAGGTGGATGCGGTGGTGAAGGCAGCTTTCCGCCAGCTGTATCTGGTGCAGAGGCTATGCCCATACATCTCCAAGCCCGACCTGGCCACCTTGATCCATGCCTTCATCACCTCAAGGATGGACTACTGTAACGTGCTCTACGTAGGGCTTCCCTTGAGGCTGTCCCGGAGGTTGCAGCTAGTGCAGAATGCAGCGGCCCATCTCCTAACGGAGACCGGCCAGGAAGAGCATATTACACCTGTGCTCTGTGCGCGCTGCACTGGCTGCCTGTAATGTACCGAGCCAGATTCAAGGTGTTGATTTTGATCTGTAAAGCCCTGTACGGTCTCTGCCCTGGATATCTCCGGGACCGCCTTGCCTTCCGCAACTAAGGACGGCCCCTTCGGTCCGCCGGGGGCACCTTCCTGGAGGTCCCTCATGTAAGGCGGGGGGGCCACAATAGAGAGGGCATTCTCAGCGGCAGGGCCACGGTTGTGGAACTTCCTCCCGGAGGAAGCCTGCCTGACCCTAAGTCTGTTGGCCTTCCGTCAGGCCTGTAAGACATGGCTGTTCTCCCAGGCCGTGGGGGGTAGGATAAATTTGGGAGAGGGTTTTAAAAAAGTTTTTGTTTTAAATATTGTGCATTTTTATGTCGATTTATATTAAACTGTTTTATCTCTATTGGATGCCTACGGCATCTCGGGGCAGCTTACAACAGTACAATAACAATTAAAACATTTTCAAAGCAATCAATAAAGAAATTAAAACAATCCCCTCCACCCCACCCACCCCCCCGCCCATCCCCAGTAATCCCAACTACCCTTCCCTCCCCTCCTAAGGCCTGGGCGAACAGCTAGATCTTGCAGGCTCGACTGAACGCCAGCAGACCTGGGACCAGGCAGGCTTCCTCTGGGATGGAGTTCCAGAGTCGCGGCCCGGCCACTGAGAACGCCCTCTCCATTGTGGCCCCCCATCTCACCCGGGGGGTGGGTCAGATGGGGGACCACATTTAATCAAATAAATAATCTGACTGATGATCGTATTGTGCTATACCAGGATACCCTTGGCACAATGGTCCTACACATTCCTAAGAGAGGTCCAGATCTAGATGTATTGTTAGGTATCACTGTTACTTATCTGTTATTGAATATGCATTATGAATATATTATTGTGTAAGCAACTGGCCTATATAAGGTGGTGGTGTTTTGTTTTTTTAAATGTTACCAAGTTGCATCTGGTAAGCTTGAGCGTTGGGTGAACCCAGATGTCATGATCCTGGTGGGGGTCATTACACCTTTGTATTGCTTACTGTGATTGCTTACTCCTTGAGCATCCGTGATTGTATTGCTTACTCCTTGAGCATCTTGCCCAGCATACTTCATAGCTGAAGTCGGGAAGGAGAAAGATCACATACTGTCTGTCGGCCTCAGCACAACAATCCTCACCTTGGAGAACAAAGCCTTGGTTGAAAGGAGCAAGGATGAAGTAAATGGGAAATAGAGTCAGTGCAGAAAAGGTTCAAACTTAGGTTCGCCTATGCCCCATCTCAGGGGAAATTCCCCAAGGTTCTGCAAACACTCCTGCCAACTTGTTTTTTTCCTTTCTCTCCCATACCTCCCAATATTTCATGTTGTCAAACACCTCCTCCTGTGCACACACACACACACGTGGACTCATACACACATATGCACAGGATGCACATCATTGAGCATCTCCCCTACCTGGTGAGAGGCAACTGGTTCTAGCAGCAGGGGTGTCAGTGCTCTGGATGCACTTTGCTGCTGCTGCTGCCTCCAAATCTTGCCCATTTCCTGGCTTAAGCAGGACCATGGAATTTTCTCACAAAAGCAGAATGGTCCCCCCTAAATCAGGACTGTTGGGAGGTGTGTCCTCCCCCCCCACCCCCACCCCACTGTAATTTTGATGAATGGACACCTCAAATAACTGGCCAGACCCAGATGATTGACAACTCTCCTGGTGTCTCCAGACAGCCTGAGCTTCAGAAACTCCTTATGAATTTTTTATTATTATTATTATTATTATTTTATTTTATAGTGCCAGCAGTGAACCTGGCGCTTTACATAGCAATGAGATACACACGGTCCCTGCCTATGGCTTACAATCTAATAGATTAGGAGAGGGAGACAGGGATAGGGGACATATGGAAAGACAAGGGCTAAAAACATTCAAGTGGATGTGGAGTCTCATGTGCACGTGCTTGGCTTGGTTGCAGTTAGGTGAACAGTGAATGTTGAGAGGGGAGTACTAGCGGGCGTCGGGGAAGGCGGCGAGGAAGAGGTGGGTTTTAAGGAGGGATTTGAAGGAACGGAAGGAGGGGGCAAGGTGGATGTGGGCAGGGAGGGAGTTCCAGCTAGGGAGAAGGGACGAAGGCGGTTAGGGGAGCAGGGGAGATGAGGGAGGTGACAGAGGAGGAACGGAGAGTGCATGCAGGAGTGTGTAAGGAGATGAGGTCCGGGGGCGGGCAGGTTGTGGAGGCTTTTGTAGGTAAGTATCAGGAGTTTGTGAAGAATGCGTTGGGGGAGGGGGAGCCAGTGAAGCGAGGAGGAGAGGCTGCACGTGGTCGAAGCGACGGGCCGAGTGGATGACCCTAGCAGCGGAGTTTGGGATGGAAATAAGGGGGGACAGATGAGAACCGGGGAGGCCAGTAAGGAGGAGGTTGCAGTAGCAAGGCGGGAGATGACCATGGCGTGAACTAGGGTTTTGGCTGAGGAGACAGAGAGAAAGGGGTGAATCCAAGCAATGTTATGGAGGGCAAAGCGATAGGACTTGGTGACGGCATCGATGTAAGGTTTAAAGGAAAGGTGAGTATCGAAGATGAAGCCCAGGCTATGGGCTTGGGGAACAGGACAGATGGTGACTCCATCAATGAGGATGGACAGAGAAGAGGGGGAGAAGGGGGAGGGAGGAAAGATAAGGAGTTCAGTCTTAGCCATGTTGAGCTTGAGCTGACGTTGGGACATCCAGTCGGAGATATCAGAGAGACAGTTGATGAGGCGAGCTTGGACNGCTGCTGCTGCTCCTGCTGCTGCTGCTCCTGCTGCTGCTGCTCCTCGGGTTTCCCTCCAACAACTGATGTGCGGGCAGCCTGGGGCGCACACACCCCCACTGCTCCAACAGATGACTGGTGGCGGCAGTGGCTTCCTCCAAGGGGGCCAATCCTGCTGTAACAGACCCGAAGTCTCAGGGTTCTGCCCATGTGATGGGCTTCCCGAAGCAGAACCAGAGCAGGGGAATGAATGGCAGCGGCTCCCCTGCCTGGGGGATCCAATCACGGGTCTGCCCGTTTGATCTGCTCCCACCGCTGCCCATGGGATTGGCAGCAGCCTGGCCTACCCATGGATTCCCCATGCTTTCCGGCTGCCTCCCAGTCCCATGCGAAAACACCCATGCTGAAACAGGCCAGCAGGAGTCTGGTGAGAAAGAAGCTCAGAGAACCTTTAAGGTCTAAATAGACTGTGGGAGCCTGGAAAGGGGTCAAAAGGTTTTTTGTTTTGTTTGGACACTTGATATCCCCAGAAGGGGGATGGAATTGTGTTTAACCAGAGGCTGACAGCATTCCGAGGTGGTTGGGAAAGAAATAAACCCATGCATTGAACAGGCAGCTTGCACCACAGAAGAAAATCACTGTGTGACAGTCACTTTGGTTGTTTTTGTAGAAGAGACATAGCTAAGTGCTTCCCCACTGTCCAACAGAACTAAAGAACAAATCTGAAATGTGAAAACAGCGTGAAGATAATCAACTACATGTATTGGCCCATGCCAGACCTCATTTAAAGATGACCTGAGAAGAGTGGGGGGAGGGGTGAAGAGGGGGCGGGGGGAGGAGATGGGTGTGAGGTGATGTCCTTGCGAATCTTGTCAATCTTTGAAGTGAAGAACAACGCGAGATCATGAGCAGAGAGGGAAGAGGGGGGCTTGAGAAGGGAGTCGAAGGTGGAGAAGAGGCGGCGAGGGTCACGAGAGAAGGATTCAGCTTGGGAGGCATAGTTGTGTTGCCTCTCCAGGGAGATAGCAGAAGAGAGGGAGAATTTAAAGTGGAGGAAGTCAGGGTGGGAGCAGGATTTGCTCCAGAGGCGTTCAGCAGCCCGGATGCAGGAGCGGAGATAGCGGGTAGTAGGGGTGAGCCACGGATGGGAGTTTCGGGGTCGAATGGGGTGAGAGGAGAGAGGGGCAAGACAGTCAAGGGTCGTGGCGAGAGAGGCGTTTAGTGAGGAGATGGCAGTATCAGGGGAGGAGGGGGGAGAGGGAGGAGGCAAAATCTAAAGGGGTAACAACGTGCAGATCATGGAAGGGGTGTGAAGCAGGTGAAGAAGAAGGGGGTTGGTGGGAGAGGGTGAAGGAGGCGAGGTGATGGTCAAACACGGGACAAAGGTCAATGGAGAGGTCAGCAACAGGACAGAAGCATCCTTTCCATCACTTGGACATGAGAGCATGCAGGCCTCCACACTTTGATTTCCCATTGTCATTTCCCCCTCTCTGGATCAATAGCAACCCCTTATTCAACTAGTGCTTCCTGCAGGGTAGTGGACCGTTTCTGGCCTGCCCAAGAGCCACCCGTTTGAGTGCCACTGCTTTCATGTCTTCTTCTTCCCGTCATGGCCCCCCTCACTGATCCCTGGGTGGGTGATGGCTGTTGTCTTGTGAGGTCTTGTGGTGGTTGGATTCAGTATCACCTGGTGTCTAGCGTACGGTTTCAGTAGGGAAGAGCAAAAGCAGCACACAGGCAGGCACTCAGAGACTGAGACCAGACTGTTCAGTAAGCAATATTGTCCGCAGAGGGGCACAGGGCACACACACTAGTTACATCAGGTGGGCTAGCACGCAGGGGCAGTCCAAAGACCCAGGTTATATACCTTTTTCGCCCACATTTTCATCCATCTTACGTTGACATGTCTCCATCCTAATTGGATCCTTTCATCACATGTACCTAGTTGTTATGGTTAATTACCATGGAAACCACCCAAGCCCCCCGTTTTCAGTTTGAGTACATTTAGGGTTTTTTCTCTTTGTACCTTCTGACCTCTCCCATTTGTTCTGTTCTTGTTCGTTCCTTACGGTATCATCCAGATAACATGGATTTAATGTCAACACCACTTTACTTTGAGGCCCAGCTCTCTTGAGTTTACATTCCACCTCGCCCCCTCCCTTCGTACCTTCTGATCCCTCCTTAAGACCTACCTCTTCTGCTCTGCCCTCCCCGACTCCTCGCTCCCCTGTCCTAACTCCTGCTGATATCTACCATCTAGTACAGTCTGTTACATGAGGTCTGTGTACTCATATCTTCACCACACAGAGCAGCCAGCTATCATTCTCCATGTAACCAAGCCAAGCACGTGCACCTGGGACCTCACATCTTTCCTTGTCTCTCCCTCTGTTCCCCTTCCATCATCTCCACCCCCCGGTCTCTCAGATTGTAAGCCCTAGGGCAGGGACCATGTCTGTTCCATTACTTTGTAAAGCGCCAGGTACATTGCTTGTGCTATATAAATGCTTGCTAATAATAATAACAATTCCAGACAGCTCCGTGCCATCTCTGGCAGCCTTACTAAGATTACTTTGGTTCGGTGTTGTCTACATTCTACCCATAATACTGTGCTCCTAACAGTGTATGCCACCCATGGTTCTGTGTTCCTAACTGTGCCTAACAGTGTTGTTCATGGTACGCTGGTGTCACATATAAAAACACCCCAACCTATAAATATACGGTCCATCCCTGACAATGGCCCCTTGTCATGACTAGAGATGATGTTATTTCCTCAGGTTACAATTACTGCTGGAGAGAATTTGTGCTCGATGAAGACAAGGAAGACAATGTGTACCTGCCTTGTGACTTCAGGCCGTGGATAATATTCTATTTGCTTGAGTTTCTGTGCATCCTGAAGGTTGGTTGATCTTTGTAGAGGAATTTGGGGCATGCATTGGGGCAAAGAAGGGCTGGGAAAAGGTGGGCCTAGGGTTGATCCAGAAACACGTGTTGGTAAAAAAAGGATTCCAGGGACTCAGATCAGGGTGAAAGGTCTGAGATGTCGAGATCTGCAGCCTGAACCAGGCCTGAAGGGGTCCAGTTGGTCCTGTCAGTCCTGTGTTGGATCAGACATTCTGTCTGCCCAATCCCCTCAGGCTTGCCAATTATTGGCACCCCCTACAGTGCACCCCCTACAAAGCACTGTGATGTCACAGCGATCTGTAGGGGGCATGGAGGCCATTTTAGCCCTGGCCCCTTTCCAACATGGCCATGCCCCTTTTGGAGCATCACGATGATGTCTGTCAGCCGTCCGCAGCAGCACCGAGGCCGGAGGGGCCCCCCAAGATGGGCTGGGGTCCCCCTTGGAACCCGGGAGTCTGAGTGCCCGGGGGAGAGCCCCAACTCCCCCCCGACCATGAGGAACCCCTACCCCAGCCACAAACCTCAGCACAGGAAAATCCCCAGCAGCAGGCACAGTAAGTGGAAAACCAGCAGAAACAATCCGCAGTAGGGGTGGGGCCTGCACCTGTGCGGCGCTCTGCAAGACTCTTGAAGCAACAAGGAAGGAAGGAGGGGCTTAAGGAATAAAAGGGAATGAGAGCCTAGCTTCTTTGCCGGTAATCAGAGTCTGAGAGGCTGGCCCTACTGCGTGAAAGCTAAGTGTGCGTTACTTGGTTGCTATTGTGTTTGATCCCTATTTCCCATTGCTTTCTTGCGTGTAGAGTATAAGTGTTTTGCCCTCGTTGTTTCCCTGTCTTTGAGTGAGTGACTGGTGAAAGCTGAGTGGGTGGAGTGTATTGCCTCCCCCTTCCTGGGATCGTCCCTTCCTGTGGACCGTGTAAGCCCTGCCCTTGCCCTATACTCCCAGGACCCCTTTCCCTTCCTCCCTGCCACCCTCCGCAGCACTATTCTTCCCTCTCCCCAACCAACCCTGAGTGCTTGTGCTAGACTGTACCAACCACTTTACCAGTGGTTCGTCAAGAGCTCTGATCCTTGTGATGCTAGAGGCCTGACTTCTATAAAGTCAGTAGGCCATAATTCTATCCTGAAGGAATCTTTAACCCCGTGTGCAACCTATCGGAGTCTAGGGAGCGTGTGTTTGAACTGGACCCCTACTCCTTCCCTTATCTCCCCCTTCCCACTGACAGTGTCACAGCACCCTGTCTGATAGGGGCAGGGGAGCACATTAACCTTTTAGAGGATCATGCTTGGCTGTCGCTTGGGGGGTGTGACTTGTGTTGAGCCCAATGCAGTCTGGCTTATGCCCAAGTAGGTTGAATCCTGATAAGACGGAGGTGATGCTGGTGGGGAAGGATGAAGGAGTGGAGGCCCCCATCATTGATTGGGTGCACCCCTCCTTGGTCTCTCAGGTTCAGAGCCTGGGAGTGCTCCTCGATGCCCAGCTCCATCTGGATGCCCAAGTGGCGGCTGTGGCAAGGCTTTTTGTAAATTGCATCTGGTCTGTCATCTCCGGCCACATATTTCCAGCCCCAACCTGGCCACTGCATTTATCACCTCGAGATTAGACTACTGCAACGCGCTCTACACATGGGGTTACTCTTGGTGACGTCCCGGAGACTGCAGCTGGTGCAGGACACGGCAGCCTGTCTCCTGGCGGGGACGCATATACGCCGCTGCTCCGTTCTCTGCACTGACTGCCTGTAGTGTACCGGACCCAATTCAAGGTGTTGGTGTTGACCTTTAAGGCCCTTTACGGTCTGGGCCCTGCTTATCTGCGGGACCGCTTCAACCTCCGTGTCCTGGATCGGCTCCTGCAGTTGTCCGGGGGCGCCCTCTTGGAGGTTCCCTGGGTTTTCTGGGTGGTGACCTCCAAGAGGACGTTCTCGGTGGCTGCCCCTCAGCTGTGGAACTCCCTCCCACTGGAGATCCGCCTTTCTCCAGATCTCCCCTCTTTTCATAAACCCTGTATGACCTGGCTGTTCTGCCAGGCTTTTGGTAAGGGAGATGGGTAGTGGGTGGGGGGATGTTTTGTTTTCTTGGGGGGTTGGGGGGGTTTAATCTGTCCCTTTGTGTGTACTTTAATGAATTTTAATTATTTCTATTTTATATTGTTTTATTATTCTGTATTTTTACCTGTTGTACGCCACCCCGAGCTGCCGTGTAGCAGGCAGGTTAGAAATAAATAAATAAATAGACAGGACAGCCAATGGGGACAATTAGGAATCTATAGACTCAGTGCAGCCAGTAAGAGGAGAGGTGACTCCAAGCTCTAATGCTGCTATTCAGGGTCTGTTGCCTGCCTGGCCTTCATTGGCTCCCTTCTTCTGCAGGTATTCTTTATCCAGAGGCTGGGGCCCCCTTGGGCGTCAGCCCTTGGGTGCCAGCCTAAGGGCGACATCCAAAGGGTGTCGCCCGTTGGCTGGGGACGCAGTGCAGTGTCTTACCCCCTGGTCGGGAAGCGGGCAGCACTTACCTGAGTTACAACAGCTGTGAGCGGTGATCCTGGGCGGCCCTGTAAAGACAAAAGCAGCAAGCAGTCTCCGGCAGCGCAAGGGTGTGCCCTTTGGCGCGCCCAGGAGCAGGAGCGGCTGCCCCCTTTTCGGTTTCTGCGGCGGGGTAAGTTTGATAGCCCCAAAAATTGCAGAGATGAGTTTGACGGAGTTTGAAGACGGGTTCGCGCAGTCACAAGTGGCTACTGCCAGGAAATTAAAACAGGGATGTTTGGACTCTTATTTTTGGAAACCAGTGGCTGATCCTGAGGAATTGACTAATTTAACCCCCCCCTTACGGTCACCTTCCATAAATGTTCAGCCAAGGACTGTGCTATCGACGAGGCCAGGAGTAACTCAAATGCATGGAGGGGAACGTAATTTCTCGCCTCGGAACTACTTGGGGGCAGACTGTGGGCTGCTACGGTCTCAAGATGGGACCTCGCCCCTGGTGGGTGAAAGAATGGCCTCACTTGTGATGGACCACGTGATGTTTACTGCAGAATCAACGCAGTTTATGTTTAGCAAGCTATCTCATGTTCAAACTAAAATTGATTTGGTCGAGGGATTATTGCAGGATGTCTTATCAGCCGGGTCGATGGGAGGGTTGAGTGGGGCTAGGAGGGAGCCTCCCCCACCCCCTAGGACAAGTATACCCTTTGGTCCGGCTGGTGTTACATCTAGCGTAGAGCCGTCCCCAGTTAGGGCCCACTTATATAACAAAATCTCACCGTGTTCTTCTAGGAGCGTGAGGGGGCAGGCTGATATTCCTTCTAAGATATGTTCTGACACGGCAGAAGTTTTTGTGCGCCTCCCGGAGGCACTCATCTTTACCATCTATCCAAGAGGAGGCCGGCCTGCCCCTTTCTGGGGCACCCCACTAGATGTGGCTGAGCATTTAAGACTCCTACTGAGGAAAGAGCTCTGTTTATCCTCTAAGAGGAAAGTGGTTATCACCAGCAGGGATATTATTTCCCTGGACCATCTGTGTATTTCTCCTGATAGGCAAATGATTTTAGTTGTCTTTGCCTCGACAGAAATACCCAACCTTATTCTAACTCGAAAACAACATCTGGAGCAGATGGCGGTAATTACTGCCTGTGTATATTGTAGCCTCCCCCCTCCACAAGGCGGGATTGTAAATCTACCTCAGGTGGGTGGGGATGTCCAGAAGAGATTGGGAACTATAACTTCAGCCCCCGATAGGGGTGGTGTTATTAGCCCGCAGGTCGTGGGTCCACGCAACAGGGGTAACCCGCTCTTCCCAGTAAAACAAGACCATAGGACATTACTTGCTGAAGGCCCTGCGCCCGCTCGGGAGGCTGATTTTACTTCCCAGCAGGTTGAGTGCTCTCTGGGGGTGGCCCGTATTCCATCATCCTCGAGCCAGAAATCTAGGAATTTTCTCGCTGGTGGACGGGCCCCCTCGCAGGAGATGGTGGGGAAGTACTCTAAGGACCAGCATAAAGTGAGATCAGGGGGGAATTCATTACCTGCTGTTCCCCCTGTTACTCAGGGAGGATCGTCAGTACCCCCGTCAGATCAGCTTCAGGTTTGCTGGGCACATCGACTAGACACCTTATTCTCTCGGCTGGGGGAAATACGATCAGAATTTGGGGCCAGGGAGGTTGGGGTGGCTTCCCCCGATGTTAATGTTAATGTTGGGGTGAGTACAGTTCCAAATACCTCTCGAGCTATGCTGCTTCGCTCACTCACCTCTTCCCCCATTAGGTCCTCCCAGCACCCTTCGTTTTTAGAGCCATGTCATAGGGAGATGGGAACAGAGGGTGGTTCGGGGGGTCAGCTAACATCTGGGGAAACACCGTCTAGGGAGGCAAGGGAACAGGAGGAGTTGAGAGGCCAAAGCCTAGGCCAATCCTCGCTCCACTCTTCCCCATTCAGGAGCATCTTAATAACATCTCCTAATCAAGTATTACAGATATCCCAATGTGGTCCACAAGGGATGACTCAAAATTATGATCTTAAGGTACATCCTGACTTAACGACAATAAATATGTCTGAATTTGCCCCCGAGGTGGAGGAGCAGGGAGGTGGGCGACCTCTCCCAGGTCCATTCATAAATCCGCCTGGGAGAGTGCTCAGACAGCGCCCTAAACCTCCTTCCACCTCCTCAAAGCAATGACTAGTAGGCCCTCAGACTTTACCCATTACTCTGCTTACTTGGAATATCGCAGGATGGAGGAGTCAACAGTATGTTCCAGATTTTATAAATTGTATATATACCCATGATATTGTATTGGTGCAGGAAACATGGATGTTAGAGCCTCCTATTCAGAAAACTTGGATGGGCTTTGAGGTCTTTTGGGTAGATGCTAATCCCTCCGAGGCTCACGGCCGCCCTAGTGGGGGAGTGGCTCTCTTGATAGGATCTAGGCTGGATGCCCTGGTTTTATGTTTAAGTTCCATCAAAGCTTATTTTGGCCTTTGGCTCTGTACTTTCCCTTCGGGGTTGGAAGTTATAGTTGGGAACGTTTATCTCCCCCCTGATCGATCTGTTTATTACCAACCCGGTATATGGGATTCCATTATTGAGCAGGTTCAGTCTGCTACGGCAAAGTGTCCTTCGGCTTTACTTATCTTAGGCGGCGATTTCAACTCGCGCATTGGGAATCCGGTATGTCTGGAGGTTGAGCCATCGTTGGAGGAATCGGTTGATTCATTGCCCCTCCCAAAGCGTTATTCTCGAGATCAGGTGGTGAGTAGTAGGAAAGGACATCTGGACCGACTATTGTGTGAATTAGACCTGATTGTTATAAATGGCAGGGTTGAAGGGGATCGGGTTGGTAATTTCACCTACCATGCCCTACAAGGCTCTAGTGTTTTAGATCTCTTTTTGATATCTCCCCTCTTTTTCCCCCTGATAGTTAAATTAGAGGTGATTCCATTGTTTATAACCCACCATTTACCTGTATCCCTAGCAATTATTGACTCCATAGCTAGGAAAAGAAATAGAGCCCATGTTATATCATCAGGTCGGGAGGTGGTTGGGTCCTCGGTGGTACGGATAAAGTGGTCTGAGGAGCAGGCCGCAAAGGTCGATGCGTTTAGTAGGTCCCCTCAGGCCCTAGAGGTGTGTAGGTCACTTATGGTTGGCGGAGAAGAGACAATAACTCGTTATGAGGAGCTAATATCATTATTGACTCCTCTTATCACTAGAGAGGGGAGGGTGGCCCCCCAGGATGGGTTGCAAGAGGAAAGGTTCCCCACGTGGTTTGACAGTGATTGCCATAGAGAAAGGGCAGCCCTAAGGAAAGTAACCAGGAAGTTCAGGTCTAACTCTAATGCGGTATCAAGGTTGGAGTTGGTTGAGCGACGGAAAGTATACCGGCTACTCCTTATCTCTAAACGGAAGGCATATTCTGAAGTCCAATGGTCTAAGTTGTTGATCGCTGCAAAAGCGCGGGATTCCCGCCAATTTTGGATGTTAATCCGGGCTGGTATACGGAATGGCCCCTCCTCTGGGGATATACTAATTCAACCAGAGGTGTGGCAGGAATTCTATGGGGCTCTTTTTGCCCCTATAGGGGAGATTCAAGTAGGCCCGAGTATCCTTCCAGCAGATAGCTTTCAGCACTGGCCTCCCGTGACTCCGGAGGAAATTGTGGAGCTGATAGGCCAATTAAAACCGGGGAAAGCGCCAGGTTCTGATTATATTTCACCTGAACTCTTGAGACATAACCCAGGATGGTGGGCAAGCTTACTGGCACCCTTATTTACTCATCTTAATGAAACCGGGAAATTCCCACCGGCATGGAAAATTAGTATAATTATTCCCATTTTGAAAAAGGGAGATCCCAAGTTGCCAGGGAATTACAGACCTATAAGTTTACTCAGTATAGTGTCTAAAGTATATACTAGATTCTTGCTGAATAAATTACAAGCCTGGTTAGAGTCGGCTGATATAATAGAGCCTGAGCAAGCAGGTTTTCGTAAAGGGCAGGCAACAACGGATCACATATTTGTGTTGGCGGCACTTATTGCTAAATATACAGAGGCACACAAGAAATTCTATGGATGGCTCATTTTGAGGCAATAATCAAAACAGCCAAAAATTCAGCAGGAGCTATTATTAAATTTTATTTTGGTCATGTTGGCAAACAGGTTATCCCAGTTTTGCTCCTATTTAAGGCCAAAGTGGTTAGCCAAATCCTTTACGCTTTCCCAATATGGGGGTTGTCCTTCCTGGACCAACTTGAAGGAATTCAGAACAGCTTCTTGCGGTCTATTCTGGGTGCCCCCTTGGGACTTCCCCAGGTCTTATTAAGAGCAGAGGCAAGGTGTCTCCCGCTCCGTGCCTTTGGCCTCCAAGCAATCATTACATACTGGACCAAAATAGTTCTTTTTCCTGTGGCTAAGAACTCCCTTCTTGCCTTGGCAGTCAATGCAGGAATGGGGACCGCTTGGAGAAAGGAGGTAATAAGGGAGGTCCGCAAGTTGGGGTTCTCCCCCGAGTGCCTAAGCAACTGGTCAAAGGCAGGATCAGGGACCAGTCGGGACAAGGGGAAGACGCATTATTGGCTAAGCAGAGGGTAGCCGCGGCTTATGCTCCGTGTAACGCTGTGGGGTTGGATGATTATTATTTATTTAACTGGTAAGACTACCGAAAACGGGTTGCTTTTTTTAAACTAAGGGTGAACTCCTTCCCCTCGGCCCTGTTAGAGGGCCAGTTTAAGGGGATTCCGAGAGCCCAGAGGATTTGTCCGCTCTGTCAGTTAGGAGAGGTGGACACTGTGGACCACCTCTTATTAAGATGCACCCCGTTGGTAGGATTTAGAACCCGTTACCTGGGAGGTTTCCCAGATGATGGGGCAGGGGATGTTTATACTACACGATTCCTACTCAACCCAATTGATTCGCAGCTGACCAGGGCAGTGGCTAGTTTCGCATTGGCCATATTACGATTGCGACAGATTTACAATCCTTGAAATGATATTTGGACAACTAGTCTGTCAAGGATGGGTAAGAGCGTTTTGTAACAATCACCATATGGAAACTCGATTTATGGTCGCCTAAATTATTAGTAAAGTGTGAATATCCAAATGAGGAAGTTTAGCTAGATTTAGTCAGGAGTTGAATGCTCACAACTGATGTAACTACTTGATATTAGTTAGTTAAATAATAGGTCGAATATTGAGTGGGGAGGCTGTGGCTCGCAGGCGGGCTGTAGGTGGATTTTACTTTATGTTTATATGTACTTGTATATTGTATTTTATTTTGTATTTTGTTAAGGCCTATGGCCAACAATAAAGCGATTCATTCATTCATTCATTCAGGGTCTGTGAGCAGCTCCTGCAAAGACTCTGCAGTCTTGGTTTTGAGATTGGCAGATCTTTGCCAGGCTGAAGCACAGGTTTCTTACGTGCACACACAGTGCACATGCTCCACACACTGGCTTGCACACAGCGCATGCACTCCCTCACATACATGTGCAGGAAGGTGGGAAGGGAAGTGCTGGCTCTTTCCCAGCAGCTATTTGAGTGAGCAGATGTTATTTCTGAAAGTGTTCTGCTGGCACAATCATGCTTGAGGTGCAGGGCTGGCCTTATTGCGGGGCGGCAGCCCCGAACCCCACTCCTGGGGGGGGGCCTGCTCTCAGGGTTCCCAGCCACTATCTGTCTTGGCATGGGACTGAGGGAGAGGCAGAGGGCCCGCCTCTCCCTCACTACCTGGCCCCCTCTGCTGTTTGTCAGTCTCAGGCAGAGAATGAGGGAGAGGCAGGGCCTCTGCCTCTCTCTCATTCCCTGGCCGAGTCCGAGACAGGCAGTGGAAGGGGCCTGGGAGTGAGGGAGAGGCAGAGGCCCTGCCTCTCCCTCCCTTGTAACTTCCACCGGCAGCAGGCGGCACGGTGGCATATTCAATCTGCTGCTGCGGTGTCCAGCACGACTCAGGAGCTGGCAAGTGGGAGTGGGGCCCAGGCCAGCGACAGTGGTAAGTGCCATGGAAAATGGCTGGGCTTAAGGATGGGCGGAGAGGAGTGCCCCCTTCGCCCATCCCCAAGCCCAGGCAGCGCCCCCAGACTGAGCCGGGGAGCGCCCCTAGGCCTGCCGGCGGTACAATAGGGCCCCACATTTCTCCCCTGCTCTGGGCCCCGCAATCTTTAAGGCTGGCCCTGTTGAGGTGAATGGGGGTTATGGTGGTGGGAGAGCAATTGCAGGACACTTTCCTCTGGTGCTGAGAGATCAGGATATCTGGCTTGTGTGGAGGATATGGGCTGTGTGGCTAGCCTGTGTAATGGAGCTTTCTCTTTTTGCAACAGGGCCTCCCTTCTTGCCTAAGGATCTGGCTGGATAAATGGAATCGTCCCTATTTAAAACTTTTTTTACAAGACTGTCATCAAAACTTGCTCTGGAAAGGTCTCTGCGCAACACGCAACCGCTATCAGCAGTTGCTTTTCGAACGCATCCTGTCTGGTGACCTCTGGTATCTGCCGGAAAAGCCCAGTTATCACGAGTGGTGAGAGAGCAAGCCTAGATTATCAGCCAGTCAATATCATCCACCATTAAACTGTCTTGGACCACTAACCAATCATCAGCAGTGACAAGTGTGCAGGCCTAGACTATCAACCAATCAACATCTCTCCCCATTAAGCTACCATGTACCAGCAACCAATCAGCAACAATAACTTTTCAAGGCTATACCTTTAACCAATCATAAAAATAAAAATCCACCTATAGAGAAATATCCAGTCATAACTACTTACTAAATTACAGAAGTGGGACATCGACCAACCAATTGAATCATCACCCACCACTATGTTGAGTTGGACTGTTAACCAATTACTAGTAGCCATAAATCAACACATTCAGCACAAGCTTCCTGTCTTTACCAAGACTATTCATGACCTTGCCCCCACATCTCTCTACACTCGTCTCCTGCTACGTTTCTGTCTGAAATCTCTGCTCCTCTTCTACCACCACGCTCGCTTGCTCACGGCTCAGCTGCTCCTCGATGCATATTTGCCCATTCTCTCTTGCTGCTCCCCCACACCTGGAACTCCCTCCCCAGCGAACACATTCATTCCTCTCCCTCTATTTCAACCTTAAAATCCCTGCTGAAAACCTACCTCTTCTTTCAGGCCTTTCCTAGCTCCAGCCCCTTAGTCCCCTTCCTGATTTTCCCATCTTCACCTTCCCCTATGCTAAGCACATGTACCTGCAACCTCGTGCCTTCATGAATATCCTTGTCTCTCACTCTGTTGCCCCACCCTTGGCTCTCTTTGATTGTAAGCCCCACGGGGCAGGGACCCTGTCTATTTTTAAAAGTTGTAAAGTGCCAGGTACATTACTAGTGCCATATAAATACAACAGGGTTAAATAAAAAGCCACCATGTCTCCACCTTAGATTCTGTTGTCATTTATGCTGGTGTAAATCCTTAATAATGCCAAGCAGCTCAGTGAAGTTACTCCATGTTTATAGCGGTGAAAATGCAAAGTTGGGCCGGGTGTGTATCTGCTAGGGAACAATCCTTCTATTAGGGTTGCTGCCAGAATGGAGGCTTTAGAAAAGAAGAGAATTGTGCGCTGGTGGCTGTAGGGCCTTATTCATTGCTGTTAACGGGTGTTCCCAGATATAATGATAGATCTGTGCAGATCCGTCCAGTGCTGAAACTGCTGCTGTCATCACGATCCAACAGGTGCTCATGCTGTTGTGTGTGCCAGTGATTGCCAGATACATAGTCTTCCCCTCCCACCAGCTGGTGCCTGGATGATATTGTGTTTCTGTGGGCTCTCCCATTATGGAGCTTTAGCTCTATGCAAGGGCCTGCGTTCACTGTCTTTTCCCCATTGCCACTAATGAGGAAAGTGCAGCGAACACGGGTCCTTGCATGAAAGCAACAGATACATATTGGCAGGGGTGGGGAACCTCTGACCTGTGCTCCACTTCTGGCCTGCATCCTCTTTCCATCCAGCCTGTCGCACCTTCTCATGGCTCCACTTTAAGGTGAGTGGCTTTCATTTATTGCCTGCCCCACAGAGTGGATGCAGGCAGTCTGCAGAGTGCTCCTAGTGCACCCCCATCATCCCTGCACAGCGCTCCCAGCATGCACCTCTCCCCCTCTCTAAAGTGCTCCCCACTGCACTCCCACCCCTTCCAATGCCTACTCTACCCTCCCAGAGTGTTTCTGCCCATGGACTTTAAAAAAAATTTCTCTGTGGCCTACGTCTGATTGACTGAAACCCAGTCCTTGGTAGGTGCGTGTTGGGATCCATGCTTCCACAAGAGACATGAAAATGGGTGGCTAACATCCCATCTGGCAACACGTCTGGATCAAAGGTTAAAGTGCAAACGCGGATAGGGCTCTGGGTGGCAGACTGAGCCCTGTAGGGTTCAAGTTGTTGGAAATACATTCCTTTGGTTGCATCCCCCCTAAGCACCTCATCCTGTTTGTTTGCTAGAAACAGCAGGAGTAGACAGACAGATCAGGGAACCCTTCCCCCATCCTATCTGTCCTACTCCTGTCAGGACCTGATTGGTCAATCTCCTCCCCCAGGAGATTTCTCATCTCTTTGTGTCTCAGAGAGCTTCCTTCCTCCCTCTTGAACACACCTAGTCTTAGGACTTAGCATAGATGTAGGCCTTTCCTATCCTACATGTATTTCCTAATAAAGCTACTTAAGTTTAAGTATGTTTCCTGCCTGCTTATTGATGATTAGCTACTCACACTCCTCTGTAAACTCTGCATTGGGCAAATGGATGCAATGATCTCACAGTCCTTGCATTTCCAACACTCCCACCCCTTCTCTAGAGCTCTTCTAATGCCTGCTCTACCCTCCCAGAGTGTTTCTGCCCATGGACTTTTAAAAAAATGTCTCTGTGGCCCATGTCTGATTGACTGAAACCCAGTCCTTGGTAGGTGCGTGTTGGGATCCATGCTTCCACAAGAGACATGAAAACGGGTGGCTAACATCCCATCTGGCAACACATCTGGATCAAAGGTTAAAGTGCAAACGCGGATAGGGCTCTGGGTGGCAGACTGAGCCCTGTAGGGTTCAAGTAAGCCCCTCCAAACACCAGTGTGAATCATAAGAGCCTAGTGTGTGATAATCAAGTGGACACAATTAGTTTAATGTCCATCTACACCGGTTGGGGGAAGAACTTCAGGTCATTTTACAGCCCCTGCGGTCAGCCGGGGGCGTCCAGCTTGAAATCCCCCAGGTTTGCCGGGTGGCTACTGCGGAGAGGGCATTCTTGGTGGCCACGCCTCAGCTGTGGAACTCTCTCCCATCAGAGGCCTGTCTTTCCCCAGAGCTCCCCTCTTTTCGTAGGTGTTGCAACACCTGGCTGTTCCGCCGGGCCTTCGGGGGGGGGGGAGAGGGGATATTGGTTAGCCACTATTTATAGGTTTATATTTTATGTGCCCATTTTATTTATATTTATGATATTGTATTTTAATGATTTTATTGTTATATTTTATGTTGTACGCCGCCCCAGATTGCCAATGTGTAAGAGGGTGTGGGCTACACATTTTTCGTAAATAATAAAATAAAACTTCCCCTGCCCCATCCTCAGGAGCTACTTTGAAAATGAGCCCAATCTCTGAGAGCTGCAGGAGGGGGTGGGTGTGCTTAAGGATGTGCTGATTCAAAGGAGGGTCCAGATCATGGATCTGGACCATGGATCTCTCTCTTTTATCCTTGAGTTCATGCCCTCCTCTCTGCTCCATTACCCTGACCCCAATCTTTCATTGCTTGGGAGCAGGAACTGGACCCAGGGGCCAGATTCAGGGAATGGAAAGGGCCATATAAAAACCAGCTACCGGCTGCATTTGGCTCCCAGGCCTGAGGTTCCCCACCCTGATCTGCACTGTAAGGGCTGTGCGTGCAGGGCCCTGTCACTGCGCAACTGACCATTTCACAGGCTGCACGGATACTCTCCTGCGGTCTGATATTGTTGTGGAGTCTCTGCATCCATTGGTGGAAGGGCAAAACCTTGAAACCGCAGAGCTCTCCACTGGGGAGAGAGAGATGAGAGGGAACGGGAGCTGAGTCCCTAAGCACCTGCAGCTGCCGTGGCTACTTGAGTTCCCCAGAAGAGGGAGAAGCAGGAGCTGAGCGGGGTTGATTACTCCAGGATTGTGCTTCTCTCCACTCCCCCTTCTCACAAATTACAGACCCAGGCTGGGGTTTTGTACACAGTTCTGGATAGGGTTGCCACATATGCAATTTTTTTCAGGACTCTTATGAAAAATACATGTTGCAGGGCCTGCACTGGTGTCCAAGGCGCCAATGCAAGCCCTGCAACATGTATTTTTCCTATCTGGCAACCCTAGTTCTGGAATTACCACCACTCAGGCGATCTACTTTAATGGTTGAGACTCTTCACCTGCCCATGTCAAGACGGTAAAGAAAATGTGATTGATGTTGGAGAGAGGGATATGTTTGAAAAAAAGCTTATCAGAGCTCTGCATGTATCTTTCCACAGCTTAGCTGTAGTTGGTTGGTTGGTCCAGTGGTGGTGAGTCCTGAATTGGGATTTGTCCCTTGGTTACCAGGGATGGAACTCAGAGAGCTGGCACCCATAATCCTGAGTTCAAATCCCCAGGGTGGCCTTGGACATAGCACTGTCTCTCAGGTCCATTGTCCCCATTCTATTGGACTGGTGCTCAGTCCTGGCCAGCTGCTTGGTGCCAAAATGGGCCTATTACATGTGCTCTGCCGACTCTGCCACCAGGTCACACTTGCACAGAGCTACGATTATTTGTTTCTTATTGTAACATGACTCCTATTGATGGTCCTTAATAAGCAGGAGCAACCTGTGTGCAGCCATCGAAGGAGGGAGATGCTCTGATTATCTATGGCCTTTATGATTGTTGAAGGTCTTCTGCATGCCAGTAAACTCTAGCTCACAAACATAGGGTGAAAACAGACATGACGCTAACCACCCTTTAACCACCCTTGGTGGTTATTTATGCATGTTGCAGGGCTATATTGGTGCCCTATGCAGCCCTGAAACATGCATAAATGACCACCAAGGGTGGTTAAAGGGTGGTTAGCATCATGTCTGTTTTCACCCTCAGTCACAAGGCTGTGTACTCTTTTATGCCACTAGATGGCACCCTTTAGATTAACACTAGGGATGGGACTCTGAGCAAAATTTCTGTTTCAATCAATTTTGGTTTTGGTTCTCATGTATTTCGGTTCTTTTTCAATGGGAGACAAACTGCAATGTTAAAAATCTGGTACAAAAATCAGTGCAAAAGATCCAATAGTACCGAAACCGAAAAAGAAACAAAATGTCGGATTAATCCGAAATGGCAATTTTCGGGTACTTTCGGTTTTATCCGAAACCGAAATTCCCATCCCTAATTAGCACAAAGCGTGCTATGAAAACTACAGCTATAGCCGCTGCTTTTCCCTTCTGTCCCATTTTTAACCCAGTAATACTGCTGGCCTGCCCAACATCCCATGGCATTGAGTTCCGCAGGTTAGAAAAGTACTTCCTTTTGTTTGTTTACAACCTGCTTCATTTCCGCAGGTGTCCATTAGTTCTAGTATCATGAGCTGGAGTAAATAAGCTCCCTCTGCCTTTTCTGCACTATCCCTCATCTCTCACCTCAGCTGTCACCTAAAGAGCCCCACTTTTTTGAGTTTCTCTTCCTATGAAAGCCATTCTGAAATGGGAATTGTCTTGGTTAGCCTTCTCTGTGCCTTTTCCCCCGGGGCGTAGCTAGACTGGAATGGGCCCAGGTGTAAGAAATGGACTGGGGCGCCCCACCCAGCACCTCTCCCTTCCTCCCTCCCTCCACCTGCTGCGCGTGAGCTCTAGAGGCTGCGTCTGCACTGCCTGTCTTGTGCTGCTGCTGCTGCTGCCACCGCTGTTTGCGCCACCCTGTGCCGTCCGCCAGGTGGGTCCCACACGTGCCACGAACTGCAGGTGCTTCCACATGGCTCCGTCTCTGTAACAGGACAGGATTTGGGACCCCTCCCCCAGCTTGGGCCCCAAGACAAACGTCCCTCCTGTCCCTATGATAGCTACACTCCTGCGGTTTCCAGGTCTGCTTTGGAGGTGAAATGTGATGTTAGTGCATAATATTCTCCTCTGAGTCTTCTTTTCACAAGCACAGCTTGTGTATTTCCACAGGGATGAGCTTATAAAAAAATATTTTCCCATATTGCTGACTTTACGACTGTAATTGATTGTTTCCATCTGATTTAGATACATGGTACCTATAAACGGATACATCGTAGAAATGTCTTAAACTTGAGAACCATTGGTAGTGTCTTTTGTAAATTATCTAGGTTACCAAGCGATGCAGCCATTTTGAAAAGAAACGACTTACGCTGTACTTTGAACATCCATTACATATAGAGGATTTGTTCTTCCAACGCAACACCTTACTTTCATCTTTCTAGTCTAGGATCTCATCTAGTTCATTTTTTCTTTTCTTTATTTAGTGAATAATAGTTTGAATAAACTACAATTAAAATAATAAACAGCTTTGTGCATTTATTTGAAGGGTGTGTTGCTTTCATTAATACTTAAATCAGCAGTCCCTAAAGTGCTTGCCAGTGCAAGCCCACTTTTATATTTAAACATAATCTTATGATTCCCCATGATAATGGCTTATGGTTTCTGTAAAGTGGCAATCTTATTATCGTAAATATGGTATCATCCTTCTTCCACTCCCAGGTTATTTGCATACTTGGAGTCTATTGGTTGTAAGGCTTTCTTAGCAAACAGAATTTGTTCACATGAACACTTAGGCTGCATTCCCCTCAGCGGCGGCGGCGGCAACAGAGGGAGGGGCGAGGGAAGACGCAGCAGCGCGGAGGAGCCAGCTGACAGGAAAAGAGCCGGTGCGAACGGAGATCTGTTGTGGCTTCCCTCACCCCTCCCTCTGCCGCCAACGCAGATGGGAATGCAGTCTTAGGCCGCTTTTAGACGATCGCACTGTGCACTCGCGCGGGGTTTCAAAAACCCCCACGAGGAGGGATTACACGTGACGACGACGTCGGCAATCGCGCGCCTGATACGGCGCCACACATTCTTCTCAAGCCGCGAACTGACCGGGAGCCTGATCGAGGTAGGTCATTCGCGGCTTGAAAAGAATGTGCGGCGCCGTATCAGGTGCGCGATTGCCGGCGGCGTCTCATCTAATCTCTCCTCGCGGGGTTTTTGAAACCCCGTGTGAGCGCACAGCGTGATCGTCTAAAAGCAGCCGTAGTCTATGTAACAACGGTAGCATGGTCTAGTTAGCATGCAGAGTGACTCTAGGCAAGCAAGTAACACAGGTTTCAGGCAGAAGGGTTAGCAGAGGCTAGTCAAGTCAGTACCAGGCAAGCAGATACACAGTCATCAGGCAAAAGGATCAGCAGAGGCATGGCCAGTCAAGTCATAGCATAGGTCAGTCCAGGAAGTCATTTAGCAGGTACAACAAGTCAAGCGTCAGAGCAAGGCATAAGGGAGCAGGAGGAGTCCAAGGGGAGCATGTAGCTAAGCCAGTGGCTGATGATTCGTGCAGACTGCTTATATGGAGAGAAGCAGAAGTGCCAGGTACTTCTGTCCCACCCCATGGCTCTTGGAGCCAGCCCGGACTGGCCAAGACCATAGCTGTCGCTCTGTGATTGAAGAGCAGGCACTAGCTGCCGGCTGGTGGCTTCCTGGTTAGAGAATCCTTCTTCAGTGCGCATTGGTGCTAGGTCCTGGCTGGTGCTATTTAGGTTGGAGGATCCCTCCTGAGCATGCACTGGTGCTAGCTCTTGGCTGGGGCTATTCTGGCTGGAGGATCCCTCTTCAACATGTATGTTGGTGCTAGCTCTCAGCTGGCATTATTCTAGTTGGAGGATCCTTCCTCAATATATGCTGGTGCTAGCTTTATGGTGCTGGGCTTGCAGTTGCAGGTGACACTCTGAAGCAATTACCCTTTAACTCACTTTAAACTCTCTGTTCATCTGAACAAAAGCGTATTTAAAGCAAAGTAAGGGAGCACATACTTTGGAGTAGCTGAATCCCAGTAGCAAGTGACTGTGTGAACAAGGAAAGGGCATTAATGCACTTAACACCTAATACCTAGCTGTTTATACATTCATTAGCTCCCTGGGAAGCCTCTCCCTGGGTAAATACTCTGCAAAGTGTGAAAACTTGCAAAGTGGATTATTATCACCAGAATAAGTATCAATGATTCAATGACATGCTGCAGGACAGAGTCTAGGGTGAAGTCATGGCAGGAAGTGATGCAGGACAGGGTCCAGGAAATAGATATAGAATTGTGGCCTACAGGTCCACGAGTTCAGGACATCAAGGCAAGGAACTGGCACGCAGACCAGCAGGCAAGACGGACAGGTGGTCAGGCGTGGTCAGAAGGGTGGGAACACAGCAGGCTCTCCAGGCAGTACACAGTGGGCTCACAGACTGCCGCACAGAGCAGAGCAGACATAATAGCAGAGGCAGAGCCACAACCCAGGAACATGACGGGGGGTGACCAGTTTTGGGCCATGGGTGGAAGGCTCTGTTTCTGAGGAAGGTCCAACAAACATGGAAGATCGGGTCCAAAACACTAAGGCAGAGCAGAACCCGCAGAAATAGGGGGCAGAGACAAACAGGAACTGGGCAGGGGAGACAGGATGAAGACAGATTATCCACTTCCAGTAGCTGCCGGCTTGCCTGCCTACCAGGAAGTTGGGACATGGTGTGGAGCAAGGCTGAGCAGGGGTGTGGTTGGTGAAGGCCTTCAGTGCCAACTTTGGTCCCTGCCCAGAGTGAGCTAGGGGTACTAGGGAGTCAGCCACTCGACAGGGCCTCCAAAGGTGCAATTTTAAGCCTTGGGTCCTTACACAACCACCCCTCCAAGGGTGACCTCTAGATACCACAAAGCTCCAGGAGTTTCCAAGCCAGATACTTTTATACAGATCCAAGACAAACAAGGGGAGGGTCTGTGTGGAGAATGGGCAGATCATGGTGTCATGGACAGGACTTAATTTGGAGGGGGGGGGACTAAATTCCAGGGAGGAGGTGAGCCCTGAGAAATGTTTCCAGACGGTATGTGCACCCCAAAGTAATATGTGGCACTGCTAACACATGATCAAAAGGTTAATTTGATGGCGTGACAGTGGTTTATCTCTACCTTGTTCAGCTCTCAAAACTGTCTTTTGTTCCACTCCGTCCACATCCTCCCCTAGGAACAGACCACAAAAACCAAGACTCCAAAACCAGAAATTTATTTATATACAAGCACCATCCCAAGCAATTATACAGCACCAAGCAAGGAAATTAATTCTTTGCAGAGAATTTACACAGCTGTGTTAATCTTGGCCTTTCCTACCAGGAATTGACAGGCAAAATAGGGTAGGACTCTTAAGCGAGAAAGCTCAGAGTTAATCTCTTTAAGCTGGTGGAACCCTATGGAATAGGGCAGGGAACATGACTACAGGGGATCTCTCAACTTCTGCACTGATACCCAGACATATCAGGAGGCTGTAGAGCCCCCGTTGCAGATGTCTAGCCTATTGAAAGCAGTAGGCAACAAAAGGCTACAGGGGTCTCTGGGGTGGCCTAGGGGTCCTAGTGCAACTGGGTAGCATCCCCTGCTGCATCTCGTGCCTCTTGTTTATTTTGGCCATCTGTGTCATCATGGGCAGGATGGGGAGAGGAGGGTCATGGCTTCTGTGAAGTGCCTGCTCATTCCAGGTATCTCAGTTTTGGAGCAGGCCAGCTTGAGACATTTAGGGCCTGGCGTTCAGAATTGCTGAGTATCAAATCCTTCAGCTGAAGTCAATGGGTGTTTTTACGCACACATTTCTCCTGCATGTTTGCTGTTACATCCTGAACTTTCTGTGTGTCTAAATCACTCACCCAGATCTTAATCATCTGGCTCTTTGAACTTTTGTGTAGAACTTCTGCCAGAACCTTTGTGTGTAAAACGTTCTCCTGGTAAACTGCTTTGCTCCAGGCAGCTGTGGTCACTTGGTTTCCATGGCAGCCCCTCGTGTCTACAGCTGCAGCTACTTTAGGCTGCCTTAGGGCAGCGTGTGTGTGTGTGAAGAATGCATCAGGAACTTACTTGTTGACTTGTAAACCCAGAAGATTGAAAGACCAGCACTTTAAGGTGTGTGTAAAAATGCCCAATGTGTAGTCAGCACCACCAGCTGTTCAAGGCCGGACTTAGGGGCAGGCAACATAAGCACCTGCCCAAGGCAACAGGGTTTTTTTGGAGGGAGAGGCTGACCTTGGAGGGTTGGGAGGTTCTGTTCTCAGCCCATGCCCACTCAGTCATGGCACCTTTTCCGCCTGCTGCCACCACTGCAACCCATTCTGCTTGCAGGCTGGAGGGGGGGACCCCCCCACTGGAGACACACACACACACCCCGCAACACGCTCTGTGATATTGCCGAGCGTGGCGGAAGAGATTCCCTATCTCCGACAGCAGCCCTCGTGATGCACACACCAGAGCTTGGGGATGAGTGCCTGAGTGCCCTAGGAGCACTAATATCCTAAGTCCGGCCCTGAGGGGGTGTGTGTGAGATACAGATGCACAAGGGTCATGAAGGAAATGTGGCCAGTATGACATGCAAATTAGCCCTGAAACAAATACAGATTTTATATTTGTATTTTTGGATAACACTCCAAATATCCAAATGAATATCTGCAGCAAAACAAACATTTGCATAGTCACCAATAGGCCATGCTTTCTTGGAGGGAGGGAAAGATCGGCTCAGTCATTTTACTTGGATATTCAGTGATTCAACCAAATATCTGAAACAACATGACTGGAAAAACCATCCCAAAACCCCCAAACTGATATGCAAATGTAATGGGTGCAAGTACTGTTTTGTACTTGCTTTGTTAAACTGAAAGTGAAGTGGACATATTCAACAAATACAGTATTTATTCAGTCACTGCATGAATGTGAGCTGCCCTGTTTTTTGTGGTGTTGGCTGAGGTCCACAGCGAATGGCTTTGAATGGCTAAAGACAGTTGCTTTTTTCATTGCTTTTGAAACTGCTCCTTTCTTATCTTGTTGCCACTGAGGTAGAGGGCATGAGTCCGCACTCTGCTCTGAGACAATGGCTCTCCCCTTCAGCCATTCTCGCTGTTTACTGAAAGAGAGGGGCCGCCTCAGCAGAGGCTGTAGCCCACCATCTGAGGGCTAGGAGAGAGAATTCCTAGGTGTCCCACAGCGGTAGCCTGTTTCTCTCTGCAGATGGGGGCAGGCTGTGCAGTGTGTGTGGGAGGGTGAGGGGGCAGCTTCTGTTTGTGTGTATGGTGAGGAGGGGGCAACTTGTGTGGAGCATGTGATGGGGAGAGGTTGCTTCCTATCCACGTGCTCCAGTAAGAAGTCTGTGTGGTATGTTTATGTGGTGGGGAAAGGGTGTGTTGCTGGGCTATGTGTGGAGGGGGCTGCCTGTGTTTTTGTGATCCCATGTATGTGTACGGGGGGGCGGTATTTATTGCCTATTTTTGCAGATGAGGTATGTGGATTTTTTTCTGTGCATGTTGCTGAGGTAGTACAGATTTTGAGGTGATGGAGGTTTGGAGGTTTATTGCTGGGTGACTGCATCCTGGGAAGCAAATTTGCATAAATTGATTATGCAAATGAAGAGACAATTGTTTAAGCTTGTGGTGTACTTGCAGTATTTGGCTTTGCAGGTGGCAGAATTTAGGATTTTTTATGGTGCAGTGGCCACAGATCCCTAGATTGTAAGTCCCCTGGGGTAGGGACCTGTCACTAGTTACTGACTGTGCAGCCCCAAGTACATTGCTTGTGCTATATAAATAATAAATAATAGCAATAATATTTGCCATGGATATCCATTTCAGCTCTAATACAAATGGATCAGCGGGCAGAATCAGAAAGAGCTGAGTAGAGATGGGATGGGATGGTACTGAGTCAAGCCACGCTACAGGCTAGTGACAAGGGCACAGTGGTGCCAAGTCACAGTTGGTCCAGGATGAGAAAAGAAGCAGCTAGCAGGGACTGCCAGGACAGCTTTGCTGGAGGCACTGTGTGTGGGGAGGGCTGTGGCCCCACAAGGTGCCGGGCTCATTCAAAGCTAGATCAGCCCTGCTGGGTGTGTCCATCTATGAATAAATCCATCACAGGGTCTTCCTAGTTTTCCCTGAAAGGGAAACTTTTCTCAAGATACAAATATTTAGGGCCTCAAGGAAGGACGACGAGACAGAGAAAAAGGAAGAGGAGAAAGGAAGAGAGAGAGTGTGTGTGTGTGTGTGTGTGAGAGAGAGAGAGAGAGAGAGAGAGAGAGAGAGAGAGAGAGAGAGAGAGAGAGAGAGACACAGACAGACGTTTCCAGAATCTTCTCAGTTTGTGACCTTCACACCTGCCCATTTCAAAGTCCCAGCATCTTAAAGGCATCTCGGAGATCCTCAACCTCATACAGTGGCTGGGAGAAAAGGAAGAGGAGAAAGAGGTCAGCAGTGTTGGTAACAGAAGTCCTGGGGTAGAGGGCTAGGGCGTTAAGGTGCCTCCTTCACACCACACACACACACACACACACACACACTCTAAGGCTTGCAGGGCAGAGTGCTTCTGCTCCCCTCCACTCAGGTGACAGAAGCTTGCAATGCAGGCAGAGGGGGAGTAGAGGAATGGGATGCTCCTGCTCCCCACAGATTTCAGACAGTGTCCACCTTTTCCAGTGGACAGATCAGTCCTGGAGGAGTGGGGGGGAGGAAAAGTGGAGGGGACTTGGAGAGAGGAAAGGAGGGTGGAGGAGGATCTGGAGAAGAGGGCAGAAAAGGAGGAGGGGCAAGGGAGATGATAAGGAGAAGAGAAGCAAAAGGTGGAAGCAGGCAAGCTCTAAAGGAAGCTGGCCGAGCTGAGGAGTGGGGAGAAGAAGTAAGGAAGGAAACAGGAGAGAATAGCAGGGGATGGAGCTGGAGGAATGGAAGAGAACGGAAGAGGAGGCCGAGGGGAGGGAGCTGTCCCTCACCAAGAGGATGCGCCGGAGCCTTCTGGTCAGCCGTACAGAGTTCTCATGCAGCCCATCCCAGGCTTTGAAGTTGCGCTCGCGATGCGCCACAAAGGTGTTCCAGCAGTAGAAGTAATCTGCCAAGAGAAGACCAGGGTCAGGGCTATGGGAGACAGGATGCCCCTTAACATCTAACTCTCTGCACAGGCCTGCATCTCCCTCCGCCTCCCCCTATTCAGATTCATGCTCTCAGGCCTGCATCACCTTTGAAGGTCATGATGGCGATAGGGACCCCCTCTCGGTGCAGATGCCGCAGCCCCTCTGGCTCAGCATTGCGATCTTCACAGAAATACAGGCGGGCAGCGAAGATGCGCAGTGTCAGGTTGGGGTTCGCGCGCAGGAAGTTCGCCACGTGGCGAGCACAATCGTAGCAGGGACTCCATGAGGTAAACCAAGTGACACGGTAGCAGTGACCTGGGTCCAGGTCCCAGGCGGAAATGTAGCGCAGGAAGAGCACCTCCACGTGGCAGCCCAACTGGGGCAGAAAGAGAGAGAAGAGTGAGACAATGGGGCATGGAGCAGTGGGAGACCAGGGCCAGCAGGAAGGTGTGAGGGCAGCCAGTGCAAGCACAGTTCAGTGGGGAAGGGATCAGTGGGTGGCTGGGACCAGAGCTGCCTCCACGAGTGTGAAGGGATGCTGGCAGGTGCATGGGTAAGTGAGGTGGTGGCTGTGGAGGTGGGTGACTAGGAGTTGAATAGGGCTGAAACGAGCCAACCTACTGCGTGTTTTTACACACACATTTCTCCTGCATGTTTGCTGTTACATCCTGAACTTTCTGTGTGTCTAAATCACTCACCCAGATCTTAAACATCCAGCTCTTTGAACTTCTGCATAGAACTTCTCCCAGAACCTTTGTGTATAAAAGGTTCTTCTGGTAAACTGCTTTGCTCCAGGCAGCTGTGGTCACTTGGTTTCCATGGCAGCCTGTCACGTCTACAGCTGCAGCTGCTTTAGGCTGCCTCAGGGCAATGTGTGGGTGAAAAATGCATCCGGAACTTACTTGTGGACTTGTAAACCCAGAAGACTGAAATATCCGGAATTTTTAGGTGTGTGTAAAAATGCCTGTTGAGTCCACATGCTGGTACTTGAACTCGCCAGAGCAAGGACCGATGTCATCAATTGCTCGCATGGTGCCCGATGCACCGGCTGCCCATCAGTACTGCTATTTCTACACCCCACCCCAACAAATTGCCTCGGGCCACGAGGGGGTTCTGAACAGCAGCAGGCGGGTAGAGGGGAAAGCACTCAAGGGGATAAGGGAAACAGAAGTGAGTCTTCTGCCTGGGCTCAGCATTTGAAATAAGCAGTCTGACCCGCTGAGCAGATGCACCTACGCACTGGGCTTTAGGGAAGTTTTGTCAAAAGCCTCTTTGTGTTTGAAAAGACTACATCTCCCAGAATGCCAATCACCATGTCCTCCAATTGGAGGGCGGTCACCGATTATCTTCTTTTACCTCCCCCACAATTGGGGACATACTAAAAATAAGAAATGCCAGTTGGAAGTAATGGGGCTTTTTGAATGCCAATAGCCCTTAATGGGCAGTATATCAATAAAATGGCAGATGCTTATCTGAAACAAAGGGAGTGGGGGAGGATTTGAAATGCCTATTAAGGGGAGAGGAGGAGACTTTAAAAAAAGAGGGGGGGAGGAAGCCACAGGAAAGAAATGGAAAGACGGGGAGGAGTGAGAGGGAGCTAGGCGGGATGACAGGCAGGAGGCCGGCAGGAAGCAGGAACTGCTGGAATGATTGGGAGCTGGGTGGACTGATGAGTGTGAGGTCACCTAGAGTGGACTGAATGACAGGGGACTGGGTAGAATGATGGGTAGGAGGGCGTGGGTAGCAGCTGGAATGATATGGGTGGCTGGGTAGAAAGACAGATGGGGAACTGCTCCCTGCAACCTGTATTTCTCATAAGTGTCCTCTAAAATTTGCATATCTGGCCATCCTACCCAATCCCCCATCATTCCAGCCACTCTCTGAAGCCTCACATCTGTCATTCAATTCAGTTCCCTTTCATTTAGGCCACGCCTTGTGACCTCATCATTCTACCCAGCTCCATGTCATTTCAGCCACTCCTGATGGCCTCTTACAAATTATTCCACCCTGCCCCTGTCATTCCAGCTGCTCCCAGAGACCACCTACCCACTATTCCACCCTGCCCCCGCCATTCCAGCTGCTCCCAGAGACCACCTACCCACTATTCCCCCCTGCCATTCCAGCTGCTCCCAGAGACCACCTACCCACTATTCCACCCTGCCCCTGCCATTCCAGCTGCTCCCAGAGACCACCTACCCACTATTCCCCCCTGCCCCTGCCATTCCAGCTGCTCCCAGAGACCACCTACCCACTATTCCCCCCTGCCATTCCAGCTGCTCCCAGAGACCACCTACCCACTATTCCACCCTGCCCCTGCCATTCCAGCTGCTCCCAGAGACCACCTACCCACTATTCCCCCCTGCCATTCCAGCTGCTCCCAGAGACCACCTACCCACTATTCCCCCCTGCCCCTGCCATTCCAGCTGCTCCCAGAGACCACCTACCCACTATTCCCCCCTGCCATTCCAGCTGCTCCCAGAGACCACCTACCCACTATTCCCCCCTGCCCCTGCCATTCCAGCTGCTCCCAGAGACCACCTACCCACTATTCCCCCCTGCCATTGCAGCTGCTCCCAGAGACCACCTACCCACTATTCCACCCTGCCCCTGCCATTCCAGCTGCTCCCAGAGACCACCTACCCACTATTCCACCCTGCCATTCCAGCTGCTCCCAGAGACCACCTACCCACTATTCCACCCTGCCCCTGCCATTCCAGCTGCTCCCAGAGACCACCTACCCACTATTCCACCCAGCCCCTGCCATTCCAGCCGTTCCCAGAGACCACCTACCCACTATTCCACCCTGCCCCCGTCATTCCAGCTGCTCCCAGAGACCACCTACCCACTATTCCACCCAGCCCCCAGATTCCTACCTGTCATTCCCCAGCCCCCCGTCATTCCAGCCTCTCCTGGTGGTTTCCTACCTGTCATTCCCTCTGCCCAGGCCATCTTTCCATTTCCTCTTCATGGCTTCCTCACTTACCCCCCATCCTGGCCTTTTTTAGCCCACCTCCCCCCTTCGTGGATTCCCCTTCTTTGGTATTTCTGATCCTCTCCCACTCCCTTTGTTTAAGATAAGCAGCTGCTATTTTAATTAGTTTACTACCTATTGAGAGCTATTGGCATTCACAAATCCCCATTACTTCCAATTGGCATACGTGTTGTCTCTATTCCTTGCAATTTGTATTAATTGTCATTCCATTTAGTATGTCCCCTCCAATTTGCAGGAGACGGTGCAATGCATTCTGGGAGATGTAGTTTGCAAGAAGCCTTTTCGGCCACAAAGAGGCTTTTGACAAACTACATTTCCCTAAAGCCCACTCATAGGCGGATCCGCTCAGTGGGCACAGCTGCGTGTTTTAAATGCTGAATATGCCCTCCCCATCTCAGGAATTCCCACACTGCTGCCCAGAACTCCCCATTGGAGCTCCTCTACCACTGCCTGGAGCCATTTGGGGGGCTGAGGGTGGTTCTACTCGTGGAGATCCCTGCAGTGTCGATGTAAACATCCCTCATGCATTTGATGGGGCTGCATGAAATTGTAGCGACTACTTGTGTGAGTAGAAAATCTGCCACTTGTTTCAGCTCTAGAGTCAAAGGAGGGAGTGATAGGGTGATTTGTGCTCAGGGATGAGAGAGGTTCCTGGATGGCTGGAGACACGGGTGAGTCAGAGGGTGCAGATATGTGGGTGGGCTGCTTGGGGTCCAGATGGACAAATAGATGGGAGTGCTGGTGGGGATAGGCTGGCCAGATAAGCAAATGTTAAAGGCCTTATGAGAAATACAGATTGCAGGGCTACATTGAAGCTAATGCAGTCCTGCAACCTGTATTTCCCATAAGTGTCCTAGTCTAAAATGTGCCTAGCTGGCCACCCTACGTGGGGATGGGCAGGTGGGGGTTGAGCCAGTGGAGATGGCGAGGGGTGAACTGGTAGAGGGGGTGGGTGAGTGAGATAGTAGAAGTGTGAAGGGACTGGTGCTCGAGTGGGCGGGTGGGGATGGGCGGGTGGGTGGGGTGAGCTGGTCAGGGTCTAGGTGGCTAGGTACCCTGGTGCAATGGTAAGGGTGGAGATTGATGGCTAGGTGGGGTGGGTGCAGATAGACAGAATGCTGGAGTGAGCAGGCGAATGTTTTGCTGGGTGCCCCAGATGTGCTCTGTACCTTGTTGCGCAGGTATCCAAAGTCCAGGGAGCAGGAGGAGGCGCTGTCCCGCCGCTTCACCACATAACAGAGGTAGGTCTCGTGACGGCCCCGAGCCCAGCGCAGGTTTTTGAAGTTGTAGAGGAACGCCTTTTTCTTTATCAGGATGCTGCAGGGGAACAGAGGACATAAACATACGTACAACAGTGTGTCCCAGAGCACATCGCTGTAACCTCTGTTAGCACGGCTCCAGAGCAGCAGCGATTTGAACACCGGCTTTCTGAGTGGAGAGTAAGAGAGAGATGCAGTAGCCATAGGGGGCAGGAGGGAGAAATGAAGAGGTCCCCAACAAGCATCTGAAGAGGTGGCTTGTTCCTGGTGCTGGACAAGAGGGAAGCTGGGATGCAGAGTGGGCATCTGGCCCCTGCCCATCTTCCAGGGGTGAGAGATACTGAGAGTTTCCCTAGGCCAGGGCTAGGAATGCAAGCCCGAGCAACGAAGAAGTAAGCGCTCCCTGTGCATGTACTTGAGGTGGGTGGCAGGGGCAGCTTTCCCTCAGGGTACACAGTGGCTTTACCATCTCCCTCCGGGCTTTTGTCTGGGGGGGGAGGGGAAGGACCATGTCAGAGAGGGAGGGGCAAAGGGGCTGTTGCTTCCCTTTCTGATGTAACCCATGATCCTCAGATACAGATGTGCTGCTCATGATGTCGCAGCATTCCACAGTGGGTGGGGCCACACCAGAAAGTGGGCAGGGCAGAGGAGCTGTCATCACACACCCCTTTTTTAAGTAACCCCATTCTTGCAGGGCACTGTGACATCACAGTGCTGCACAGGGGTGTGGACACATTGGCAGGCCATAGGGATGTTCCCGTCCCCTTTCTGATGTAGCCATCCCCAGATACCCCCATAAGTCCTGATTCTCCAGCTTACCAGGAGTGCCTCTGGCTCGCTTGAAGAAGTTGGGGGCATTCCCCAGAGACTGAGGGCCAAAACCTGAAGAGATGGCCGCTGTAACAAGGGCCCCACTGCAGGGAGAACTTGGCAGGCCTACCACTTGGAGGACTAACATTAAAGCCATCATCCAGCAATCCGTGTGATGGCTGTGGTCCGCGGGCCACTGACAGTCCACCAGGCTGGGTAAGCGGTCTGTGGCTGGTTCATAGAATTGGATGTGACTGCAGCGCTGTGGCCATCTTCCAGGGGCAGGAGAGCTGCAGGATATCTAGGGTTACCAACATGCCAGATTTGATTCAGAATCTTGGGGGTTTGACCCATCATCTCTATGTGATGTCCCAGGGGTGACTGTATAACCCAGGGGGATTTATTTCAGGGGGCAGGGTCACTCTTGCCCCCTTTCTGATGTGGTCCCGACCCCTGCAGAACATCATGACATCACAGTGTTCTGAAGGGGATGTGGCCATTTCAGAAATGGGCAAGAGAATTCCTTCCCTGACCCCTTTCTAATGTGGTCCCACCTCCAATGTTCTGACATCACAGTGCTCCAAAGGGGGGATGGCCACATCAGAGAGAGGCAGGAGAGACTCTGCCCTGGCCCCTTCAGGTTGAAGCTTTCTAAGAAGATGGTAACCCAAGGGAGGCCCATAATGCTCTTGTGCTGGCTGCAGCTCTGGGAATCACAGCCACGCCCCAGAGTCCTCTCCCCACAGAGCTGACCAAGCAGGGCCTTGTGCAGCCATGGCCAGCCAGCATAGGGCATGTGTTAGACCAATAAAATCTCCAGCAGATGTGTCGTGGTCTGTGAAAAATTTGGGAAGGTAAAAGAGTGGGCTGCTGGTCTAACGGGAACCACTTATTCAGTGTGCTCCATGTTCTGAGAAGCAAGGGTCTCGCGCTGAGTTGCCATCTTCCCAGGTGGGGGAAAGAGCACACTCTCCCACCCCTTTCGACTGACCGCACACCCTCTGAGTGTTGTGATGTCACAATACTATGCGGGGGGTGGGGGGCAGGTGGGGACCATGTCATAAAGGGACAGGACCGTCCCTTGGCTCCCCTCATTTCTGGCATGGCTACTCCTGCTCCCCCCTCCCCCCAACAGGGTTTTTTAAAGCCTAAAATTGAGCAATTCACAATAAAATCATGAGAATCTTACCTTTTAAAAAAAAATAAAAAAATGTTGATGTCCTTGCTGGAGAGAAGAGTTTCATAATGGAGGCTCAGACACCAGAAAGAATCCAAATTTGGGTTCTTGCCCCCTTTCTGAAGTGGGCAAGTTGTTTGTTGTTTCTTTTAAAAATCGTATTTTAAAATCCAATCTTGTGTATTTTTGGAAGGGGTGGTTGGCTGGCTGGCTGGCTGACTCGGGGGTTTTGCATGTTTGTGGCTGGCAGCCCTGCACAGCTGGGCTGTGCAGCAAATCCCACCCTATGAGAATACAAATGTATCGTGGGTGGGGGGAATGGGTTAGGTTACTGATGGTAGAGAGCATGCAGGCAAGCGGGTTTGTGGGCAGGGAGCTCTGGCTTTGCTCAAGGCCAGGCAGATGTGAACAGATGTGCTCAGTAAGGCGAAACACTTGCCACCTCCACAGCCATGCAAAACAGGAGTGAATGGGTTAAAAATAATTCTGGGCCATCGTGTTTTCCCCTCTGAAGCACTTGCTCTCACGGGCTGGGGCTAGCTGAGCTGGGTTAGGTTGTGAGCTTTGGGTGGATGCAGGGGCTGGAAATTTGAAAGAGAGGAGTTTGTCCCTGTCAGTGCATTGCCTTCTGCATGGAGTTTCTCCATCTGCTTTCAGTCTGAGAGCTTAAATCAAACACACACCTTTCCACTGTCCAGCACCCTCTTAAACTTTTGACTCCTACATAGTCACATCAGATAGCAAACACATTCTCTGTCCCTGCACATAGTCTCGGGGTCAAACTGCAAGAGGTGGCAACTAGGGTGGCCAGATATGCAACTGTTAGAGGACACTTATGAGAAATACAGGTTGCAGGGCTGCATTGGTGCCAGTGCTGCCCTGCAACCTGTATTTCTCAAGTGTCATCTAAAATTTGCATATCTGGCCACCCTAGTGGCAATCTTGTGTGTGTGTTCATGGCCCCAAGAACACATGCTTGTGTCTCTCAAACTCCTTCTCCATTCCCCCGCCCCCTCTTAAACACATGCACGCACAACATCAGAACCCAACCAACACAAGCTAGAGTTGTTTCAAATACCATTTCTAACAATATCACAGCACTATTCCACTCAGCCAAATGGCATCGGGGATATCCCAGATATTGGCAGCATTCCGTCAAACAGAGGTGCCAATGGATGCATTATCCTATTTGGGAGACACCCAGCAGACTGGGATAACTGGGTGAGGATGCATTCCACAAACCAGTTATTCCGTCTTGTTGAAGCCCACAGGATTTCCATGAAATTCCCGAGTAAGTGGTTTGCGGATCATCACAGCCAAGAATATTTGCCTAAAGGGAACTTGGATACATTTGCTTCTGTAGTTGTGTTTTTGTTTCAAGGTGTTGAAAATGGGAAATATTTTTCAGTTTCCAGCCATTTGCATAGTTTTTTAATGACACATTATTTCATTTTCTAGAGAAAAAATAATTGGTTTCTAAGATCTATCTTTTTTTTTATTTACAAAATATTTTAGTTGCCAACAACCTATTTTTAAATTATTATTTTTATTCCAGTCATGATGGCAACATCCACTCAATCAAAAAATTCAGACAGGAATAGGAAACAAATAGGATGCATTCTAAAAAAGGGAAAGGCACCAGAAGACGTGCCAAAAATCCAGATGACAGTGTAGGTGAAAACTGCCAGCAGCATTTATCGTTTTCCACAACCTTTTCCACGTTTTTTTTTTTAATGCTATTTTTTGGGATGGGAAAAAAAAATGTTTTCAAAACTTTAAACTAGCTGAAACCAAAATATCTTTATTGGCCAATCTCCACTTTCTCACTTTCAGATATGCGGTTAACACGGGGGTGGGGAGGGCTGGAGGGGATTATCATCCTGAGGAATGAGAAGGGGCCAGCAAGGGGCACCCCTTCTGCCCTCGGTGCTTTTGGCTTTAGATTATTAAGCCAGTACCACTTTAGCAGTTGTTCTGTAGATATGGGCTCATAAGATCTTTAGTCTGTCCCTTCCATTGGCTTCATTGGGAATTTTCCTTGCGTTAAAGCTTCAGGATTTATAATAGCATCAGCAATGTACCTGGCGCTGTATAATCAGTAGTTAGAGAAAGGTCCCTGCCCCAAGGGGCTTACCTTCTGGAATTACTAGTAAATCAGGTTGAATTAGTAAACCGTGTGTAATTCCTATGATCCTGAAGGAAATGCATGAGGAAAGGATGAAGGAATGGGGATCTGAGAAGGAGTCTTAGAAGAAGGGCAGGATATAAATTTAATATAAATCTAATATAAAAGGATATAAATCTTACTGTTCTGTAAAGTGCTAGGTACACTGCTGGTGCTATACAAATGCTTATAATAATAATAATAATATAATATAAAATAAATATTTCATGTCTAGACAAAGAAGACTAAAGGGGTACATGAGAGCAGTTTTCAAATATGTCATTATTCTTATTCTTATTCAGGGTGACAATCCCTGCCAGCCTCTCTCTTCCCCCACCCCCCCGCGGTAACCTGCATGTCTGAAAGAGAGAAAGCTGAGACTGGCCATTAGCCAAAAAGATGTTTCAGTTCCAGTGACTTGAAAACTTTGCAAAGAAATATCTAAAAGGCTGACACAAAGAAGAGAGAGAGGGTTATTCTCCGCTGCCACAAAAGATGGGCTGAAACTGATGGAAGGTAGATTTTGGTTAAATAGAAGGGGCAGGAATGTAACCATTGGGCAGTGGTATACGCTGCACAATCGCCTTCCTTTGACATTTAAAGGAAAAAAACAGCTGGACAAGCATCAGCCTGTGATGCTATAGGTACAGGGCATCCGACTGGACACTTCGAGGGGGTGCCCTTGGAACAGCGTGTATGTAATAGGAATGAAACTGAGACAATAACACATATGAGAGTGCTCGAAATCGGTGGATATATCCGGTCATTCATAAATATCCGGGAAGGTCTAGAGAGTTCTATATGCATCTGCTGTTGGCTGATAATTCCCCAAGCATGTCCAAAGTTGTTGCCAAATTCCCCCAGAATAGTATTTTTAAAAGGCAGCTTTGCAAGCAGGCACTGCTACAGATTTTTTTCTTTTTTTGACGATGTATGACTCGGTGAGCTGATTATGCACCAGTGGGGTGTAGGTGGCTGGGAGTATGTATTTTTGTATAATTTGTACGTGGATCATTGCACAACTGGCACAGTTTTTATATGTACTGGCGCAAGGGTGATTTTGGTTTTGTGTGTATCTTTCTTTTTGGTCTCTCTTCTTGTAACAGCTTGTTGCTTCGCAATAAACGTTTCCTACTACAGGGCATCCTGTCTCTGAGCAGGAGGCTGGATTAGATGGCTTTTGAGGGGATTCAGTTTGTATCCCCTGCTGTAACTGTGTACTCAGAGGCTAGAACTGCTTCTGAGTCATTATTATACACAGCCCTTAAAGAACAGGATTAGCAAGCAAACGCATCCTCTAACATACAGCCACACTACAGACACGGCACAAGTACCTCGGAGCAGAGAATCGTGTGAGCAGCATTCATTTATAACACCACCTGAGCTACCCACTATAATTGCAGTGGCAATGGAGTTAATACTGCTTACAGTCTGGAATAATTTACAGGGTCACATTTTCAAAAACATTTCACAGATCTAACCGTAAGCTCCTGGATTCAGGTTAAGGCGAAGATTCCAGGGTATCCAACACCTCATAGAGAAATCTAACTGTGGCAAAAGCCTGAGCAGGTGGGGAGAGAGCAGGCAACAGACATTCAGACATGTAAACAAGAGGTGGGGCAGGCGTTCAGTGATTAGGGTTCTGTCTGTCTGTCCCCATGCATGGAAACTCACTCACTCTATCTCAGCCATCAATCCATCTATCCGTACGCACTCCCTTCTCCCACACACCTACCCTCCCTAAATGCAATGTCTGTCTGTCTTTCTTTCTTGATAGCAAAAGAAGCATATATATATATATAATATATATATAAAAACACACACACACGTTTTGGGGATGTAACCCCTTGCTGTTGGGGGTCTGGAACATCGGGGAATGGATTGCCTATTGTGACCTGTTGGGTACTTCTCCCAAGAGACAGAGACTGGCCACTGTCGGAGACAGGATGCTGGGCTTGATGGACCATTGGTCTGACCCAGTACGGTGGTACTTACGTTCTTATATGAGAGCGAGAGAGAAGTCAGAATGACAGAGGGGAAATGAGAGAAAAGTTAATGAGACAAATTGTAGGGGACAGTCAGAGAGAAACCGAAGGAGAGCAGCTAAGTCGGGGGTTTTAGAAATGAGAGTGTGTGCTGAGTCAGATGAGAAAGGGACAGTGAGCAGAGAAGATTCATACTAAGAGAGAAGCCTTGAATTTTGCTATTAAGTGCAGGGGCTGAGAGTTGCCCATTTACCTGTCCATGGTTGGCTGGGGTCTCTCTTGGTGTGATAATCTGGGTGTTGTCTGAGTCACTCTGCCCACTGTGTCGTCCGACTCAATGTTCAGAAATGAGAACTGCCATGAGTGCCCCTTCATCCACCCCCAGAAGCGTCAGCCTGCTTTGGTTAGGGGAGGAGTTAGAAAACCCAGTGGGGCCATAGGAACCAGTGAGAAAAGGGTTAAACATAAAAGGGACATCAGTTCTAAAAGATGCTTGGCCTTGATTGGCTCCTTTCCCACCCTCTGCACTTCTTATTGGCCCCATTCTCCTCAAAAATGTATTTCTATATGAATACAAATAATAAACATGATACTACTAGATAGTAAATGTTGCCTACTAGTTAGAGCAGTGAACCGTAGGCTAGGACTCCTGGGTTCTATTCTCAGCGACAGACTCGCTCTGTGGCTTTTACCTTCTCTGAGCCTCCGTTCTCTAATTTGTGCAATGTGGGGGGGGGGGGGTGATAGCAGGATATCAGTTTATTGCAGGGACCAACATTTCTCTTTCGTATTTCATCCTGCAGGCTTTTTAGCTGCTGTCCATGGGGAACTGCTGTGAAGCTACCTCTGAGGTAGAGCACAGTAGCTGTTACAACAGCGCAGGAATACTGGAACATGCAGGCCAGGAGATGCTGAAGCAGCAAAGGGGATTAAGATTACATTACTAATAATAATAATTCAGCAGGGCAAAGCTTAAAGCTCAGTGATGAAATGTAGGGTGCGATACTCCTGTAGGTACCCTCCAAGATCCATGGTCATGTATTGTCTGGCAGTGTTCCAAACCCAGGGCTGCTGTTCTACAAACAGCTGGATCCATCCACCACCGTAGGTTTGGGCTGTCGTGTAATGTACTGTGTGACTAGACCCTCTGCAGCAGCTCCAGGTGGCTTGTTTCATGGCAGGAAGCTGCCTCCTCCCTTCTTCCAACAACATCCTCAGTCCCTTCCTAGCTAGGGCTGCTGCCCCCAGACTGGGAGCCCTTTGCCTGTTCTTGCAGCAGATGGAAAGTCCTGCTATGGCGTATACATCCCAGGAGAGGTCAGTTCATCTTCAGGGGCTGAATGCCACTGTCCCTCTTTCAAGGGTCAAAGTTCCTCTTACAGGAGAGGGAGATGGTTATTCAAGCTTCTGAGAGACCTCTTTCCTGGTTGCCTCCCAGGAAATGCACTTAAGAGGAGAATGGGGAGATGATTAGGGTTGCCATAGATGCAAATGTTTAGAGGACACACATGAGAAATTGGAGCCCATGCAGCCTTGCAACTTGTATTTCTCATAAGTGTCCTCTAAAAATGTGCATCTATGGCCACCTTAGAGATAATGGAATGACAAGAAGCTGAGTGGAATGAGAAGCAGGAGAGCTTCTCCCCTCTTCATGCACTGGGAATGTTGAGGGGGGGGGGGGGAGCAGAGCTTATTCACCGAAGGGCAGAGCGTTTTGGCCAAGGAGGCAGGGCGTGTCCTTCCTTGGTCACCCAAGATATTGGGGGGAATGCTATGGAGTTTCTCACAGGTTGCTCCCTACACTCTTCCTAGGGCCATGGAGAACATGTGGAAGTTTCTTTTAGGGCGTCACACACACTTTATTCACCTGGACTTAAGAGTTTGGGTTCTGCAAACTCCCACTCAGGGAGTTTAGATGTTCCCCTGCCCTGACTGGAAGTCACCCAGGCGCCATTGCAAACAGTGGCACCAGCAACTCCCGCATGTTTTGAGAAGTAGACTTAGTAATTATATCGGGGACTTACCAAGTCTGCTACTCAAAACATGAGCACCAACATGATACCAACAGCCTCTGGAATCAGAGGCATGGTCCCACAGGTGAGTCACCAACATCTCATGATCAACCGTGTCAATAGTCGCTGATAAATCTAATAAACTCAGAAGAGTGGACCAACTTTGGTCCAACTCCCAGCAGAGATCATCAACCAAGGCCACAAGCTCAGTCTCAGTCCTGTAACCCAGACAAAAGCCGAAATGTGAGGGATCAAGGAAACCGATGCGGTCCAGGTGCCCCTGGAGCTGCTGGGCTACTGCCCGTTCAATAACCTTCCCTAAAAAGGGAAGGTTAGAGACTGATCGATAACTGGCAAGGGAGTCAATGTCAAGAGATGGTTTCTTGAGCAAGGGCCACGCCACAGTCTCCTTCAAGCAACCCGTGACCCTGCCCTCCACAAGGAAGGCATTGACAACCCCCACCAGCAATGGCCCCAACGTCTCCGGGCTGGTTTTCGCCAGCCAGGACAGGCATGGATCAAGTTCATGAGTTGTGGCCCACGCAGCCCCCAGCACCTCCACTGCATTATCAGATGACATCTGCCAAAATGGATCCCACAAAACTGGCGTTCATAGCCTCAAGTACACCTACTGCATCAAGCACAACGTCAAAATTGTGATGGATACGAGCAATCTGTTGGTCGCAGGAGTGGGCACCCACACACCTCCACATTTAAACGAGTTGCTCCTCCACGTGGACATGTGGAGCATCTCGTTTAAAAACTGCCAAAGACAGAACTCAGATCTAATGTACAAATCTATGATATTTCTGGTCTCAAATTTAAAACTACTTTGGAAACATACCAAGTTTAATTAACACAACAGAGACAAAGTAGTACATCAATATATTTTATTGAACCAACTACAGTTGGTGGAGTTATGCATGCTTTCAGACTTCACGCGGTTCTTCGCCAGGCAAGTCAGGCGTTAGAACTGCAGACTCAACAAGTTGGTAGGAGTTAGTGGTGATACTTTCAGTTTCCCCTTGTTGAAACATTGAAATATGGTGTCTATTAGATTTTGTGTTACAGTATGTGGTTCTTGTATTGTCTAACATTGTATATCTGATTCTTCTTGTGAAATGTTGAAATAATGTTTCCATTACATTTTATATCTGGTTCTAATTATTGCAAGGACAAGGAAACGGATATACCATAACTTACAGTATATCTGGTTCTTTGTCTCAATGGCCCTTTTCAAATGGGCCGGGAGGAGGTGGAGGGGAGGGGAATGGTTGCGCACCACAGCGTGTGTACAGCCCATCACACAGACACGCACCCATCTCCACACATGGAGGCACCTCCGTTTTGTCCAGTGCCTCCGTGTGGGGGAGGGGGGGGATCAGTGGAGATAGGTGAAGCGCAGGAGCACGCATGCATTCCCACCCACTGCCACTGGCTGTCACATAAACGCACCCCCCTCGCTCAGTCACACACGTGGGCAGGGGGACAGAGGAGAGCGTCGCATATGAAAAGGGCCTATATCTGCTGCTTGAGAGCAGCAGGGAGGTGACTGTAGCTCCACAATCATGAAGGCTGGTGGGGCTGCAGATGGTATGTTAAGAATTCACATTCCTTGCACCTGAAAAAGATTGGAAATTTCTTAAACAACAAAAACCTTATGGTTTTTTTAAAAAAACACATTAAAGGTAGGCTCACTTGTAAACAAATAGTTTTGTTGTTTGGTTCTGTTTTATAGGAAGGTAAGTTTTAACAACATCCACTATAACAAAACTTAAACCTCCAAAATCATGGAAATTAATTACACTTCATTCTCTTAATTTATTCCAGTGAGACTGCTGAGCCAGAATTTGAATAATAATTCAAAATCAACTCACCACCTCGGCATGAACATTACAATACTGCCTTATACTCGGTCTTTTTATCTAGAATAGGTTCAGTGTAATTGTATTAGTATAAGTTTATGTAACTAATAAATTTCAGCTGCTTTAATTTTTTGGGTAGTTATGTAATGTCAAGGTCTAATATGTTCTTGAAAAGAGTTTAAGGCAGTGTCATAAACTTGATGCTGAGGTGGTGAGTTGATTTTGAATTATTAATTCAAATTCTGGCTCAGCATCTCAGGGAATGAAGTGTAATTAACTTCCATGCTTGGGGGGTGGGGGGTGGGTTGTTCTTTTAAAGAAAGTTAAGTTTTGTTTACAGCCTACCTTTTTTAATTTTTGTAAAAAACCGTAATAAGCCTTATCTTGTTCACCCTGTCAGGTAGGCTATTCTTATTGACATTTTACAGAGGTTTGACATTTTCTAAATTTGAAACCTTGTGGTTTTTTAGGGCCACTTTAATTGCAAGATGAATAATTCTAATGAATTAGAAACTTAGGTTAACCCCAGTGATTGATATAGGGAATGCAAAAATGCCTTACCTTGCCCTTAAGGAGCAGAGGTTTTTGAAAAGAGATGGGGAAGTTTTGTTATGAATGATGATGTGTTAGTTTTTATACATATGTCTTTGTTGGAGTTTTGGTTATTGTTTTTGCTCTTTGCTTATCATTTTTTAATTTTATTATTGTATTTTGAAAATAAAATATTTTTTAAAATACAGGCTGAGAAATAGCGACTTTCCAAGGCCATCAAGCAAATTCTTCATTAAAATGGGACTTAAATCCTGGTCTCCCAAGCCCAGCACCCTATCCAATAGGTTACACCAGCTTTTTTTCCCCTCTGTTATGTGAAATCTGCCCTGACCTCTTCTTCCCTGTTCCTACATGTCTATCTCCTACATCACTTCACCTACCAGTCTGCATTTCACCATTTCGTTTCACCTAATCTTTGATCTCCCTCTTGGCCCTCTTCCTTCTAGTTACATTCTTGGAACTCTTATAAAATCATGCTCACAGCCCCTCTTTCTATGTACCCAAACATCCAAGTCTTTCCATTATTATTTATAGGAATGTCCATTTGGAATATTTCTAAACCAGAGATGGAGAACCTCAAGGCTGGGTGCCAAATGCAGCCCATGGCTAGTTTTTATTTGGCCCTTTTCTATTCCTGGATCTGGCCCCAGGATCCAATTCCTATTCCCAAGCACTAAGTCTGAGCTCCGGGGAAGGGAGTAGAGATGAGGACATGCACGTGGTGGCCTTTTTAGAGTGAATCCTTTCTCTCTTGGTAGCTGTGACTTTACAATGAGCACACGCACACACATGCCCGGTGGGGTAAAAGAAAACAAGCTTAGGCTTTACTGGTAAGGATAAGGAAAAAAGGGGTACAAACAGATACTAGGGAGAAAGGGTAGGATGAACAGAGTTCAGGCTTTGGGATATAGCTGCCCTGTTTGGAATTTGTGTCTGTCTAAACTTTGGCTAGTTACAGATTTAGGCAGATAATCTGTTTCTACTCAGTCCTTTCTCCACGTGTTCAGTCTGGTGGCTTGAGGCCACGTGGGGCACAGTCTTTAGTTCCAACTGGCAGAGGTTCCAAAGGTCAAGAACAAGAGAGTGAGCATGCCCCTTTCTGGGTTTTATATAGCCTTTCCAGGCTTTCCTGGGATTGGTTCATGCCAGAGAATCTAGCCATTCAGGGTACAGTTACCTGAGAACACCTGACCCAGGATGACTTCACCAGCCAGGAATGCCTCAGAGGCCTCAGCCTGTGTTGCTGAGTAACCGCCATGTGCTCACAGACACATGTGTTCTGGGCAGAAGCATGGAGCTTTTTGCCACAATGCACACAAGGATAGGGGACACATCTAACCTATGCCACAGTCGCCTCTTCTTGAGTGTTCATCCTCCCCAACTTTCCCTGTCACCAACTTCTATGCAGTCCTCGGAGCGTGTGCTAATTTTCAAAGTAGCCCTTGAGAGGGAAAAGGTTCCCCATCCATGGTCTAGACTCTTGCTTGAGTTACCTGGGTTTGCCCCATCAGATTAACTCCCTGCCATTGTAGGGGCCTCTGGTAATGGTGTCCCTCGGTCTCTCCTGCTCTCTGCCTTGGACACACTAGAATTCAGTTGCCTACAAGATGTACTTTTAAACAAATAATACTAATAATTAATAATCAAATCTAGGGTCATGGGGTTTAAATGGACAGGAGAAATAGGGTGGGCCTGTCTAATGTAGGAGGTCAAACTAGATCATTTCTGTTCCCTTTGGACCGTGGATTCTCTGAATTAACTTTGCCTTAGTGATATCCTGTGTCAGAGAGTTTCTTAGTATGACAGATCCCCCTAAATATTTGCAGGATTAGGAAAGTTCAGCAGTTCAGCCACCTCTCCTTGCTCCACTGGGAGCAAGGAGAGGAGCTGCTAGGAGAAGTGTAAGAGGCTGTAAGGATCCTGCTAGTGGAACTGGGGAATGGTTGAACCTTGTAGCTGTAAATAAACCATATCAGGGTGGCTCAAAGAATCAGCAATGGGGAGGTTCTAAGTCTGCAAGAACCATGGCCAGGTTCACACGTACAGCTAAATCAGTTTACTAAGTCCTTAATTTGCTTGTACCTCAATATTGATACATCAAGTGATGGTATCTAGCAGGAGGCAAAGTATGTACTCTGGAAAAATCAGGAGCAAATAGTTCCCTTCATTTTCTAAATCAAAGTATTTTGTAATGTGAACCCATTTCTTTGGCTGGCAAATCATTCCCAGGCTGCAGCACAAAGTGTCTCTCCTGCTGAGAACTCTATGGAATTCATCCCAGAATGCTTCATGTGCAGGCATGAAGGACTAGGTAGGCCTGAGTCAAAATAGCTATTCCATTTTCATGGAAATTTCTATAAAAATGGAATAGCTATTTTTAAAAAAAAATTGGAATTCTGGTCAGAAATCTATTCCAATCAGAATCCTGAATGAACCCCCCGCAATCCCCCACTGCATGTGCATAAAATGACTGCTGCAGTCAATTTGCAGCTGTGCAAATGGCTGCTGCCCTTATCAAAACGGCTGCCACCGGCTTTTGGGATAAGGGCAGTGGCTATTTTGTGCATGCGCAAATCAGACCCTGATGCCCATTTGCACCTACAAAGTGGAGTGGTTTTTTTTTTAATATCTCATCTGATTCTGATCAGAATCAGATTAAATACCGACTTTTCTGGTTTTCAATTGGAGCAGGCGAACTTTCACATTTCAATCAAAAATCGGAAAGATCAGAAGTCCAGATTCGCTCCTAGGAATAGGTGTCGCTGGCTGCAATCCCATTGCCTACAGACCCTGTGCGCATGCACATGGTTTCCACATGGCACAATGTGCCAGCAATAGCAGTGCGTGTGGTTTCCGCGCAGTTGTGCACGTGCATCACTGTGCGCTGGATCTGCGGGAAATGGGATCAGTCTCATTGTGCGCACCTTTGTGTCATGACCACTGGGGGCAGATGGTGGTTGTACTAAATCAGCTTAGAAGTGTAGTATGAGTGATACTGATGTTGATTTTCTAAAACGTGAATAATTGCTTCAAATTTGATGAATTGGTTTAGTTTTGTATGTTTGAATGTGGCCTAAGAGCCCTTGCTCCATCTTTTACACTTAGGTTCAAAGCCAGCTGAAAGGCTGGGGGGTCCTCATCCTGCTCATCCAAACTTCAGAGCTTTCCACTCAGGTCTCCTGCATCTCTACTGCACTGATGAGCACTGAGCAGCACCTACTGGCCCAGGCTGCCTACTCAGTGCCAGGGATCAGCCCCACTCCCCCACCCATCGCCTCTCCCACTTGCTCTCATTGGGTGAAAATAGGCATGCACCTGACTGGGCACCAATACAGCCCTGCAACATGCATAAGAAATGTTGCAGTGGTGTTACCGTGGCATTAAAATGGAGCTACGCGCATGTCTGTTTTCGCCCACTGAAGACAGATGCTCCTCAGTCCCACCATGACTCTGATACAGAGTAGTGGAGGAGCTGCTCAAAGTCAGGGTAGCTGGCCTTGGAGGCAATGTTGCTGAAGCTGCCGTGCTTCTGAATGTGGAAGATTCCTATCCTGGCCACTGTCCCCCAAATAGCAGCGCAAGTCCAACCTTGCACTGTGAAACTAAGCACTGCATTAACTATATACCTTGAATCACTATTAAGTTGTTTGCCTTTGAACAGTTCCATAAATGATGAATGGGGAACCTTTTTCCTCCATGGGGCTACTTTGAAAATTAGTACAAGCTTTGAGGGCTGCATAGAATTTGGGGGTGCACTCAGGAAAAGAAGGATCCAGATCATGGCTCTATGGCATGGATTCATCCCCTGTCCACCTTGTGTGCATGCCCTCAGCTCTGCTCCCTTACTGTGAATTCAGTGTTTTGGGGGTGGGGTGGGTAGGAGCTGGATTCGGGGATTGGAAAGGGCGCAAGCTGTGGGCCACGTTTGACCTATATGGCCAGAGGTTCCCCACCCCTGGCATAGACAAGAGAAAGCTTACTTTACAACAGTGTATGGTCAGGCACATTGTAAATGAAATGGGATCCCAAGGAAGAAAGAGAGATTTGTGTGGACAGGGGGGGGATAACTAGCTTTGGTGGCAGAGGGGGAGGGTCAACAGGGATGCAGGCAATAAAAACAGGAGAAATCAGAGGGGCTCTCCAGCCACTACCTCCCACCTGCTATAACCCTGTCCTCCACCCCCATGCCGGAGCAAAGAGGGGCGCAGACTGCCTGTGTAACTAAATCAACAGGAAGTGGTGTGATCGGTGTATACAGATATAAATAGCTGTTTGTTTTTCCACTCACTCCTTTACTCAGAAATCACATTTGAATCAGGCGCCCTCAACGCCTGTTGGTTCATTTTTTTTCTGACCAAGCGCAGCCACCTGCTTCCCCTCTACTCAAGTGAAAACCCCAAAGATAACACTTTCTCTGCTTGCTGAAGGCAGAAGCTGAAACCATCCTGACAACCTTGCTGCTCAGGCAAAGAGCAGCAAAGAGAGAGATTGAAAGATTAAGTGTTAGTAAATTCACAGACAGGCTTGCTACTTACATCAACTACATTCCTTCAGTTCTGATTCCAGACACAACTCTGCCAGTGCCTCTCACTCCTGCCCTGCAGCCCCCCTGCTGTCCCTCACTCCTGTCCTCACTAGGGATGGGCGAACGCAGTTCGGAAGTTCAGAGTTCGGCCCGAACTTGGCGTGTTTGGACGACCGAACCGAACTTCCGAACAGAACACTCAAACTTCTGAACAGTTTTGAAAAGTTTGGATGAGTTTGGGGAGCGGGAAAAACGTGACTTTGGCCAGGAAAAACATGACTGGAAGGGGGAGGCAGCTGAGGAGCAGACTTCCTGGCACCAGGGGTGGACACCAGGGGTGGTTTCAGGGCCAAAAATACCGATACCGGGGAAAAATCGGTTTCAGTACCAATAGCACTTTTTTTAATGTTCGGCCGAGTTTGGCTGAACCGATCTCCGCTGAACCAAACAGCCCGAACCTGAACTTGGGTTTTGGACCGAACGGCATTCTGTTCGCCCATCTCTAGTCCTCACCTTACAGCCTCTGCTATGTCAGCGCTGGGAGTCATGCAACTCTCTCCCTTCCCCTCTCCTGTCTGTCTGTCTCCAGACAATACAGCTTTCTCTCCATTGACTTGGAGAACTGTCCCATCGTGGGAGATCTATTACCTGGGGATAACCCAGCCCTGGGAATTTCAATCTGGCAGGACTGTGTGCTGGGGTGGGGAGCAAGGTGAGGGTTACTGAATGCCTTGGCCTTGGTGTACAGGTGCAGAGGATGTGGTTTGCAGAGAGGCCACTGGCTTATCTTTATCAGCGTGTGGCTGCAATGTGCGGTCTGCTGCGTCATCGTGCCTCATTTACAGTAAGAAAAATGCAGAGTCACCAATCAGACCTGCAAACCGCCATCTCTGCCCTGAGAACTGGAGAAAGGCAATTGCACTGCTGCTCCCCCCCCCCCCAGATCTACCCACACCCCCACTACAAAACTGCTGTCCTGCGACACACACAAGCTTTGCACTGGCCCTCGGTCTCCAGTGCTGCCTGTAGCCTTCCCTTTCTCCCACTGAGTGCCTTTTTAGCCCTGTCTGGGCACCTGCAGACAGTTCTGAGCTGCAGCACTGCCTACCCCTCCCCTTGCCCTGCTCATCATGCCACCACCACCACCCCCGCTTCCCCCAGTCACCGACAGCTTTGATACCTGCATATCGGTGGCCAGATATGCATGTTTTAGAGGACACTTATGAGAAAAACAGGTTGCAGGGCTGTACTGAAGCCCTGCTCCAGCACCAGCTACTTCTCCCAGGGCCCCACTCCCTTTTGCCTAGGATTGCCAGACCAAAAGGTCAAAAACAAGGGACATACATGTGGGGCTATGAAATAAGGGAAGTGCATTATGCTCTATAGTCAATGGAGCTGAGGGGGGAGGTCTTAAATAAGGCACGTCCATCATGCTCTATGGGGCTGTGTAGCTCAGTGAAATACAGGACAGTTCTTTAAAATAAAGGCCATACAGCTACCCTGCCTTTGCCCTACAGACCCCATGCAAGGACACCAGTCTCCAGCCCCGTATTCTTCCTCTTTCAGCCACACTCTTCATCCTAGGAATACACCGCAGAGGAGGCTGCTTGCACATGAGACAGGAGGGGGGAACTGCTGTGAGCTGAAATCACGGCAGAAGAATCACGTGAAGGCCCACTTGTCTGCGGGGGGAGTGTTGATGTGATTAGCCCATACCTGTCATGATTTCAGTGATGGGAGATGGCTGAAAATCAAGCCATTTCCCATCACCGAAATCACGGAGGAAATGGGCTAATCATGTCAAAAACCCTGCGCACATGAGCAGGACTTTACGTGGTCCCCCTGCTGTGCCTAGTCCCCTCCCCACTGCCTCGTGTGCAAGCGGCCTTTGCCATCAGTTCTCTCCAGCCTTCTTGCATGCTGTCTCCGCCCCACAGCCACCACCCCCTTTTTACAGGATCTGGGCTCCTCCTTTCCAGAGGTCTCCCCTGTGGCCCAACTTGAACCCAATGGGATCTGACATCAAGTGTCAGTACGGCTGCCACCTTATGTATATTTTTCCAGGCCACTTATGAAAAATACATTTTGCAGAACCAATGTAGGCCTTGCAACATGTATTTTTAATAAGCGGCCTGGAAAATCTATACATAAAGTGGCAACCCTAAGTGTCGGGTCCAGTGGTATCCTGTGTAATTAGGGGTTCAGATCAGGCCGGGCCAGGCAGGCTGATAGACACCTGGATTAATCAGTCAATCACTTGACTACATCCCGGAGGGCTATAGGTTCAAATCCTCCTTGCTGTCGCACTGGATAGCCACTTCCAGTCCACCCAGCAGTGAATGGGTGCCTGATTCACTGAGCTGGGGAAGTCAAAGGTGGTTGGATGTGATGCTGCCACATCACTCCCTTGTGCCCCACAGGAACTGTGGTGCCTTAACCACACCAGCAGGGCTGCACGGGATTGGGATGGACTTTGACTTCTGTAAAAAGCAGTGCTACATGGGAAAGAGTCGAGGACACTGGAGCAGTTAGCCTATCTCTTGTTGGGCATAGTTACTTCCTTCCAGCTTGTCAACCAGGCAGTTCCTGGGTCAGATCCCCAAAGTGCCTGGGCCCTCCAATCAGGTTTTTGACCCATCTGGGAATGGTCTGTCTCAGGTTGTGCTGAAAAGCTCACCCAGCGGTCCCCGCTCTGCCTAGCCCTGTTTTAGGGTTACCAGTTTGATCACGAGTCTTGCCGTTTTAGGGCTTGCGAGAAGTCCAGTGTTATCAGACTTGTGATCATATCATGAGAATTTTAGCTTTCGCTAAAACCCAAACCATCATTTCTAGCCCTTGTGGGTGCTGAGAAAAGCTTGGAACATGCCTGCAGTTTAGTCAGAAAACTAACATGCTCTGCATGTAATTTTAAAAAGGGAAAATTAAAAAGACCATACTGTGATTTTAAAGCCAATCTCACCATTTTGGGGGACCAGACTCCTAGTTTAGTACCATTTCAGGCACAGGTTTCTGCTTGGGTAGTGCTGGCGCTACCCTTAGCACTGGTGCAGATCTGACTGAAGAGAAAGGGGCTTGCACTAGCCCTGGTGCTAAACAGCCAGAGGACTGTGTTGCCTGGCTCGCCAGTTCCGCTGAGCAGGGATAAGCAGTAGGGATGGGCGAACGTGGTTCGGAGTTCGGCCTGAACTCGAACTGTTCGGACGACCGAACACGAACATACCGAACAAACCGAACGGCGAAATGGCTGAACAGTTCGGTCAGTTCGGATCGCATTTGGATGAGTTCGGGTGGCAAAAAAAGGTTCACTGGAAGGTCAAACATTACAGGGAGGTGTCAGTCACTGAGGAGCAGACTTCCAGGCACCAGGGGTGGAGAGGCTTGCAAGAAACGAAACTAATTATCTGCCTCCCCACTTCCCAACACCTTCTGAGCTAGTCACTGTTCCTGAACAGCAGGTGTTGAGTAGGATTTTTAGATTGCTTTAAGTTTCATTTCACTTTTGTAATGAAATGAAACTTAAACCATAAACTGAAACCTTGTGTTATGCACTGTACAGACTCATTGAGTATGTAATGTATGTATTTCACTACAGACTCCTCTTCTATTTGTGAAGATTCCCCCCCATCCCATATATATTGGATGTATATATATCCATATATATCCATATACATATATATATATATTTGGATATGGATATGGGATGGGGGGGATAGATAGATAGATGAAGACAGTTGTAGGAGTTACCTTAGTGATAGAGATAGCGTTAGTGATTTAGTTTTAGTGTTTGTAGGAGTAGGTCTGTGTACTTATTAGATAATCCATTTACTTCATAGCATTTAGAATAGTTAATAGCGGTTAGATTTAGTGTAGACAGATATATATAATATTAGATTAAAAAAAAATAAGAAAACCCCATATAAAAACCAAAAAACCAAATAAAAAACAAAAGAAAACCCAATAAAAAACCAAAAAAAAATTAAAAAACAAAACAAAACCCATAACAACACTTCCCGAACGGCCGAACCGAACAGCCGAACCGAACGGCCTGTTCGGATGAACGAACCGAACAGCCAAACCCGAACTCGGCGAACGAATCTGAACCGAACGAACGAACTGAACGGACGACCCAAACGCAGCCGAACCAAACAGCCGAACCCGAACCGCGATCTGTTCACCCATTCCTAATAAGCAGAGGGCCGAGGCCTTCTTCCAAACTGCCCATCCTTGGCCACTTGTCAGACAGGAGGATAATTTGGTATTTCATCCTACCAGCACATTCAGAACAGCAACCAAGCTGCGGTTATGGTTTCACAGACAAGTCTGCCTCCTACACACTTTCCTTGCTCGGTTCTGCACTTGCTGGCCATACTGCTGCCCTCCCCCGCCCCTCCCATTAGCTGCACAAGCAAAACTTCCAGCCAGGTTAGTACTGAATGAATGCAGCAGCTACAGTGCATGCAGCTTGTTTGAACAGCTGGTGCATTTGCCTAGCTTCTAACACAGTTCTGTGCAGGAGGAGGCTGGGGAGGGCCCTAGCTAGATGCTCCCCACACTCAACATTCCTGGGGCATTCCCAACAGTGTCTTCCACTGTGAGAGGCTCAGACTAGGATAGCTGTGTGTCTCCTACAGCATTACATACCCTGAGCAGGGCCAGCCTTAGAATTTGTGAGGCACAGGGCAAAGATAAAATGCGGTGTCATTAATGCCCCCATGGCACTTTTCCCCTTAGTCCTTCTGGAGAGCTCTAGAGGTGGCTATGTTTGGGGCCCTACTTTGAGGGAGTGGGTGTCATGGAGCAAATAATACTTCTGATCTACAGTCTGGATAGCCCAGGTAAATCAGAGATAGCAGTGGGGACATGGCAAAAAGACATACAGTCAATGAGAAACAGGCTGCCAAATAATCTGTAAACATTGCCAAAGTTTGTAACTGGGGAACAAAGGTTGTTAACATGGTGTTCCCACCCATTTGCCACAGTCTTATGCAGACACCTCAGGGTATACCCCTACAAGAGAGGGAACCCAGAAATACTGAATCCTGAGGATCACTCTACTATGACATGGTGGAAAACACGTGAACATGATAGCCCCACAGGGCTGACAGAGGGTTGGGAAAACCAAAGGTCTAACTTTAATAGGATTCAAACACATGGAAATGAGGTAGAGGGGTTGCATATCCCTACACGCACCGGAAGGACACACCAGTCTCAGCATGTTACGGCTCTAGGAAATGGAAAGACAGTTTTGTTGCTTGCCCCAGACGGATGGTCAGAAACATTCATATGGGAATGCTGGCAGCCATTGCCTACGTGCAAGAGACAGAGAAAGCTGATAACGAGAACAAAGGGAATTTTAGAAGTCTTGAGAAGATACAAGGAGTTTCCTCCTCAGAATATAAGGAGTTGATACCCCAGAGGGGCAGGGACTATCAGAACTCACTCACCATCTTGCAGCCAGCAAGGCTGGAAAGACATGAACTGAGAGACAGGTCTTTGCTCTCTAGCAACTCTAAGTCTGGAGACCCAGTCGCTTACATCAAGGACTGAGAAGAACTTATGGACCTTTGTAGGGTAAGATGCTTATTTAGGAACTCAACCAGTATAGCTTAGGAATGCATTATATTTACCTTTGATTTCTAGTAACCACTCTGTATCAACAATCTTGCTTGTGTAATCAATAAACTT
>QEPC01001969.1:1146095-1189042 GCA_003113815.1 Sphenodon punctatus | reverse complement strand
GTGTCCCTGTAAGTTATAAACTATTCAGATTTGCTTGGGAACACAAGGTCTCTGCTTTCTCTCAGGCACCTAAAAGACAGGAATATTGCCTCCTTCACACCAGTTCACAAGCTATCCTGTAATTTACTTCCTCCTTGACCATTTGACCGTTTACTCCTAGCACATTCGTTCCTTATCTAAGTCAATGAATCAATGCATATGCTAACTAATGCCTTAATTAACTTACAACATTCTACATATTCTTATAATAAAAACCAAACTAATGTCTTACCCAACTTAACATTCTACATAATCTTAAATAAGCATAACGGCTTACAAACAAGTTTCATTCAGTTACAGACATAAATGTAAATCCAGCATGCTTTGATTACATTTCAGCAAAGAATAATAGCATTCAATGTCCGTTCTGGCATGTTTGTGTAAAAAGGAGTACTTTTGCTTTGGTCACATTGTAGCAAGGAAATTAGCATCTCTGTTGGGCCCAGGTCATATCACAACACTGTGGGCCCCCTGGAAGTACAGAAAATAGCAGGGCCTGGGGTCGTCAACCTGTGGTGAGGCCGCCCTGGCTCTTAACAGACCTCAAATGCCTGTTAAGAGTGGTTTTGATTCTAAATGAAAGAGACACCCTGTTTCTCCTCCCATTCCTTAGCAGGACAGTAGTACTACTTTCCTATCACCAAGACTTAATAAGGAATTGTTTTCTCAGAGTGAAACCTCAGGGGGTAGGACAAGTTATTCCAGTCTCCAAAGGTCACAGAGGAAACTGTGTCTGTATAAACTGGTTTAATCTGATCATCTGGAAGAACAGAAATGCCTGACAGAGATTATGTGTCTAATACTGACATTCCAGAAAGAGCCCTGCACATCCGCAGAGTGGGCTACTGGCAGAGCTGTGCAGAGAGTCCAGGAATGGAACAGCAGAGGGAGCTGTAGGGTAAGATTCAGTTGTGTGGGGAGCCCTAGCGAGATAAATGAAAAACAGAAATAAACCAGAGTTGTCAAGAGTAATAGGAAATAAAATTTTCTTTTAATTTTTTTTTTTTTTTTTTTGGTGAGCATTACAAGAATTGTGAAGCTTAAACAATATTTTCCCAGAGGAATTCTCATTTACTAAAGTGTGATATTAAAGCAGCAGAAGATGCTTTTCTTACATTCCCTCAGACTATGCAAACGTGAGGTTTGTATATACTGTACAGTAACTATGTCATTATATATCTATATATGTTTACATTCAATTCTACATTCAGAGTGGAGACCCGGTGTAACTGCATCTACAAGAGCTTGTTCTAATCTCTTTATCTCCACCTCCTCCAGCTAGGCAAGTTCTTCCCCAAGTGACTACCTCCCTATGTAGCAGCCGGTACCATCTGCACCAAGAAACAATTCTGTGTAGACCAGAGCTCTGTCCCCTATACTGAAAATCTCTCTCCTTAAATAGGGGACCTCTGCTTTGTATGTAGGGGAACTATGCTTCTGTGCAAGATGGAAGTCCACTTCTTGTTATGAGAGTTGAAATGCATATTTGAAGGGAATCAAATATTTGATGATCTTCAGGAATTCAAAATTGACATCACATTTGCAAACTGGGAAGCTTACAAGGGGGCTGTTATTACTGTTTTTTAATTTCCCTTTGGCTGTTTTCCAGTTCTCTGTCACCTACAATCAGTTTTGGTGTTACTAACAAAGGTTAAATAAAATTTGGATAAGAGTAACCAAGCTTTTGCTATTCCTTTAAAAACAGAACAGCAGAGGAAACAACAGGCGAAGTCCCCCACCATGAAAGCCAATGTCAAAACCCCCATTGATTTTTAACGACAGAGGATTGTGCTCTAAAAGTCTGCTTTGACTTTATGCAGTTTGTTCATTTGTTTAAAAGAAGTTTAACTGCTACTTGCAATTTGTTTGATTTTAAACAAATTAAAAGCTGAATCAAACTAACCCAAACCAAATTCCGACTTTGCCAAACAAGGAAGTGAAGCAAATCAGACAAAGGCAAATTTTGCACAATCATTCCCAACCATGCACATTTAAATCTGTACATGTGTTAAAGGAAACCAATGCGCAAAAATTGATTCAGGACACCTTGCTTCAGCCAGACTTGTCATGGTTTAATAAAGTGTGTTCTCAAGAACAGCTCTCCCGGATTAACCACCAATAAAGGAGCCATTAAGCACAGTTTAAGCACCCTATTGTTCTACAACCAGGATGTATGGTTAAATGGGGTATTTGTATCCCTCATCAGAAGAGTGGTTCTTGAACTTAGTGGGGCTTGAACCTAACCACATTGGGTCTGACCCAAGCCCTGGTCAATGCAGCTGGGCTCCTCTGGGGCCTGACCCCAGCCTGCATTCATGGCCCACCCACTACAGGACACTGCCATCACAGCACTCCTTGGTTCAGGAACCCAGCTCTGCCCAAGCCTGGTGAACTCAGGCAGAGCACACACCTGACCCACCCAGGGCTTAATGGGACTGATCAGGCCTTTCTGAGCTCAGGTCAGACCACAGGCCTCTTGTTCAAGCATGCTAATTGTTCCAGAACAATCTGCACTGATTAAGGAAACGTGTGAGGGCTAGGGTTGCCATATATGCAAGTTTTCCCAGGACACATGAAAAATACACGTTGCAGGCCCTGTATTGGTGCCAATGCAGGCCCTGCAACATGTATTTTTCATAATTCTCCTGGAAAAAGTTGCATATATGGCAACCCTAGTGAGGGAAACTTTCCCCTACATAGTGGTTCTGTATAGAAAACTCAGCCCTACAGAGTGGGACCCTGCCCCCATAAGAGAGGATAACAGATCTTCCCTTATACAGAAGAAATTCCCTTCTCCAGTTGTCTCTAATCCAGATCCTTCCTTAAACCAGATACGCCTTACATCCCTGCAGCTCCCAAACTCTCTATATTGGCATTACAGCAGAAGTTGCCTCTTATGCCAACACTTGCATAATCAGGACCAAAAATGTATCCCCAAGGTGTTGAAATAAGAGGGCCTCTCCTGTGTATGCTGGTGTCCCTGGAGAGGAGCCAAAAACTCCATCTCCTTTGTCTAGACTTTTGTAAAAGGCAATTCCACTCCTGTGTAGCAGAACTCTGTCCTTATATTGTGTCACTCTGGTTAGCCTCAGTGAAAGGCAATGGACTATTTTAACAAGTTTAATGTATATAGACATATGCAAATAATTTCAAGGTATCATTGGCCAGTTTTCTTCTCTGGGACAGGTGGCAACCTTACCAGACATACAGAAACCCAAGTTCTTCCCCAGATAACTCAGTGATAAAGGAATGAATTCCTCTTTGCTCATGTGGTTTATTTTTGACATCCCATTATCCCGCATGTGGCGCCACCTCCCACCCCAACCTCAGGCCCTTGGGCACAGTCCTTTGCAATATGCTGAGCCCTGTGCAAATTTATCTGTTTCTTGCTGCAAACACTCCTGCAGGGGGTTAGAGATTTCGAGTGGAGATTTTTAAGGCAGGCTTGACATTATATATAGTGTGGGTATAACCCCAGATTGATTTTTAAGTCTCCCCCACTTCACCCAAGACAAACCAACATCTCCTTGCTCCCGCTAGAATGGGTGGGCAAAGTTCCTGATCCCATGTCCACTTCACACAGCCTTGTTCCTTAATGGATGCTCTGAACTAGGCTAAACATACTCTGTCTGCTACTGGACCTTGTGTGCCCTGTTCCCAGTGACATTTTCCTCAGGGAACAGGATGAGAGAGAGAGGAGAGTTGAGGCGGACAGGATAGAACAAGAGAGGCAGAGAGAAGTGTTGCTAAATAAACAACTGATACTACTACTGAACATAAATTGCTCTGCTGCTAAAAAAGAATAACGTTAGCATTTTCCATTTCGTACTGTTAATTAATGTATGAGGGAGGCAGGGATCTTAAGTTTCCCAGAGGTGGCTATAAAATGAATTGCTGCTGCACAGGACACATGGCTCAGTCTCCAGTCATGGGATTGACCCCTTTGGTGTCAGGAAGCATCACGAGCACAGGGTTCAGGCTGAGCATGTTGTCTCCTGGGACCCAGTGTCTATTCCGCATCTCTTGCTCCCCTGAGGTTGGGACAGGTAGAGTGGCAAGACTGTGGCCTCTGGGGCTTATACACTAATGTTATTGAGGGGCCCCAGATTTAACTCCTCTCTCTGGACTCTCACTGCAACTCTGCCCAAGCAACAGCCCCGAAGACACCAGGCCGGTGGGAGTTGGGAGAGCTGTGGTGGAAGGGTTCAATTCCCTAGGCCATAGTGGTTCATGCAAAAACTTCAAATCCACTCCCTCCCAAGGAACACTGTAGAGACCAAGCGGAGTAGCCACCTAGCCATCAGAGATCTGTAGGAGATCTGTGTTGTGTTCCCATCCTGATCTCATTCCTAAGAGGGGGAAGCACAGGAAGGAACAATTTAGTTATAACCATCTCTGGGAAATGAGCTGATTAGGGTCTGGAGGGTTGAGCTTGGGGTAAAAGATACAAGTACCCAACAGTCCAAGCATGCTATCGCAGAGGTGAGAGCACCATGACAAGAGCCTAGTAGAGGTGGGACTGCAGCATCTCTCAGGAAAGGTGTATGAGGGGAGGCGGACCCCCCTCAGGCATCAGATTGTCAGGGCCCATAGAACTTGTTGTAGACAGAAGGTATCTGGATTAATGATGATTTCTCCTTGTCGTTGTCATCCTTCCTCCCTTTCTCTCTTCCCGATTATTTACTGCTCACAGAGCATCTGACGACTTCAGCATTTTGTCCTTGGCCGACCGGCAGGGAAGGCGTCGGTGCTGACCAGAGCGGCGGAAGCGGCGAGGCGGCAGGCCAGCCAGCTGGCGGCAGATTTCATCTGAAAACAGAGCAGAGGGGGACACACGGAGACAGAGATTATTATAATTTCATTCAAACTGGTTTGCAACCACCACATTGTGTATATGAGCTCATGACCAACACTGATTTAAATGGGACAGGGGACAGTTCCTGAGATACTTTCTCAGAGCTCATTCTGCCCTCACATTGGCACAATCCACACTGAAGAGACATAAGGACATCAGGAGTGCTATACTGGGTCAGACCAATGGTCCATCGAGCCCAGCACCTGTCTCCGACAGTAGCCAATCTCAGTTGCTTGAAGAAGTACCCAACTGGTCAGTGGGGCAATCCATTCCCTGGTGTTCACTCCCAGCTCCCAACAATAAGACTAAGCAAGGATGGAGCAAGCTAATCCTGCTCTTATTTGCCCCCAGGGCAATTCAGAAGCCTCCACTGTGTCTGACGAGTTACTCCAGAATGATTTACCTCAGCTAAGTGTTTCCACTCTTTGGGGTTCCAGCTTGATTTACAAATTAAGAGTGGAATTTTCATTGGGGCTTCAAACTCAAAGGTGAGATCTGAAAATCCAAGGTGGGCTTCCTTTGCCTTTTACATCATAATAAGGCTCACCAATAGGAACCCAGCTGATGGTGCATGAGAGTAGGCTCCAGATGTTACGCCAATAGCTTTCTGGGCCCTCCTGGGCAAGCAAAGGTTTGGGTTAATAAAGTCATTGGTCGGACAAGGGGAACAGAGCTGGGGTGAGCATATCATTCTTCTAGCTATAAACCATGTTTATAGTCCAGTCCAGACAGTAGCAGGTGCAGCATCACTGACTTCAAATAAGTTACAGCCTCTTGCATTGTATTAAATCTGTCCCTTTAACACTTTCACTGGCTGGGAAAGCTAGAATTAATATTTACACACCATATGCATGTGGCTTGGTTTAGAACTTTACACATTCCAGCTGCCCTGTGTCAACAGCAGAACTATGCCATTATTTATTATTATCATTATTTATTATTTATACAGCACTAGCAAGTGTGCCTAGTGCCAAACAGTCATGATTGGAGAACTGCCTCCGCTTCCCCCCGAAGGCTGGGGAGCGGCGGGCGCTTTGCCGCGCCCACCTGGGAGGAGGCGGGACACGGCAGGAAAATTCCAAGCCGCCGCCGGAGCTGCAGACTCCCGGGGCGGTGAAGCAGCCGCACTACAGCGCTGGAAAAGGTAGAACCCTGCTGGGGTTGCTAGGTAACCCTGGCAGTTGTGATTGGTGGAGGCTGGCCACGTGAGGTGGCTGAGGGCGGAGCTAACTCCGTGTTTGAACGGCCCAGCCTCAGTTGAAGGCTGGACCCTATCCAAGACGCAGCACCCACCCACCCTTCCCTTGCACTGTGGACACTTGTCGGTTGCCATGACAGCCAGGAAGGAATTTTTGTGGGAATCCTAATTTGGCCCTTTGATCAGGGTTCCCAGTTTTTTCGCCTTCCCAGTTTTTTCGCCTTCGCCTTCGTCTTGATCAGGGTTCCCAGTGCTTGATAATTGGTATCATGATTATTCCAACTGGTAGCGTATGGGGTGTGTTGTGCTTGCTGAAATATTGTCGCACTCTGGCAGGGGTCCAGTACTGAGGGTTAAATCATAGGTTAGAAGTTGATAAGCACGACTCATCTCCCTGGGAGGGGCGGGTCAGCGAAGGCAGTAGGGAGACGTATGGTCCCCCGCCAGCAGACCCATTCCTCCTTACTCAGCTCCACAAGGAGCTTGGTCCTCCTTGAATGCGGCAAGTGCCGCGACGAGGGGAAGACGTTTGGTTGAAGGGTGGTAATCGATGGTGCATCAAAACCACGCCTGTTTGTCCGAGGTTATGCTGTTCAAGTACTGGACCCACATCGCACAGGCGATTTCCCCCACCTAATTGATGCTAATTTGATTTGGTTAATAAAGAGTGCGGCCATTCAAACCCAACACTTGGTGTCCTGTATCCTTTCGGTACGTCGGCAAAGGGCCCTGGGGTTTACAATCTAGGGTGGATAAGAAACAGGTGACAAGGGGGAGACAGTGATAATCATGAAGCTGAGAAGTCACAGGTGCACCTACCTAGATTAGTTAGATGGGAAGGAGGAGGATCCTGAAGGATAAGACTGGTTGTTTGTACATCAGCACAATTATCTTGGGATTAGCTGCAATTCCAGGATGACATCCAGGGATTTTTATTCAGGGATAAGTGTCTACACGATCATTAATTTTCAGACATATAGCACTATCCTGGGATGGCAGTATAAATGCTTATCCCAGTATAAGAGTCACAAGGAGGACTGCATCAATCCCATGGTGCAGCAAAGTTGAATTTCAGTGCCTTCTTCCATTCTGATTTCTGGGAATGCAATGGATTGGTGGGGATGCCAGAGTCCTTGGAGATAGTGAACCTGGTCATGGGTAGCATTTTGTCACAGCCTTCTCTGTTGTAAATCCCTGCCCATGACATTTTGCCACCTGAGACTGCAGAATACTATAGAGACATTGGGTAGGGGAGGTAAACTCTGTGGCAAAAACCGTATGACCTTGGAGGCCTTGACCTTGGGACTGCTAAAGAAGCCTATAGGCCTACTACAAGGACACATGGCAGGAGTCAGCTTTCCTAGGCTGGAGCCATGTGGAGAGGATGTTGCAACTGACCCATTCCTGATGGGTGAGATTATCATGGCTCAGGTAGCCGCAGGTAACCCCACCTCGATTGGTTGGGCGTAGACCAGGTGACCGCCCACAAACCCATCCCAGCAGAGAGGGGACAGAACCTTAAAAGGGACAGAGACTGCCCACCTGCTCTCTCTTTCTCTGACCTTTCCAACCCCTGGACCTCTGCCAGCAGGAACTAAGGACTGGGCCCCACGTTGCTAAGAAATCATCTCTATCTACTGCACGTGGTGAAGGAACTGTAAGTAAGGATCTGCTACCTGCCAATTACCAGCAAAGGAACAGTTTTAGGCAGTCGCGATCCAAAAAGGGTCCACACACCCACTGAACTGGACTCTGGAACTTGCTCAAGGACGTATCCTACTTTCTTACCTTTTAGTACCTGTTTGTACATTTTTTGACCCTTACCAGTAAAGTCTACATTTGTTTTCTTTCTTTACCCTACTGGGTGTGTGTTTGTGTGCTTGCTATCGAAAAGACGCTTCTCTCTAGGCCTGCTAAAGCACAGCTACCAAAGAGGGGACAGGATTCACCCTAAAAAGAGGTATCTTCGCTGGCTTTTCCAGCCAGGGCAGCTTCTGACCAAGATAAGCACCCCTGAATTACTCCAAGGGCTTCTGCCCCCTGTACGGGGAGAGCGCCAGATAAGGAGAACCAGGGAAAGGGGTGCCCTTGGGAAACTGTGAGTTTATAACTTCCTGGGGTTTGCATATCCCGGGCTGTGTGAATTCCCTCTGATTTTTGGGCTCAGGTGGTGGCAGCTGAACCAAGGTTTTTCTGGGGTTTGCCAGCAGATGGGGAAATAGCTAAATCCTTGCCCCTGTTGGAGCCCCAATCTCAGAGTTTTGACCAACACAGTGAGGTGGGGGGCTCAGCTGTATAGCGCCCCCTACTGTGTTTTGTCACAAACTCTACCGGAAATTTTCGAGGGGCTCGGGAGGGGCTTCATCCCAGGATAAGCATCTACAGGAGCACTATCCTAGTACTATTGTATCCCAGAAAAAATAAAGCCTGGAAAATCAGGTTTTACAATTCCAGGATAAAACCAGGAAGCAGGAATTATTTATGCCTGAATATCGGTCCACATGAACAATTAGATCCTGGGATTAAAGGGGTTTACCCTGGGATAATGCTCATGTAGAATCAGCCTGTATAAGGGGAAGCATCCAGAGTGACGAATTTAAACCATTAATTCAAACTCAGAGAAATGCATTTTACATATGCACTGCACAGCATCTTAAAAAAGAAGACTGTCCATGAGCAAGGCATTTCCCCCTCCTTTACAGAGCTCTGTCTTGCTTCCCAACCCAACCCACACTCACCTTGCATGGCTTCATCCTCCTTGCAGACAATACGAGAGCACACCTCTTTGTTTATTATGTACATCCGACGTACACTGAGCGGTTACCGGTCACCAGAACCAAGTCAAAGACAGGAAGACGAGAGGGAGAGACACACAGATCCATGAGAATAGGAAGACAAGAATGGATGCATTATTATTAATTAGCATTATTGTTGTTGTACCTGGCATTGTACAGTCATTAACTAGTCATGTCCCTACCCCAATGGGCTTACAGTGTAGGAAAGACAAGGGAAGGAGGAACAAAGGGAGAGACAGAGATACACATTCAGGAAGTTGAGCATAATTAACATGGGAGGAAAGCCTGCATCCCATGCTCAATCCATAACTCAACTGTGGCCCTATAATAATATAAGTGAGAGGTTGAAGATTTGGTCCAATTAATTTATTCTAAATTAAACCTTACACTTTAGATCTTCTGAGAGCTGCTCCAATATTTATTTATTAATTACAATTTGTATCCCACCCTTTAACTAACACTGAACCATTGACATTAAACTAATGAACTCAACTAGTAATCCTCACAACCCTGCGAGGTGGGTCAGGCTGAGAGGCCCAAGGTCACCCAGTGAGTTCATGGCTAAGGCGATGAAGTGTTGAACCGGGGACCTCTCCCTACCTCCTGGTCCCGGTACTGCACTCTTAAGCACGACACCACACTGCCTCTCCAGTATTACTCCATTGTAATTACGCCAGTATTACTCTCCAATATTGCTTCATTGCATTCATTATTAACCTAAAAAGACACACCCTTCATATATACTTCATCTGCCGCTGCATTTACTCTGAATAGGAACCAGGGGCTGGGGCAGATCCCACAGGGTCTCCATAATGAACCTGCGTTCAGATGGCAACTTGGCTTCTCTCCTGGGGATTGTAGATCCCTTACCTGGTAATACACAGGTAGTTGATGCACTGCTTCACAGGTTTATGAACGGAGTACAGTCGTGTACAAGGGAACTGCTCCTCACGGCATTCTGGGAAAACATAGACATGCAGGTAGAGGTGCAAATTCATACCAGCAGTAGCTGTGCTTTTTTGTGATGTAGCACTGGATTGAAACCCACCTACACATTTTTCAAAAGCCATCAAACTCAGGCTTCATTAGAACTAGTGCCCTAGAAGTGAAAGGCTTTCTTTCCTTTCTCTATTCTCCAACGCCTGCAATAGACTGGGTCTGTTCGGTGAAGAGATGAACACAATGAATGGCATAGGAAAAAGTGAATGATGATGCATTTCTAGTCATCCTTCCAATAATGCAAGAAGAGGACACTCATCACAGTAGAAAATGGATCTGTGGAACTCACTGACACAGAATATCATCAACACAAAAGTTTTTAAAAACTGAAAATAGATCTTGATCTGAATAATAAAATACCATCAGTAGTCACACTGGCTGAGAGAGCTCATAAACCCTCCTACTTCAAGACATAAACCAATTGCTTATATCTTGGGGTCAGGAAGAATTAGAGATGTGAAGGCCTGGGGGCGGGGGGGATAGAGGGGAAATGGTTTTTTCCACTGACATTTTTTTGTTTTTTTCTGTAAAATTGGAAAAATTGCAAATTTTTGAAAAAGATAAAAAACCACTTATGAAATATTTTCTTTTAGAATGATTAATAAAATGTTTAAGACAAGGTGTTCATATACTGCTACCGTTTACTCCCCCAAAATGTTTTTAAAGTAATAACTATGTAATAGGAAGACTTTTATGTAAGACAGTAAGACTACAGTATCAGAAGACTCCAGATTCCAGAACACATAACTTCCTTTGTTTTACTATAATGTTGATGGTTTCTTCTATTTTCAACTTGAATTTTTGCCCGCTTCTCATAAACTGGCAAAAACTAAGAGATGCTAGGTTCCTTAGAGTTCAACAGCTTGTAGCTCCATTTGTAACAAAAAATAAAAACATTTTAAAGTAAAAATTAATAAATTTGTACTTATTGGCTGAATAAACTATACTTTTAAATTTAATAAATATACCAAACATGATACTTTTTATAAGCAAACCAAGTTATACATAATACATTTTATGTTCTTAAAGTAGCAAAGTGAATTTAGATATGTAAAGGGTGCTTATTTTCTATAAGTATTGCATATATTTCAATTTTTCCCAAAATTTCAGTTTTTTTCAAAGAAAACCCAGGGAAAAACCCAGGTTTTTTCCATGGCTTCAAAATTTCCAGAAATTTTACATCTCTAGGAAGAATCTCCCTCAGAGGACAAGTTTCTTTCTGTAATGGCCTGTTATGGGTTTCTTGAACCTTCCACTGAAAAGTCCACTACTAGCCACTGTCAAATAAAGGATACTTGATTAAATGGACCATTGGTCTGGTTTGGTCGGTGAGTTCCTATGTTAATATTGACCTAGGGCTGGACAACTGGTGCCTATAACAAAGGATCCTATGTTGCTGCAGGGTGCAGTTCTGTAGGCACTGGGCATAGGGGCAATCACCTACAGAAGCAAACATTTACTTCCCATGAATGAGTCTATATTATTCGGAGACTATGTACAGGAAGCAGGAAGCAGCTGGCCAGCTGGGGGGAAGATGCTCAGAAAGGATCAAGCAGCCTCAAGAATCCCACAAGCAGGAAGAGTCAGAAAGCTTGTCTGCCTGGGGCTCTAAATCGTAGAGGGTTTTCTCTGGAATTAGCTGGGCACCGGGGCAGGGATACAGACCAGTGGTGCCCAGAGAGAAGCTTGCCTAAAATGCAGAGGCTGGAGCTCAAGGAGGAACTCCCCTCACTAACAAAGGCTCCAGAGCCTAGGAGCTGGATATTTGGTGCCCTAGGTGCCTCAGGCAGCCCCCACCCCCTCCCCACCATGAAGCTTGGCAGCAGCTGGATGTGGGAGGGGGGACTACCTCCTGGAACTTGCTGCCCTAGGTGGCCCCACCCCCTCACCCTAATCCAGCCGCTGTCCAAGATCCATGGCTGGATTGGGAGTGGCGTATAGGAGAAGGAGGACTGCCCAGGGCAGCAAGTTGAAGGGGGCGGCTCTCCCCCCTCATCCAGCTGTGGAGCTTGGTGGCAGCTGGATGGGGGGAAAGTCACCCCCTTGAACTTGCTGCCCTTGGTGGCCCCATGCCCTTTCACCCACTCTCCCCGATCCAGACACCAGCTCTGGCTCAGAGGTTGGGGGGGTGGGGGTGGAAAAGGGGCCATCTAGGGCAGCTTCAAGGGGGTGGCTCTCCTCCCACCGCAGCAGGGGGATTGCAGGCAGTGGGACCACCTCTCCCTCCCATCCGATCCTGCCACCGCCAAACTCCCCGGCTGAATTTGGGGAGCGGGGGGAGAGCCATCTCCTTGAACTTGCTGTATGGTAGCACTGGCCCTGACTAGGAGACTGGTAGCCCCGGAAGGGTGGAGCTCACCTCACCTAAAAGGGGAAGAGCACAGCTTGCAGGGGCTGGTGGATTGTTAAGGAAGGTTTGATGTTTACATTACTTTGTTAAACTGTGCACCTTCATTTTGTAAATAGAACACTTCAGTGATGATGAGCCAACGTGTTAAACGGAGGGCCCTGAACTTTGGGTCAGGACCCCAAGTGGGGGCAGGTGTCACACAATCGGAGAATGGGGGGGTGTGGTGCCAACTGAAATTGGATATGCTTTGCATGTCTTTGTTGTTGTTGGGTTTTTTTTGGGGGGGGGGTTGTGGGATTATACTTAAGTCCCAAAGTAGGGTCACAATGGCAAACAGTTTGGAAACCACTGGTACTGTATATCTTTGAGACTTAATCCTATAAGAATTCGCATCTGAAGAGGGCATGTTTACATTACTCCAGAAAACGAAAGGCTCAGTATCCCAAATTCCTTGCAGCCCTCTGAGGCAGGGCAGAGGATGAAATGACGTTGCCTATAGATTGCGAGACATGCCAGGGAGTACGTCAGCCTTGGGCATCCGAGAAAGGGATAAAGATTGGCTTGGGGAGAGAGGCAGGACGACTCAGGTAGCCAAACTAAACATACCTGCTGCTAGTGTTGCATTTCCACTGTTGGCTGGAGCTAGGAGAGGGAAAAGGGGATTTATGAGTTGTAGGTTATTTGCCATAATCATAGTGGTAAAAACAAGGAGATGGGACTCTTTGCCCTTGAGTTTGGGATACAGGGAACAGTACCTTCCTCAGTCTTGGCCTCCCACCCCCTGAGGTGGTAGCAAAATGTCTGCTGCTTTAGTGGGCATAAGGGAACTGCACCCTCTGCACCAGCATTTGAGTTGCCCTGCAGCTGCAGGAGTGAACACAGTTGCAGATACTTTTCCCCCAATCGCTGTGCAAATAATAATGATAAATTTAATTTGTATAGTGCCTGCCCCCTGCAGCACAACACTTGGGGCGCTTCACAACATGAACAAAATACAATAAAACAACCCAAAATCTATGTAAAATCCATTAAAAACCATTTAAAAAGGGAAAGAAAAATATACATTAAGGGGAACTGGGCACAGAATGGTCTCTCTCACGAAAGCTCTGGTGGTCGCTGCAGTCTGGCGGCTCTGGCTCCTGGGGCAGAGAGTGACAGAGGGCTGCTGCATTTCCAAGTGTGGGGCAGAGTAAGGCCCAGACAGGAGAGGGGCGGGGGGCAGTGCACGCAGGGCTGGATCAAGAGGGTGTTGTGCCCCTCCCTGATGAATTGCCACAGGCCCTACCACCGGCCACAGCTCCCACTGGTGTTTGAGGCTCTGCTTGGTGCCTGTATTTTTATGCCAGTGTTTCTCACACTCCTGTTGCCATTTCAAGTTATGCACAGGCACCATAGATTGTGGGGCTCCTGTGTGGTCCCCAACACATGAGACCCTGTACGTTCACACCATTTGCATACTTTTATTTTATTTATTTATTTATTTATTTAAATTAAAAAATTTATCCCGCCCCTCCTGCCCACAGGGCAGCGAACAATAATATAAATGATAAAACAATAAAACCATTTAAAACAATTTTAAAATCACCAATACCGGGGGGGGAACCACCCTGCCCCCACCTCACCCACCCTACCCATCCCCCTCACCAAAGGCCTGGCGGAACAGCCAGGTCTTACATAAACGCCGAAATAGCAGGAGAGTGGGGGCCAACCAAGCCTCCTCCGGGAGCGAATTCCACAGCACAAGGGCAGCCACCGAAAAAGATCTAACATGGGTGGCCACCCACCTTGCCCGGAGAACCCCCAAAAAGGCTCCCATGGACGATCACAAAGGTTGCACAGGCACATGGGGAGTGAGGCGGTCCCGCAGATAAGTAGGGCCCAGGCTGTGAAGGACACGGCTTGGAGTGTGTGTTGCCGACGCACCCCCAGCCCAGAAATGATACACAGAGACATGAATTGGATTTCAAAAGGCCGCACTCTTTAATGCAAAAGAGCAAGAACGTTGGTAAGATTGTCTCTAGGCAATCATTTGGGTCCAGTATTTTGCAAGGGCCTATCAGAACATTAAAACAGGTATCTGGCTTGGATATGCCCTCCAAATGCCATTACCCAATTAACCTTTGAACTTTTCCCTTCAAACAGCTCCCTGGCCAAGGCCGAAGGGGAAATGCCTCAGGGGCACGAGTCAGGAGAAAATGGTGTCATTAAGATCGAGGGCCATGCTTGCCCTTACCCCCATTTGACACTCCTCCCAGGGAACGATCCTGCCGCTAGCCATGCCCTGCTTGTCAACAGGTATCGCCCCCCATCTCTTGTGGAGATGACTCTTTTATCTAAACTACAACTACCTAACAAAACAGTCTATTAACCATACTGGACCCCTGCAAGAGTGTGACAAAATCTTTTTCTTAATACTTTCAACAACAAATTCATTTCCAAATTGTGTAATCGTCCCTGCCTATAATTATACCAAATTAGTGATCAAATTGAAGTTAAACTATATTAAAATTATTGTCCAATCAGTTGCTAATTCGAATTTCCCAAATTAAGAAAGGATTACCCTAAACACACTTTAAACTATTCCCATACTGTGAAGAAGGCAAAACAACAGGGCCATTCATAATTATTGAGGTGCTCTGCAAAAATTCCTTCTTGGTCCCCTTGTGACAACCAGTTGTAAACCCACAGTATTAGCGGGATGGGTGGGTGGGTGCTGTCCGTTGTTTGAAAGCAGGCACGAACTGGTGCCTGCCGACGAGAGGGGAACAAAACCGTGTGTGCGGGCAGTCTGTCCCACCCCCCTTTCTAACAAGGAGGGTGGGGGGAGCATCCCCAGCGCCGACCAATCAGGCGCCCATTCCACAGGCACCTGATGTCTGGGCCACCAATAGCAGGTGTCCAGACCGAACGGGACGGGGCTTCCCGGCCCCCTGCAGCCCTCCGTGCTCATTCCCGGGCTCCCCTAGGGGGTGGGCACGGCAACCTCCCCCCGCCCCTATTGTGAGGCGGAGGGCCCTTTGTGTGTAACTGTGAGAGCGAGAATGGGTCAGAGAGATGGGATTTGATGTAACTTAGGCACAAGATGGTGTGTGATGGCAAAGGTCAAGGGATGGGATTGTCTCTCTGACTTTGGAATGTTATTACTTCACTGGCCATGAATCAGGGACCTGTGTTCATTGTGTTTTCTCCATTGCCACCAATGGAGAAAGTGCAGTGAACACGGACCCCTGGCCAAGATCCTCAACAGAAAGTGAAAAGTAAGGAACTCTGAATGAAACAAAGGAAGTTTGGGCTAACGTGTTACCTGAAGGGCAGCAGCTCATCAAACAAAGCACCATGCCTTGTTCCAGTGAATGTGAACCCAAGCTGTATCAGCACTGGGCGCTCTCCAGAGAGGGGGCAGAAGAAAGTGTAGGTTAACAATGAGTGCCTTTAGACACAAAGGCAAGGGGTGGTAGAATGTGTGTTGACACCATTCTCTGACCCACATTTGCCCCCAATTAGCCCCTGTTACTGTTTTCGACGTTCAGGGGCTAATCAGGGTCCTGCCTGCTGCTAGCGCTGGAAGCTCCCTTGACAGAAGCACTCCCATGGAATTATGGGAGTTGTAGTCCATGCTGGAGAACAGTCAGGTCTGCCTGATCCTCTGGTCTGCACTGCAGCTAAACAGTTGATTATGCACTGCTCAAACCCTCACCCAACCCAGGTGCTCTGGGAGAGCACACCGACAGTGTGCTGTAAGGAACAAGATGTTTGGTGGGGGCATGGAGTGGAGGATTCAGGGCAGACAGATGTGAACACACCACCCTATTTCTTTAGACACAACATTAGTCACGGGCACAAGGGAAACATTCAGCTCCTACACCTGATTCGTCCATGCAGACAACGAGTTAATGGGAAGCTAAGGGGGAGCAAACCAGTGGCCAAAAATAGTGACAGTGCTTAGACAATACGCACAGCCACATGGCAAATGTCTTAAGCACCCCATCACGGTTGTGTCTAAAGACACCCATTGCTTCTGAAAGATGGAACCTCTCATAATGGAGTGTCTCTCCACCCAAGGCCAAATACTGTCTTGTGGTGTCAGCACAAGGCAGAGGGTGCAGAGGCTCTCAACAGCATAAGGCTTACTTACCGGTGATTTGGGTGGTAGACACTCCGCAGGTTTGTACAGGAATGGTTACATGACTGCTGCCTGTTTGCCACAGGATTGCTCCTTGTTTATGCCCACAGTCACTGTGGGGGTGTACCTGAGAAGCAATCCACTGGCAGGTAACAGTTGTTGTTGGGTCTGTTGATCTGTCGGGGCAAAATGGGATTCCAGCAGAGCTGCACTTCACCCTGCCAGAGCTGGTGGGGCTCCAGGGAGGTGAAGCAGGGCTCTGGCAGGGTTCATACCGGCTTCTACAGCCCCTCAGGATCCCCACCAGATCCTGCTTCACCCTACCAGAAGCTGCAGCACTCTGGCACGGTGGTGAGCCCTGCAGGATCCCCACTAGACCCCCCCACCCGTCCGAGCCTGCGGGGGTCTAGCAGGGTGAAGTGGGGTCTGGATCCCTGCTGCAAAGTGGTGGAGTGAGGCCCAATGAAGGAGGGAAGAGTCCTGTAGGGTGCAATTGGACTCTGGTGGGGTGCAATAATCCCTGGGAGCAGTGGATGCCTAGGGACCCTGCCTCAGCCTCCACTGCTCCTGGGGACTGCCCCCAGTGTCAAGTAGCTATCAAGCAGCCGCTCGAATAGAATCAACTGCCCAAGAGTTGCTAGATTTAGATGTAAGCAGGCATTATGTGTGTTGTCACCTAGGGAAGAAAGGAGATCCAGGAAATATTTTCTTCAGAAGGGGGTATATGTACGTACTAACAGAGGAGTTGTGCTTACCTATTTGATCTGCCACTGCTACGTCAGGATCAGCTGCATCTGTAGACAAAAAAAGAGAGATGTGTAGCCAGGTGAGACTGGGAGTAGGGATGAGCACAAAGATGATGGGATCATTAATAGATCTGAATCATCCATACTTGATAGATTCAAAGCTTTCAGTGTTGTAATTGAATCAGGGCCTATTCTTGCATTAAAATCAAGAAATTATCAGCAAGAAATTATCACAGGGATACTGCTCAAATAACGCCACCATACTAATTTCAAAATTAGACCAACTCTCTTTCTTAGATTTGTTAGATGGAATATATATATATTAACAATCTGGATTGGGGCTTCCTGACCTAAAAAACATCTAAGGGCAATCATATTCTCGGCTGATGGTAATAGCCTAACACAATCGACATACATGTCCAATGATATAAAGGTAGCAAGACCCCCACTAGGGCGCCCCTTATTTTTTATAGAAAATTGCTGGATTTATTCAGCTTCTAAATCCCTTTAATTCTACATGTTCCAGGTCTACAACCCATGTCTCTTGTAGACATACAATATCAAAACATTTAAGAAAATTCAAAGGGATCATTAATATGAAAAAGGGAAATCTCTGATTGAGATGCATCTAAAATCCAAGATGGGCAGAGATGAAGACTCTCACAGAAGAATGAACTCACTTAGGCCATCATCGTTGGGAAGGTCTACGTCAGGCACACCTGGAAAAAGAGACAATTTTCTGAAAAAATTCATTTTGAGTTTCGCGTTCACCCCTCACAGCTCTGCCAAAGACCTCCTGGCTGTTCCCACTAGCATGTATGGCACAAACACACACAGACAAATGAGTGTGTGGCCTACTTCCAGCCAAGTCCCACTCCGCCCTTCAGGGATTTTCCCAAGTAGATTTTCCCATGTCTCCTTCAGACATCACCCTTTTTGTTTCAACCAAGGTCCTGCTCTACAAGTTAAGGAAATATGAACTGCTACCTGATAGTATGTCATGGACCCCACTAATCCTCCCCTGCCAGACCTCAGGTTTCTGGTGCAAGGACAAGCTCCAGCCTGTCCATGATGGGTAGAGATTGAGAAGAAGACTCTCACAGACGGGATGTGCGATCGCGGTTCGGACGTTCGGATTTCAGACTGAACTCAACTAGTTTGGTTGACCGAACCAAACTTCCGAACTGAACTCGAATTCGACCGAACTGTTCGGTCAAATCCGAACCAGTTTGGAAGGCCAAAAACAGCTTAAAACACTGGGTTGGAATGTACAAACTCGGTTCAGAAGTTCGGAATTTGACCGAGCTCGACTAGTTTGGTCGACCAAACATAACTTCCAAACCGAACTCAATTTTTGAACCGAACCGAACCAAATTTCCTAACTCAGTTCTGTTTGCACATCCCTAAGAAGAATGAACTCACCTAAGTCATTGCTGGGAGAGGTTATGTCAGGTGCACCTGGAAAAAGAGACAATTTTTGTTTTGTGTTCACCCTTCACAACTCTGCCAAAGACCTCCTGGCTGTCCTCACTAGTGTGTATGGCACAAACATACACAGACAAGTGAGTGTGTGGCCTACTTCCAGCCACATCCCCCTCTGTCCTTGAGGGATTTTCCCAAGTAGGGGCACAGGAGGCCATGAGCTATTATTTCACTTCCACTAACTGTGGCTCCTTCAGACATCACCCTTTTTGCTTCAACCAAGGTCCTGCTCCACAAGTTAAGGAAGTATGAACTGCTATCTGATAGTATGTCATGGACCCCACTGATCCTCCCCTGCCAGACCTCAGGTTTCTGGTGCAAGGACAAGCTCCAGCCTGTCCATGATGAGTAGAGATTGAGAAGAAGACTCTCACAGAAGGGATGTGCGAACACGGTTCAGAATTTTGGAGTTCAGACTGAACTCGACTAGTTCGGTTGATTGAACCGAACTTCCGAACTCAACTCAAATTCGACCGAACTGTTTGGTTGAATTCGAACCAGTTTGGAAGGCCAAAAACAGCTTAAAACACCGGGTTGGAATGTACAAACTCGGTTCGGAAGTTCGGAATTTGACCGAGCTCGACTAGTTCGGTCGACCGAACCGAACTTCCGAACTGAACTCAATTTTTGAACCGAACCGAATTTCTGAACTCAGTTCTATTCACACATCCCTAAGAAGAATGAACTCACCTAAGTCACTGCTGGGAGTGGTTATGTCAGGTGCACCTGGAAAAAGAGACAATTTTCTGAAAAAATTGGCTTTGAGTTTTGTGTTCACCCTTCACAACTCTGCCAAAGACCTCCTGGCTGTCCCCACTAGTGTGTATGGCACAAACATACACAGACAAGTGAGTGTGTGGCCTACTTCCAGCCACGTCCCCCTCTGTCCTTGAGGGATTTTCCCAAGTAGGGGCACAGGAGGCCATGAGCTATTATTTCACTTCCACTAACTGTGGCTCCTTCAGACATCACCCTTTTTGCTTCAACCAAGGTCCTGCTCCACAAGTTAAGGAAGTATGAACTGCTATCTGATAGTATGTCATGGACCCCACTGATCCTCCCCTGCCAGACCTCAGGTTTCTGGTGCAAGGACAAGCTCCAGCCTGTCCATGATGAGTAGAGATTGAGAAGAAGACTCTCACAGAAGGGATGTGCGAACACGGTTCAGAATTTTGGAGTTCAGACTGAACTCGACTAGTTCGGTTGATTGAACCGAACTTCCGAACTCAACTCAAATTCGACCGAACTGTTTGGTTGAATTCGAACCAGTTTGGAAGGCCAAAAACAGCTTAAAACACCGGGTTGGAATGTACAAACTCGGTTCGGAAGTTCGGAATTTGACCGAGCTCGACTAGTTCGGTCGACCGAACCGAACTTCCGAACTGAACTCAATTTTTGAACCGAACCGAATTTCTGAACTCAGTTCTATTCACACATCCCTAAGAAGAATGAACTCACCTAAGTCACTGCTGGGAGTGGTTATGTCAGGTGCACCTGGAAAAAGAGACAATTTTCTGAAAAAATTGGCTTTGAGTTTTGTGTTCACCCTTCACAACTCTGCCAAAGACCTCCTGGCTGTCCCCACTAGTGTGTATGGCACAAACATACACAGACAAGTGAGTGTGTGGCCTACTTCCAGCCACGTCCCCCTCTGTCCTTGAGGGATTTTCCCAAGTAGGGGCACAGGAGGCCATGAGCTATTATTTCACTTCCACTAACTGTGGCTCCTTCAGACATCACCCTTTTTGCTTCAACCAAGGTCCTGCTCCACAAGTTAAGGAAGTATGAACTGCTATCTGATAGTATGTCATGGACCCCACTGATCCTCCCCTGCCAGACCTCAGGTTTCTGGTGCAAGGACAAGCTCCAGCCTGTCCATGATGAGTAGAGATTGAGAAGAAGACTCTCACAGAAGGGATGTGCGAACACGGTTCAGAATTTTGGAGTTCAGACTGAACTCGACTAGTTCGGTTGATTGAACCGAACTTCCGAACTCAACTCAAATTCGACCGAACTGTTTGGTTGAATTCGAACCAGTTTGGAAGGCCAAAAACAGCTTAAAACACCGGGTTGGAATGTACAAACTCGGTTCGGAAGTTCGGAATTTGACCGAGCTCGACTAGTTCGGTCGACCGAACCGAACTTCCGAACTGAACTCAATTTTTGAACCGAACCGAATTTCTGAACTCAGTTCTATTCACACATCCCTAAGAAGAATGAACTCACCTAAGTCACTGCTGGGAGTGGTTATGTCAGGTGCACCTGGAAAAAGAGACAATTTTCTGAAAAAATTGGCTTTGAGTTTTGTGTTCACCCTTCACAACTCTGCCAAAGACCTCCTGGCTGTCCCCACTAGTGTGTATGGCACAAACATACACAGACAAGTGAGTGTGTGGCCTACTTCCAGCCACGTCCCCCTCTGTCCTTGAGGGATTTTCCCAAGTAGGGGCACAGGAGGCCATGAGCTATTATTTCACTTCCACTAACTGTGGCTCCTTCAGACATCACCCTTTTTGCTTCAACCAAGGTCCTGCTCCACAAGTTAAGGAAGTATGAACTGCTATCTGATAGTATGTCATGGACCCCACTGATCCTCCCCTGCCAGACCTCAGGTTTCTGGTGCAAGGACAAGCTCCAGCCTGTCCATGATGAGTAGAGATTGAGAAGAAGACTCTCACAGAAGGGATGTGCGAACACGGTTCAGAATTTTGGAGTTCAGACTGAACTCGACTAGTTCAGTTGACTGAACCGAACTTCTGAACTCAACTCGAATTCGACCGAACTGTTCGGTTGAATCCGAACCAGTTTGGAAGGCCAAAAACAGCTTAAAACACCGGGTGGGAATGTATGAACTTGATTCGGAAGTTCGGAATTTGACCGAACTCGACTAGTTCGGTCGACCGAACCGAACTTCCGAACTGAACTCAGTTTTTGAACCGAACCCAACCGAATTTCCGAACACGGTTCTATTCGCACATCCCTAAGACGAATGAACTCACCTAAGTCATTGCTGGGAGTGGTTATGTCAGGTGCACCTGGAAAAAGAGACAATTTTCAATTCAATTTTATTTTATTGCGTGACCATTTGGTCCTTGCAAATGAGTACAACAACAAACATAGGTAACACAAAACAATGCAAAAGTACAACAACACAAGCACTATAAAACCACAATCTAACAAAATAAACTAAGATAATATAGCAAAGCATAAAGAATCAAGTCATAGCCCCCCTGCGTTCTCAGAAGGGACCACAGCACCAGAAACCAAAGGCCGACAATGGAGAAAACGGTGTCGGTAGTCAAATGCTTGAACCAAAAAGGCTGACACAGCCTGAGACAATTTTCTGAAAAAAATTGGTTTTGAGTTTCGTGTTCACCCCTCACAACTCTGCCAAAGACCTCCTGGCTGTCCCCACTAGTGTGTATGGCACAAACATACACAGACAAGTGAGTGTGTGGCCTACTTCCAGCCACGTCCCCCTCTGTCCTTGAGGGATTTTCCCAAGTAGGGGCACAGGAGGCCATGAGCTATTATTTCACTTCCACTAACTGTGGCTCCTTCAGACATCACCCTTTTTGCTTCAACCAAGGTCCTGCTCCACAAGTTAAGGAAGTATGAACTGCTATCTGATAGTATGTCATGGACCCCACTGATCCTCCCCTGCCAGACCTCAGGTTTCTGGTGCAAGGACAAGCTCCAGCCTGTCCATGATGAGTAGAGATTGAGAAGAAGACTCTCACAGAAGGGATGTGCGAACACGGTTCAGAATTTTGGAGTTCAGACTGAACTCGACTAGTTCGGTTGATTGAACCGAACTTCCGAACTCAACTCAAATTCGACCGAACTGTTTGGTTGAATTCGAACCAGTTTGGAAGGCCAAAAACAGCTTAAAACACCGGGTTGGAATGTACAAACTCGGTTCGGAAGTTCGGAATTTGACCGAGCTCGACTAGTTCGGTCGACCGAACCGAACTTCCGAACTGAACTCAATTTTTGAACCGAACCGAATTTCTGAACTCAGTTCTATTCGCACATCCCTAAGAAGAATGAACTCACCTAAGTCACTGCTGGGAGTGGTTATGTCAGGTGCACCTGGAAAAAGAGACAATTTTCTGAAAAAATTGGCTTTGAGTTTTGTGTTCACCCTTCACAACTCTGCCAAAGACCTCCTGGCTGTCCCCACTAGTGTGTATGGCACAAACATACACAGACAAGTGAGTGTGTGGCCTACTTCCAGCCACGTCCCCCTCTGTCCTTGAGGGATTTTCCCAAGTAGGGGCACAGGAGGCCATGAGCTATTATTTCACTTCCACTAACTGTGGCTCCTGCAGACATCACCCTTTTTGCTTCAACCAAGGTCCTGCTTCACAAGTTAAGGAAGTATGAACTGCTATCTGATAGTATGTCATGGACCCCACTGATCCTCCCCTGCCAGACCTCAGGGTTCTGGTACAATGACAAGGTCCAGCCTATGCAGTTCTGGCTCTATGGTATCTAGCAGCACACAACCGTGGGGCGATCATATTACCTCCATCATCCTTCAACAGTGCATTGTGCAGCACCAAGTTTAAATACCCGCAGAAGAAAGGGATGAGTTTCCATTTTCTTCAACTCAAAAATCAGAAAAATGAAGAAAATCAGATTTTTTTCAATTCCAGAAATCAGTGTGCTGAGCACGGACGGAAAGCACCATGGGATTGGTATTCATCCCAGAGACTCTCAAGCCTGGATAAGAGCAATGTACTGTTCAAATTTCATCCCGGGATAGAAACACATACCACTTGTAATCCCTGGATAACAATTCCAGGATACTTTTCTCCTAATCCCGGGATGAAGTGTCCGTGTAAAAACACCCTGAGCAGAGAACTGTCCCTTCAGGAACGCAGGCCTAGAGAAAGAGAGAGAGAGAGAGAGAGAGAGAGAGAGAGAGAGAGAGAGCACTCCCCCACCCCACAGTGAAGAATAGATTCCAGACCACTTCCATACTAGACCCCAAACCACATGGCTGATGTTGCTGCAACAGCCTAACAACTATTTAACTTTCTGGGCAGTAGGTGAAATTCTTCTCTACTGGCTGGAGTAAAAATAGAAAATCTGTTGCTCCTGTAGCTCAAGTGATTGGAAAAGGAAGTCTAAAGGCAAAAGTTAAAGTTTGGTTTATGAGCAGGAGAAATTAGAAAATAATAAGTTGCATTTCAGTTTTTCAATACTACCGAGTGTTTAAAAATAACTTGAGGTTTGTTTGTTTTTTTAGCTCAGCCTCAATGTTAGACAACGGGCTATTTCAATTTTGCATTAATGTAAATGAAATGACTGATGCCAGTTAGGAGTTGGCACTGATTTTGTGCATGCACACAAAAGTTTGAAACATGAAACCCTCGATACCCCAAGTCCTGGGTTCTGCACACACACAGGTCTGCCAGTGACTTGTAATCCTGCCCTATAGCCTCCCCTATATTCTAGCCCTGGGCTCTGCACACAGCTCTACCAGTGCCCCTTGCTCCTGCCCCTCTGCTATCCCAGCCCTGGGCTCCCCACACACAGCTCTGCCAGTGCCCCTCACTCCTGCCCTGCAGCCCCCCTGCTGTCCCAGCCCTGGGCTCCTCACACCCAGCTCTGCCAGTGCCCCTCACTCCTGCCCTGCAGCCCCCCTGCTGTTCCAGCTCTGGGCTCCACACACAGCTCTTTCAGCTCTCTTTATCCTGCTGTGTAGTTTGGACCGCTTCTGCATCAGTCAGTGCATTCCACGTGCAAATAGAGAATCATCCTATCCTTTTGTCCATCAGTCATCCTGCAGGAGGGTTCTCCGCAGCTCCCCTCCTTGGCATTCATTTTGGTGTCCTCACTAGCTTTGGGATGGCCAGGTTTCAGGCCAGGTGAATGAATTTAATTTCTTCTTCTCTTTATTGCTCCCCTCCTATCATTATTAGTAATTTTTCCCACACATCTGTGCCATGCAGTTCTCAAAACTAGCCACTAGATGTTAGCAAATGCACATAAAATAAGAGCTGCCCAGCTGTCTGTCAAGGAAGTGTCCCATATTCTCTGGCCTTGGAAGTCTTTCTTATTCCCACCCCCACCACCACCACCAGTGGACCCAGGAAGCTCAGTTCAGAGCTTGAACCTAGATTTCACTACTTCTTAAAAGCACATTCTAACAAACCAGGAGCATTTTATCTCATGGTTATTTCCCCTGGGGAAATCTGATTCACCTCACAGTGGCCACATTGCATTTTGGCACCTAAGGGAAAGTAGCTTGGAGCAGGAGGAGGTACTTTCCCATAGGTAAACATTCTGTAAGAACATGGTCTAGCAATGCAGCTGTCCCCAGAGTACATCTGTGTCCATAGCTTAGATCATGTATAGCACAATCATCCTCCAGAAATGGGAAAATAAATCAATCAATCCAACAATAGAAGACTGGTGAGTCAACATGATGGAGTTGGCCACTGGGAGAGAATTATATGCAGCAAGAGAAACACCCAGAATGTGTTCTCAAGCATATGCGGGGTGGGTGGGGGGAGGAGTCTTGGAAATTACTGAATAGCATTTTTATGGTTTGATCTCACCCTCGACATCCCTCCTCATTCACCTTCCTGTTATCTCTTCCTTTATTTGCTTTCTTCTTTCAAGTTTATTCATGACATGTCATTCATGTCATTTCAAGTTTATTCATGACAAATAATGAACAAGAACATTAAATATCATCTAATGTTATATATTTTGAAGATGCTGCAAACAATCAGTTTTTGTCTATTTTGTATAGTTCAAAACACAATTAAAAAGTCTATCTTAGAGAAACAACCAACCATTTCAGACTAGCTACAGTTAGGGCTCTATCTGACATGGCATACTCATGGGACACCTCCTGTTTTTCAAAGACACCTCCTGATTAAGATAAAACGTTAATCCATTCATCCTCTCTCGCGTCTTCTGGGAGGTAGGTCAGTTTTATAGTGCCATGGTACAGGAGGGAAAGATGAGGTGGTGCAGACAGATGACATGACTTGCCCATAGCTACGTGACTCGGCATGAAAACCAGTAATAGAAAACTAGGTCTCCATACTCACTCTCCATTGCTCTGAATACATCAAGTTTCTATCTCGTTTGGACTTCTGGCAGGCATCAGTAAGGTTCACCGCACCTTACCGCTGTTAGAGACTAAGTGCTACTTTATTACATTCCAAGGTACTTAATGCTTCTCATAAGCCTTTGCTGTAAAGCATTGGTTACAAACATTCATGCACCCAGAACTGCAAATAATAATGAATCTCTCTTGTAAAACCTCAAAGTACTGTGCAGAGAGTGGCTTGTTTACTCACTACTGAAATACTGCCACATACCCAGACCCATACCTTGCACATACAAGCCATATCCTGGGACTTCTTCCTCCCTAGAATCACTTGTAATATTTGACCTTTGCTCTCTGTCCACACAGCTAAATGCTCTTCACTTCTGTCTTGATTACTCTTCCTGTCTGACCTCACTGACCTCGATACTGCATGCCTCTCCCCCAGTCTATTCAAAACGAAGCCACAAAGACTGTCCTCCTAGCATGCCGTGTTTATGTTGGTCTTCCCACTCTTCCGACTCCTCTGTTTCCCCTCTTACATTGCATCATTCAAGCGTCTTTGACTCTTCCACCTTTATGTCCCTTCTTAACTCTGGGGCACCAATGCAGCCCTGCAACATGCATGATGGGTGGGTAATTGGTGCGGAGGCACTTGTCTAAAAACACCCTCTGTCTCTTCCCGTTTAACCTGCACCTGACCGCTTGTGTAAAGGTGGCGTGGGTGGATGCATGCTCCTGTGACCCACGCAGCACCCACTCATAGGGCACCAGAGAAAAAGCCAGAGTGCCCCGTGCAGGGGAAGGCAAAACAGCGTGTGGGGACAGACGCCCACGCATCCCAGGCCCGTTTGAACTGGGGGGCCCACCCATGCCAGCGGATAGGTCCATGATCCATCCCACCGGCCCCCAGTCCTACCAGGAGTTCTTAAAGGGATAATGGCTGCCCATATGAGTTGTTTCAGGGGTCGGGCTGGGGTAGCTGGAGTGCTTGGAGGCTGCCTGCATGTCTGCGGTAGCCACCCAGGGAGCCGCCGGTGAGAATCCCTTCTCAGCGGACACAGACACACACACACACACCCTCTAGCCTTCCTCATTTTTTTTCTTTTTTTAAAATGCTGTCAGCCTGGTGACTAGCAATGACACTTTGGCTGCGGGACAGATTTTTTTTTTTTAAGTCCTGAGCCTTCAAAATCAGAACTGCATTTGCAAGCAAGCTATGCTCCTGTTTCAACACCAAAATAAGGGCAGCAGTTTTTCAAAAGCACTAAACAACACCCATCAACTCCTATTGTTTCACTGGTGGCCAAGTTTTCAAAAAAGTTTGTCATGTTGGGCAATTTTGAAAATTCATTATGCTGAAAATACCAAATAATTATGCATATAGTTAGTTATACTGTGTTACCTTGAGATAGAAACCAAACGAGGTGGCCTGGAGACAAAGTCGTTAGAATGATATCTGTTGGCCCACATATTGTTGGTGGAAATGTGCGAGCTTTCAGACCTCACAGCGTGCCCCTTATCCTAGTTACACACAATGGTGAGGTAATGTGTGAGCTCTTGCTGTAAATGACATTTTAAGCTTTTTGCAGAATGATGTCTTATGTAGTGTATGTATTCATCAAACAAAAATGGACACTAATCCCAGCTGGTATCTACAATAATTAACATCAATCATAATTGGGCTTTCGTAAGAGGTCTCTTATCTATTCATCTTATCAGACCTAGCCCTGCTTAGTTCACAAAATCTGATAAAATCACAGCCTGAGTGGGTATGCATGCTCGCCCACTCACATTCATGTGTATATACATGTACACACACACACACACACTTACTTAGGGAAGAAAAGGCAGAAAGACTTACCCGTTGTAAATGTACCATTTTCAGCACTGACCACAGGCAAAAGCCAATCTGAAAGAGAAGACAGGGGGTGGGGGGAGGAATTTCTATAAACAGGAATTGGTAAATAATAATACTTTAATGGATGGGCTCATGTAGGAATGAGAACTGCACAGGCGTGTTTCAAAGGCTTTCTGCCACTAGCAGTTAAAAGAGATTCTCCTTTAGCTTGAAGAGTTTCTGGAGCAAGCAGGTCTGTGTTTTAATTTCTCACTGCTCTACACAGCAACAACTGTGGTCCTAAGCAACCTCAGATTTATTCCAGTCCTTTGCGTTTCTATTGCACCATTCAAAAACCTCAGTGTATTTTATGAACATTCACAAATTAAACCTTGCAATTTGTCTACGAGGTAGGTCACTATTATGATCCCCCAGCGTATAGAAGGGAAAGCGGGGGAGAGCGTACCTTATGCAAGGTCCCACAGCAAGTCATTGGCGCAGCTGGGAATAGAACCTGGATCCTGCAGCTCCTGCCTGAGGTGCTTTTTATCAACATATTATTTTTGTATGCAGCTTCATGCTCTCCCTATACTGTTCTTGTATTAGAACAGAGAACCATTTACTGTCACCTGAAACCCCTCTTTTAAACCCCACTGCCCCATGTCTCCCTACAAAGTAAGAAAAAAGAACAGGCGGAAAGTGATGAAAGCTGAGAGCACAGAGTGCTGACGTGACAGAGGAGAAACCAAACGAGGCAGACTGGAGACAAAGTAGTTAGAATGATGTCTATTGAACCACCTATTGTTGGTGGAAATGTGCGAGCTTTCAGACCTCACAGGGTCCTTCCTCAAGAAAGTAGGAAGGACCCTTTGAGGAAGGACCTTGTGAAGTCCAAAAGCTTGCACATATCCACCAACAATAGGTGGTCCAATAAAAGATACCATTCAAACTACTTTGCCTCCTACTCTGTCACTAGAGTGGCCAGACCTCCACTTATGAAAATACATGTTGCAGGGCTGCATTGGTTCCAGTGAAGCCCTGCACCATGTATTTTTCATAAGCACCCTCTTTTAAAGGGGAGGTATGGTGACCCTATCTGTCACTCCAGGACCAACACAGCAACCGCACTCTCTGGAGAAACCAAAAGGAACACATGTTTTCCTGTCAAAATGAGCAGAAGGAAAACACTTGCATAGCTGTGAGGAGAAAGAAGAGTGATGGTGGGGAAGCTTGTGATGCAGGGTTGCAGTCAATGAAAAGATATGGCAATGAATGCATTGAATAATATATCTGTTGGCGCTACCCAACCCTTTATGCCTGGCCTGTCTGCCCTCACTCCAACAAAGATTTCAACAAAGAGGTCAATGGAAGTTTTTAATGAATAAGAATTACCAGGCCAAGACTCAGGAGTCCTGCTTACCTGTCTCAGCCAGAATATAAATTACTGCAATAGAAACTACACCGGCGCTACATAGTGTTCAGATGAAGAATCAGGCCTCTGGGCAGAATCCTGCTCTGCAGCATTACAAGAACTCTCTCTGCCTCTCAGGCCCCTATATTTCAAGTTTTTCAAGTTTGTGTACAGCGGAGGCCAAATATATTCACTGACACAGGCAATGTGTGGGAGATACAGGTTATCGACTGTCTGCTGCCCCCTTGTTAAGTCCAACTGAAAATACAGCATGGCTCCCTCTAAGGACACCTCACAGCTAAAAAATTATCCAGACGCTAAGCCTGACTCTCGGCTCACTCACATGCATTGTAGCATAGACTAGTCTGAGGGGAGAACTAGAACCAGGCAGGCCTACAAAAAGTAGAGGAGCTGTTTCATGGTAGCACCTCTTCTCCTTGGTGGTAACGCCTCCAAATTTCCACTCCATTTGTCCAGGGTAAGCAGTGCACAGTAACAAAACGCTAGCTATACTGGGAGGGGAAGCTTAGTGCAGAGCTGCATTTCCCTTCCGCTTACTCCAGGACCCTTTCTATTCTCTGGCCCTTTTACACAGGCAGAACCCACGCATGAACATCCAGAAATGCATGGGTGCTGTCCATGTAAATCCTGCAGCGAGTGTGTGTGTGTGTGTGTGTGTGTGTGTGTGAGGGGGGGGGTTCATGCGTGCTCCCGCACACACGCATGCACACCCACCTCCACCCATCCCCCACGCACGGAGCAATGGACCAAAACAGCGGTTGCTCCATGCGTGTTGATGGGTGGAGGTGGATGTAGATGCGTGTGCACCTGTCTACACCCTCCCCTCACCCACTGCCCACAGACCGTAGCACACACCAACCCCTCCATGTTGCGGCCCATGTAAAAAGGGCCTCTGTTTCACAGGTGAGGAGTATCACTGCTTTTTGAGTTTCTTTCTACCACTCTCCCCCTCATCTCTTCATGATTCTCCTCTTTTCTGTCTCTTCCGCTCTTTGTCTGCATGCGTGTCAATGAGCTGCGGTCTCTGTGTGAGTCTCCAGAGGGCAAGGAAGAGGGAAAGATGCATCCCTGACGTGGCTTCAGCGAAGCAGGAACTCACCAGCTGGAGGGACTGAGAGAACTAACAGGCACAGCAGCGTCCGGGCTCCAAATGCCACCATCTCTGTAGAGCAGAGGAGAGAGAAGCCAGAGAGGACCGTTAGGTACAAGCCAACCACACCCAGGACAGAGAGATCTTCCTCCTGCAGCCCGACACTCCTCCTTCCTGTATAGCCTTCCTTTCCCTTTCTTTCTCTTTCTCCCTCTCCTCATCTATTTATTTCTTTCTCTTTCCCTTTCTCCTCATAGCCAAATAGCTTTCTTTGCTTCTCTTCTTCCTTTCCCTCCCTCCCTCCCTCCTTCCTCTCTTTTTCTTCATCCACTCCCATTTCCATCTCTCCATTCATCCATCCCTTCTCCACTCTCTTTCTCACCCTTTCATTCATTTTATTGAATAGAATCCTTAGAAAAGCTCCCAACCATAAACTTTCCCATCCCTTGTCCCTGGAACATATTTTGTCTGCAAATCACTTACTCCATAGCAGTCCCAGGGACTGCTCTGGAATCAGTGGTGTGAGCTCTGTGAGGTATGGGGGGACAGAGATAGCCCTTTTCACTCACTGTTGTCGGCACGCTCCGCTCCCTTCAGCTGCAGACACCGTCTCTTTCCCCTTCAGCCAGTCCCCCCACTTTGGCTGGAGTGTACAGCACACTCAGCCACTCCCAGAGAACATTCCAATATTGGTTGTCTTCAACATGCAATTAAAAAAAAAAAGCAAAAAGAAGTAACGGGATTTGGTGTCATAATGCAGCTGGAATGAGATGAGGGGAGGGAGGCGGACAAGGGGGAAAAGTGGCCCACACCCTCATTCCAGGATTTTATTATGATCCAAAGTGAGCCAGCCCCTCCCGTTCCCTCTGGATGGTCCACCGCCAGGGATAGATTCATAGTGTCTATGCTGTAAATGTGTCCCATTTGATTCTGTCCTTCAGTGAAAAAATGCTCTCTCCCTCTACATATCTGCCCCCTCTCCCCCCTTCCCCTGTTGCATTGTCTACTTTGCTTTCCTCACTCAGCTACCCATCTCACACCCCATTTCATTTAGGGTGTTGACCTGGTCATTTGTTAGGTGGTCAGTGTCCACAAATATGTGTTTGTGTGTGTGTGTCACGGTGCTGTGTCAGGAGTTGCAGTGAACGTCATGAAGGGAATACCTAGCTAATAAACCAACAAGCATCATTAAAAAAAATGTGTTCTGCATGCTCGGCATGGTTAAGGATCGGGCTCCGCCACTTGCTGTTCCCTCCCCACTGCATTCCATGCAGCAATGTTTGGAGGTTCACTATCACCGCTGCCGTGGCACACACTGCCACCACAAATGCTCTGCTGTACTAGTGCAACTGCCCCAAGGTGACCTGCACCAGTGTGGTGTGCCTTGGAGAACTGAGGAAACCAAGGCCTTCATCCGCTTCTGGGGTGATGAGAAGGTACAGGCCAGCCTCATTCAATGCTACCGTAATATCTTCTGGGCTATCGTAGCCAAGATGCAGAACCTCAGCTCCAAGTGGGATCTGGAGCAGTGCTGGCAGCTTGCCAAGGCTCTATGGCTGCAAAGAGATCCACAATCAAGCCCCTTACTTCTGGACACGGGAGGCAAACCTCGCACTGCTACGAGCTGCTGGACCGTTGTCTGGGCCATCGTTGCTTCAAGGCTGTGCGGGATGGCCTTTGCCCATGGCTGAAATGGCATCTTTGCCTTTCATTTCTCCAGTATGCAAGCAGGAGAAACAGCTGCCTGTAGACCGCTACCTGGAGCGCAACCCCTCCTCGCCTCCTGCCTTGAGAACCAGCTCACAGCGCTACAGCCAAGCCTGATGCTGAGAAGCTGCAGTCAGCCGAGGCTGAGGAGGGGGCCATAAATGGTCACAATGTCTCCCCTGCAACTAGACAGCCAGCTGCTCTTTAGCCAGAAACTGGGTCAGATGCTACCATCATTGAGGCCGATGATAATGAGACACAAGAACACAAGCACCTCTTTGCTTTTTGCTAATGGTTGGAGAGTGTGTGTGTGTGTGTGTGTGTGTGTAGCAAGGGTGGTTTCCCAGGCATTCATATGAGCTATGCATTGGGGTGCGGGGGAGGGGGAGTCGTTCTAGTTCAGGTATGTGACGGCCAGGATGCTGGCAGTGTGCTTGTGGCTGCTTCTTAGTTTTTGCTTTTCCTTATAGGTGACTGGCCTTCAGCAGGGCCAGTTGGCCCAGGCCCTGCAGTCAGAGGGCCTGGGCCAACTGGTAGCCTCAGGTCCAGGCCCCCCACAAATTAAGCTCTGCGGGTGTGTAATTGCCAATGGCACAAGTATTTGGCCTGGGATCTTCTGAAAGAGATCACGCACAACTTGAGAGAGTTGCAGGAACTCTGTCATGGTCACCGGAGGCTTCTGCCCAGGATGCAGCAGAACACAGGTGGGAAGCAGCTCATGCGAGGAGGTTATGATGCGGAAGGGCCACCAGTGGCAGTGGTTGTGGAGTCACTTGAGGGAGGAGGGCAAAGAGCTCTGGGAGATGCATAGGGAAATGTTCTTGATGTAGAAGGGAATGCACAAAACCCTCTTCCAGCTAGTTTGTGCCCAGTGTGGTGTCCTGGTACCAACAGCGATGATGGGGAATCTCAAGTGGCCATCCTACCACAGCTCTCATGAGCACCTACTGCCCGTCTCTGGTGCTTGGGGTCCTCTGCGCACACCTCCCCGCCACCCCCATCGAGCCTGGTTCTGCCCACTCCACCTCCAACCTCAAAACATGCTCCACGCTCCCATTTCCAGAGCTGCCTGGCAAGGAGATCATTCCCATTCCTCCCCTGCAAAAGAGCATGCAAAGCCCCAGAACACAAAAGGGGAAGACAACAATGACATTAGCTGCCAATTATTTTTGCCCCGTGAAAAAGTCTTACATTTTTAAATAGAGATCTGTATTTAATACAGGTTATTTAGTTTTGGAAAGCAATTGCTGCTGCAAGTAAATCTTTCTAAGGGGACTCAGGGAAGGGAGTGAGCTCGGCGGCCCCAGGGAGAAGGGAGCACAGCACCGGAGACTCAGGCGTGGGGAGGAAGTGGGCTGCGCAGGCCCAGGAAGAGGGTGCAGAGCCTGGGATTTGGGGGCGGAAAGGGAAAGGGAGCAGGCTCAGTGGTCCCAGGAAGAAGATGCAGAGCCCAGGACTTGGGTATGGGGAGGGGAGGGAGGAGACTCAGCAGCTCTGACGAGAAGGTGTGAGATTTGGAGCCAGGAGGTAAACCTCAAAGAACACCCCACCCCCCAAGTTGCAAATGTTAAAAATGAACTTCCTTTATTTACTCAGTCACAAAGGCTTTGCAATTGGCTGTGTGTGCAGAATGATCTTCTGGCACAAAACATCCCTGGTCTCACTCGCTATGCATTGCCTGGCCCTGTTTGGGTGATAAAAAGAAGCTGAAGTTGATTAAGGCACTGGGGAGGCGGGTAGTGAAGGGCCTCTCCATAGGTCACATAGATGTTGTGCAGTACACAGGCAGCCATGGTCAGTAAGGCGCTGTCTCCCAGTCGGAAATCTGTTCTCAAGTCCTGTCAGCACTGGTTGATGTCTGTTCCACAATGCAGTGGGAGGCACTGAGCTGCCTGTTGAAAGCTCAGTGCTCTGGGGCCCTGGTCACAGGGTTGGCCTTCATTAGCCAGGGCTACAGAGGGCATGCAGGGTCACCAAGCACCATGGGTGTATGTGAACACCCATGCTCACATGTGTCCCAAAAGGGAGATTCTTTTAAAGTGTGGGCATCATGTTTTTTCCCCCAACTATTTGGCTAACACATCTAGCTATTTGGCTAGCTCAGTGGTCTACGACCACCTACAGCATCACTTGGAAATAGCCCTTTTGGTTGAAGTAATTGTACTTGCTGTGGGTGGGGTGGGGGCAGATGACAGTCATGTGGCTACTGTCTATGGCCCTGATGAAGTAGGGGAAGCTGTTCCTTTCAAACCCAGCAGTGACCTCTTTGCTATCCACCAACTGCACAACCCAGTCCAGCAGGAGGTTCACAATGGGCTTGGAGACGATGGAGCCCACCATGCTGGCCCCCATGCCAAACTGCTATCCCACAGAGCGGCAGCTGTCTGGTGTTGCCAGTTTCCATACTGCAGTCACCACGCACTTCTCCACAGGAAATGACCTCTCTGCATGTTGGTGGCATAATTCCTCTCCAGGTGTGGACAGAGAGGAGGTGAGGCCAACTCAAAGGGAACATGGGTATCCAGAAATTATCGACCTACGTCTCATCTCCCCATATGGACATGATGAACTCTGATTTTCTGCAAATGCATCCATAGTGCCTGCCCTGCATGGGGTCTTATTAATACACTCAAACTCAGGAGCAGGTCGGTCGGAGTGTATTGACTGAGCTGGCGGTGAGGAGAACCCCCGTGGATAGCTCTCACTACCAGCGTACCGGGAGATACAAATTGCTGAAGGCTCTCCGGCGGCTGAGGAGCAGGTCGGTCAGAGTTTATTGACTGAGCTGGCGGTGAGGAGAACCCCTGGGGATAGCTTTGCACTACCAGCGCCGCGAGTTGGAGAGGGGCGGGGCTACCTGTTGAAAGCTCTGTTTTCTCTACCTGTTGAAACCTGCCCTAGTGCAGCGTACCGGGAGATACAAATTGCTGAAGGTTCTCTGGCAGCGCCAGAGGCGCGCACCCGGACAGCGCACCTAAGGGCTGCACCCTTGCGCGTGCACCTTAGGTGCAGGTTAGGCACAGGAGCTGCTGCCATTATTGCTGGTATCCACGGTGTACAAGCCTGTAACCACGGATGATGATGGGGAAGCCAAAGCAACGGAGAAGAGGTTTGGGGGATGACCCCGAGGTCCTCCCCCCGCAAACAACAGAAAATGGACCAATTTGCTACAGTTATAACAAATTGAGGTTCCTGCCTCAGTTTACCCAAATGGGATTGAAGGTTGCCAATGAACAAGCCAAAGTATATAGGTACAACTCAATTTTATTGGATAGACACTTAACATCTGGACATGGCAGTGTTCTCAGTTACATCTTACGTGTCAGAGGCACAGTCCGAGACGCAGGCTGGTTCAGAGAAGAGAAAGGGGGGGGGAGCAGATGGTTGGCCCGGGGGTCTCTGGATCTTTTTAGAGCAACGGTAAGGGTCAAAAGCCCACATTGCTCACTTCAATGGTAGTGTTGGGTCCTTATGATCTGGTGTCCAATAAGTTGGGGATCCCAATGCCTTATTTGGAGCATAGCTTCCCGGCCCAACTCAGGCGACCCTTCATGCTTGCAAGATTCAACGTTTCCATCCACTATCAATGAAGGTCGCTACAAGGGTATTCCTATGGCGGAACGTGTTTGCCATTGTGATCAGCTATCTATTGAATCCTTGGAACATCAACATATGATTCTCGATTGCCCCTGTTATATCTTATGGCAGGGAAAATATGTGTATGCTTTGATCGCAAATATCCTAGGTAGAGGCGTATGTTCAGTAGTTAAATATTTGTTGGAGTATCGTGATGTGGCTGTTTCCACCAAAATAGCTACGTTTCTTTGGAAAATTTATGTTAACAAACTTAGGGAGAAGTCAGCCCCCCATTTAAATTAAGGGGTGGGGGTCTGCCTCCCCCACCCTGGCTGTGAAGATGAACTTGATTACTGTGGGTAAGGATTTGAGTGTATTACTTTTGTTAGTTATTACTCCTCCATCGGTGGGGGCCTTATTTACTTTTATTTTATTTTATTATGGTATTTATTACTCATTATGCATTATTATTGTGTATTATGGATATGTATTTATTATTTTATTTCGGGAGTTATCCCCCTTTTTGCAATGACTGTATTGTCACGCAATAAATTTATTTATTATTACACTCAGACACATGTTGCAAGCTCATACACATTCACTTTGTTTCTGCGAGTGCTGTCCTTGGTACACTGGAGCTTGTGTTATGTCCTCTGGAGTCAACACAGACATTCCCACCAGGCTGTTCCTGCAGCATGCTGTGCCCCCAAAATGGACAGCTCATGGTGGTGCGGTCCCTAACAGGCAATGAATTTGTGTGACCCCTCCAGGATCCTAAAGGAGGCATGTTCCAGCCTCCTGCTGGGTGGCCATGCCAGTTAGTGTATAGCAGGTGGGGGGGCCAAGTGTACAGGCACTAATTTTCCTGCCCCATTGGCCTCACACCGTTGCCTTCAAGGAGTCTTCTGATATCCTTGTACAGCCCCAGCCTCTCTAGTCCCATGGTACCAAGTCCATAAGGGGGAGGGAGAAGGAGAAGGTCAATTCAACTCCACAGACCTCCTCTCACTCATTCTTTGCCCTCTTACAACTGGCCAGCTCTCTGTCCACTGCGTCAGCGTCTCCGATGCTTCCCCCTGTCTGCAAGCTCACACCCCTTCTAAGCTGTTCCTCTGAGTATGCCCAGGCCAGGCACCCTTTGATGATGTCATGCTGCTGGTCTCTGTACTGTTCCACCCCTGTCCCACTGCCATGCCTTGAGCCGCTCCTCCACCTGCTCTCTCCTCTCTGTCTGTTGTCCTGAGGTGCTGCTGCCAATATGGCCAGCCCCCGTCTTCCTCCTCACAATTTGATGTAGGCCAAGGACATATGAAATAGTACCATAGTCACATGTTCATGACTGGGCAATGAGCCCTGCAGGTCTGTTCAAGGGCCAGAAGAAGCTCACGTTTAGAAACCATCGCTGCAACGGGAATGTCTCAAGGAATGATCTGGCACAGGATATGGTAGACGTAGGATCAGGTATCACGCAAACACCAATTGGTTGGTTAGTGGCCTTGCATTGTGACATCATGCATACATTGCCTCATATTTCTCCAGTGTTCTGGATTTTCCAGGATGTCCCTGATTTCACACCTCTTTTGTTATCTGTCCCATAATCCCAGAAAACTGCAGTAAAGTCCTAGATTAGAACCGGTAGTGAGAGGGAGAGCAATTTGCAAGTCATCAGTTGTCAATGGGTTGAATTCTCCAGTCTTAAAGAGCCAGACCAGCTGTGCCAGCATGGTGCCACAAAATGGCTGCCTGAACCAGAGCTGAGCCACAAGATGGCCACCACACAAGAAGTTGGAGTGTTTGGGTCGTGGCCAGCGCTATAAGAAGGAAGCCAGTCCAGGAAGAGGGTCAGTCTGCTTCTGACCTTTGAAGGGAGCACATCTCTGCAAGAGGTTGCCGGAAGGGTACTAGAAGGATAGAAGTCTGAAGCTTGAAGACCTTGATGTGAGTGGTTGTAGCCAAGTCAGTGGACTGTTAACTGGCTAGGCTTGGTATTGTATTAGGAGGAACTGATGTATATTGAAGATAGGGCTGAGGTTGCTGCCTGGCCTAGGGATGGTGCTTGTATGTAAACTACTTCTTGATTTTACTCTTGAGTGACAGTCTTTCTGGGGCCTGATCCTGTCAACACTCAGTCCATGATGAGGTGCGAGACCCTGTGACACCAGCCAAATAGTTTGTCACAGACTAGTTCAGAGAAGGGATTCTCTGTTGTTCTCTCTGACTTGTTAATGACTCTTCTCCTTTCAGGAAGCAAAATAGGGTTTTCCCAACATCTGGGAGAAAATGGCCAGTCTTTGGAATTTAAAAAAACTCCATTTGGGGCAATGCAAAGCTATGATTTCTCTTGAAAAAATCAGCTGGCTATGGGTTCAGACCTGGCCCTTCTAAGAGGCTAATGTGATTGTTTCCTTTTTAAAATAACAAAAAAATTCTGACCAGCATCTTTCTTAATGCCCATGAGAAAATCTTCACAGCATCTCATCTGTCAAAGCATCCACACAGGAGTAATGGCTGGAGTGGGGGCAAAGCTTTATTGTAAGAAGGGCTATGTAAATTGTAAAGCTTACTGGGCATGGGTGTGTGGAGACCGGCAAGCAGTTAAGGGAAGTGATAAGGCTTGGGTATAAAGACAAGGGTTTAAGTCTGGTATGAGTGAGGTTGTTGTATGGATATGCAAGTCCTTTAACTTTTTAAAATTAAAAAGTTAATTTTAACTTTTTAAGTTAAAAAGTTAACTTAACTAAAAAATTAGTTTAACTTAAACTAATTTTTAATTAAACTACTTAACTATGAGGATGTTTTGGTTAATTTAATCATCAGTTAAATGATACCTATTCTCGTAGTTAAGTGGCCCATTTTCTGCATCGTAGTTAAGTAAGACCATCCTCATAGTTAGCCCATCCTCATAGTTAAGTTGGCTGATGCAGAATGCCAGAATGCCACCAATGTGCTGTCAAGCTGCAGTTGAAAAGGCTCCCATCAGGAGGAGCGAGCACCTTGGCAGAGATGGATGATCAGGAAGCGAAGGGGACCTCTACTCCTGTATGTGTGGGAGCTGCCTGCAGCGTAGTTCTTACAGAAGCTTGGACCTTTTGTCCCTTTCTGTCTCATCTCTACCCTGGTGACAGCAAAGGGATACACAAGTGAGCACAGAGAGTTCATCAAACGGGTCCCTGCGCTGAAGCTCATAACACAATCTGAGGAGGAAACCGATGATGCGGTGGGCTGGGACAGAGGAGATGACCGAAGGGAAGAGGATCGCACTGTGACAAACCTGGACCCTCAGCGAAGTACAGCTCGTGCCGGGAAAGCACAAAGTTTTCCTCACTTTTAGTCTAATCTCCCACTTCATGAACATGAGAGGGTTTAATGGCGCATTGGTGACTGCATGGAGCTCATAAACCAGGAGGGATTGATATGTGAAAAAACAAGCCGTGACAAAATAAACACTAGTGCTGTGAACCAGGGGGCCCGGGCGGGATGGTGCACATGGGCACAAGGACAGACCACGTATGTGATGCTTTATTATTTTTGTTCCTTTGACGTGACTTTGAAATAAAACACATCCCTCTAAAGCTAGTAGGATCACTGGTTGTATGGGCGGGGATAGCGGGCCCTGGGGTTGGGCCAGGAATCACAGCCTAGACATTTCAGGAACAGCTGAGCTGTTTCTTCTCCAGGGGATGCTGCAAATGAGAACCGCAATGCATTGTGCAAAAGTCTTGACATGCAGAATGGGATACTGACACAGAAGGGGTGGGTGGGTACGTGGCAGCAAAAAAAACACCCCACCATGCGAATGGCTGGCCATTGATTAGGTTTGACATGCGCTACATGCAGGTGAGGGCAATACGTGCACATATTTACTCCGGTGCATTTATTGTGCCGTTTACTAACCCCTTCGTTTCAGTTCTTTCTTTCTTGCACACTGAAGAAGCAATTCACCTGGATTCCCTTAGCAAATGTTTCACTTCTGTTTGAAAAAAAAAACCCAGCAGACACTGAGATGAAAACAATTAGCTTCACAATGTTGGAAGGCAGCAGCCAAACCACACACTGCCCATAAACTGCTCTGCCCAGACTCCAGGCAACTTAATCAAAAACCCTGCATGAAGCTTAGAACACCGGCCACAACTCTACCTCCTCTTTGGTGTGTTCCCAATCAGTGCTTGGTAATGGGAAACACCATTTAGGTTTTCAAGCAACTTCAGGATCTTGCCTTCAATAACTAATTCTAGCTTCTTTCCAATCTCTTCGTCTTTTATCTGCCTTTATCTTCATCCATATAAGCCACACATTCCTCTTTAATATAAAAATCGCCAAATTTAACATTCTTGCCCATTCCCAGATTTTCTGGGCAACCAGGTGTATTATTGTTTAGTTCAATGCATGATGGTACATGCGTACAAGTTTGCCTTATCCCTCACGTCCTATCACGGCCTCTTGCACGTACCATCTGTCATCCAGGTTTCCACAGTAGGGGCACGCAGAGAGGAGTTCTCAGTGGCTGCCCCACAATTATGGAGCTCCCTCCCCTTGTAGATTCATCTAAGCCTGAGCCAGGTCTTCTGATGGAAGGGATGTAAGAGTTTTCTGTTTGACCAGGCATTTGGCAGGCAGGGATAGGATTGGGTTTTGTGGGAGGGGAGGTTCAGGGGTTTGGGTTGCATTTTTTAAGGTTTTTTTTTTTTTTTTTTTAAATTAAAAACAGATTTTGTTTATACATTATAAGTCATCCTGAACCGTAGCGAGAAAAATTTGAATAAATAAATATTCAAAGTTCATTACATACTGATATCTCTCAGAACTCTAGAATTCCAGATATAGTCCCTGGTTCTGACTTTCCCACTCTGCTTGAGCAACACGCATCTCCACCCATGGAGCAAACACATGGGCAGTAAATTATGAGTCTATGTGGAACAGTCCAAGAACATAATTTAGGGGAGAGCTGTGAACAAAAGTTGCAATAACTGGCTACATGACGTTTTGCTGTGGACTGGACTGGACTGAACCAGGAGTGTATCTAGCTACCATGGAGCAAGGGGGCTTAGTTAAGTGAAAGCCCTGAACTCTAGGGGGCCCTTCCTGAGTAATGCTAGGCAATTTTAGGAGTGGGCGGGGAGAGAGCAGGGCCAACACTCTGCCCCCAACCACTCTGAAATTCTAGCAGCACTCAGGCCACTTACAAAAAGCTCCACCAAGAAATAGATTTTCAGAGTGGGCAGAGTGGAGTGCCGGCCCCGCTGACTCTTAAAAAAATTTCTTTCTGGAGGAGCTGCTGTCACTTCGAGAGGCCTCACTTGAAGCCAGGGCAGCACGACAACCTTTGCAGGGGGAGGTTGAGGCTGGCTGGCAGCCTTGGGAAGGGCTGCCGCTTGGGAAGGTCCTGGCCCTTAGGGTCGGGTTGTCAGATATGCAAGTATTTCCAGGACACTTATGAAAAATACACGTTGCAGGGCCTGTATTGGTGCCTATGCAGGTCCTGCAACATGTATTTTTCATAAGTGTCCTGGGAAAATGTTCATATCTGGCAACCCTACCTTAAGGGGGGCCCATGACTGGAACATGAGCCCAGGCCCGCCACAGCCTTACTACGTCACTGAACTGAACTGTCCTCTACTTTGCATTATAGACACTACACAGGCAACAGTTGAGAGAGAGCCTCCTTTAGCTTGAAGGGTCACAGCCCGGCCCATAGTGCAAGCGGAAGAAGCCCCACCCCTGCTGCTGGGAACTAAGGCCCTTTTTACAGACACTCTAACACCTATGAAATGGGTGTTACATTTTATTATACATGGTACAGGGCAACACTGCAGCCTTGCAACACGGGCCCTTTTCACACGAGATGCCTCCACCCAGTTTTGCTGGATGGAGCTGGGTGGAAGCGTCTGTGTAAACAGCACGGGCGGTGGGGGGGTGCATTTTGCTGGGTGGAGGTGCCTGTATAAACACTGCGGGCGGTGGGTATAGGTGCGTGTGTGCTCCCGTGTAACACCCATCTCCACCCACGGAGCAATCGGCAGTGGAGTCCGTTGCTCTGGGGGTGGGTGGAGATGGGTGTTGCGCGGGAGCACGCACACAGCTACACCCACCATCCGCAGTGTTTATACAGACACCTCCACCCCTCGAAACTGGGTGGAGGCATCTCGTGTGAAAAGGGCCCGTGTTCCAGGGCTGCGGTGTTGCCCTGTACCATGTATAATAAAATGGAACACCCATTTTATCGGTGTCCGAGTATCTGTGTAAAAAGGGTCTACGTTCTGAGAGGTAATGAAGTACAGAACAGATTGCCATGAAATCTCACTGACCACAGTTTGTTACAAGAAAGAGGGCAGAATAAGGTTTTGGGGGCAGAGAACGCAGGGTCAGATAAATAACAGACTGGGGGCGGGGGAGGCCCTGAATAAAGATTCATGCTTTCCATGGATCTCTGACAGATGGAAGGCCTGGCAACCAGCCAATCAACTGGCAAAGACGAGTGCAATGACATCACCCAATGTCCACAAGCCAGATGCTAGAAAGCTTCACATCCTCCCTTTGCTGGCTCCTTTGGCAAAATGGGTTATGGGAGGGCCTTGCCCCAGGGAACTCAACTGTATATGTTAGGGGAAAGCAAAGGACAGAATGTACAGGATGGGGGCAGGCGCCTGTGTTGCATTCACCTCTCTGGCTGCTATTAGCAAGAGAAGGAAGGTGCAGAAAAAGATCCACCCCAAACCCTTCAATCTGCCTCCTTCCCCCCCCTCCCCCCCCAAAAAAGAAAGAGGTGGGAGAAGGAGAGGGACAAAAAGGGAATGGAGAAAAAGAGTGAGAGCTGTATGACATAATCAAATCAAACCTTAACCCGCTCAAACTGAGCTTTAGCTTGTAGTTCAGTATGTTTTATGAACGTGTGGGACCCAGTTCATAATTCTACCCTACCTGCTATCCTGAAAGGGCATGGGCTCTCCCTACTCACCTAGAAGGGGTCTTGAGCCTCAGTTCTTGCCTTTTTCACCTGACAGCTCTTCCTTCGTGTCATAGGTGTGACAGCCGACCATTCTTCTGTCTCCTAATTTTAGGAGAGCTGCCAGGCAAGGAGACTGTTCTGCACCCAAACCCAAGGAGCTGGGGGGGGGGGGGCACACAAGAAGTGGCACCCAATGGAGCAGTGGAAACGAAACCCCTCGTCTTATACTGTGGGTTATGACCCCAAGCGGGGTCATTCCATGTGCACATGGGGTCATAGCATGATTGTGTAAGGCTCGCGGCGTGCAGGGGGGGGGTCGATTGCAGGGGAGACACACACCCCTGGCGGAACTGCATTGTGCCGCAAGAGACCCTGCCTCCGCCCGCGATGGAACCACAAACCTCAGAAAGCCCGCTGACTACGGGGACGGAGGCACACCCACTGGCCACGCCCCCAACGCCGGCACGTACTCAGGGAGTTCCCCCACCCCTGTTGTGATGCTCAGAACGCCTGAGGGTGCGCACGGGGGTGGGGTTCTCAACATATAAGCCAGCGCCGCATAGACAGCGGCGCTGGTGATTTCTGAGAGACCGGCCCCCCTGTTGTTTGGCTTATGCGTGTTTTGAATGAGAGTGCTATTGGAGTTTGTACGGAGCGTGCGTGGACCTTACCTTCCTGAAACCCCGAAGACTGCGAGGCT
>QEPC01001969.1:1131587-1141844 GCA_003113815.1 Sphenodon punctatus | reverse complement strand
GGCCATTCATTTGAATGGCCTCAATGTAAAAAAATCCGGCACGGGGGATCCGGTACTGGACCCAATAATACTGGAATAATCCGATACTGCCGGTACACCAAAATACCGGCAGTATCGGATACCGGATGATCCGGTAGTCCCACCCCTACTCCCTACACTCGTTTCCACTGTGATAAGGTGGACCTCAGAACAGATCCCTCATTAATCCCTACAGTTGTCTCTCCCTTTCATTTAAATCAGACCATCTCTCTACCTGTCTTCTTTCCAAAGCCACATTCTTCACGGGCAGAGCAGACATGTCATACTCTTGACGTTAAACGAGCTCTCTCCTTCTACATCAATTGTACTCGACCCATCAGAGCATCAGATGCTTTATTCATTTCGTATGGAGACCAACGCATCGGGGTTCGTATCACGTCGCAGAGACTGTCCAAATGGATCCTCCTTTGCATTCAAAGGTGCTATGAACGGGTGGGAAAGACTCCCCCCTCTCACCTTTGACCTCACTCCACTAGGGCCGTTGCCTCGTCATTAGCCAACCTTCGTGGAGTACCTATTATGGACATTTGCAAGGCTGCTACTTGGTCCTCAGTGCACACCTTCACCAAGCATTGAAGGAACTGAGGCGGCGAGGGCTCTGCCCCCTTTTATGTACTCCCACTCTCGCGCGATCTGGGACCGGTGCTTTTCTTGGGAAGGGAGGGGGAGGAGGGACGGAGCCCTCACTATGTTCTAGATCTTTCCAGGACATCTTCTGCCTGGAAACTGCTGACAAGAGGTTTTCCGGAACCTGCGGAGCAGGAAATGAATTCCAATAGTGAGAATACGTGGAGCTCTCTCAAAGAACAGAGTTACTGGCAAGTAACCTCTATTTTTCACCCTGTGTTTAGCTGGAGAAAGTCTGCCAACCCCTGTCAGTATGAAGGCCCAAGACTTAGCTTGAACTGGAAGATGACCAGAAGAAACTAAGAAGATTCCCTGTAAACTTCCAGCCAGTCAGCACAAGTCTTCACAGGCTCCAGGCTCCCCCCACCAAAAAACAATGACACAAACTCTTCTTGACCAAGTTCATTCCTTTATTTCTTCCAACATAAAAGGGTACACAGTCCCCACATACAGCTACATAGAAAGAAACCAAAACTTCTCTTATCGTGGCAAGCCCAGCACAGGACTCTCGGCCAAATTCTTCAGTTGACGCAAACCATTAATTAGGCTCCCATCCTCTGCTCTGACCTCACATTTGAGCCCCTCATTGGCTACCTACTTTGGACTCCTTTGTCCACCACAGTGCAGGAGTAGGCGCTCTGGACTCCTCTGTGCTCAGCCCTCTCTCTTCCCTGGTGCAATACCCTTGGTTAGCCAGCCCTGTTAGTATACAGTGAACTCCTACCATCTCATACCCACTTACTCGCCTAAACCCCCTTCTGTGGTGGTGTTCCTCCCTTGAGCTGGCAGGCACAGCCTTTTACACCCAGCTGGAAGCACTCAGAACACACCAATTTGACTTGTTATTCATTAAACCCCTTATAATCCCAGTCCGAGTTTGCTACATCCAACACAAAAAGACAAGGTTCCATACGTAGATTCAAACAATACTGTATATATCTCTCTTAGTAATACAAAGCAATTACAATCCAGTGAATAGTTCAAATAAAATATTGATACATAAGTGTAACACGCATAAATGTATACATATGCAGTACTGTCCAAGGTTCTTCAAAGAATAGTCCCAAAATTCTTATAAATGGAACTTGAATCCAGGTGTGTTCAAACTGATTAGAAGTAATTCTTTATCCAACATGTTTCAACCTTCTGGTCTTCTTCAGGGCATGTTCAAAATAACATTAAAACATTACCATATCCAATGAACTTTTCAGCCCGCATCCATTTTCAGAATGAATTTTGAACATTTTTATTTATTTATTTATTTTATTTATTTATTTTCAGTTTCTTCTAACCCGCAAATCCTTCTGCTCACAGAGCAGCTTGGGGCAGCTCACAACACACACAGTCAACAACAACAATAATAAAACACAGTCGTATAATACACATAATATACAATAAAAAATTCATTAATATACTAAAAATATCCTAAAAGGACAACCCCACCTCCACCCCACCCCACCCTCCCCGCCTCCCTCTTCAAAGGCCCGGCGGAACAGCCAGGTCTTACACTGTCTTCTGAAGTAGTGGATGTCTGAGGCCAGGTGGGCCTCCATTGGGAGGGAATTCCACAGGCTAGGAGCAGCCACCGAGAATGCCCTCCTCATCGTCACCACCCGGGGGACTTAGAGTCGGGCATCCCCAGGCGACCGCAGGGGTCACAATACGACCTGGAGCCTGAGGCGGTCCCCCAGGTAGGCAGGGCCCAGGCCGTTTACGGCTTTATAGGTCATTATCAACACCTTGAATTGGGCCCAGAAGATAATAGGCAGCCAGTGCAGAGAACGGAGCACAGGTGTAATATGCTCCCAGCGACCCATCCCCGTTAAGAGACAGGCTACCACATTCTGCACCAGCTGAAACCTCTGGATCATCCCCAAGTGTAGTCCCACATAGAGCGCATTACAGTAGTCTAATCTAGAGGTAATAAAGGCATGGATGATGGTGGCAGATCAGAGTATGAAACATACGGCCTCAGCTGTCATACCAGATATAATTGGCAAAATGCTCCCCTCGCCACTGCATCCACCTGGAGATCCAGGTACGCCCAGTACCGGCATTATTGGATACCGGTAGTCCCGTCCCTAGTCAAAACACACATTCAGACACCCATCAGCGTTATGTCTAAAAACACCCAAGGTTGCCTGATAGTTCCCCGTATTGTTTGTTTCTTTGTTACATCCAGCTCCAAGAGGGCTACATCCTTGTAGGCACCCACTCAGCCCCACTCTGGGCCTGATCCTGCAAGGACATAGGACCATCCATTAGACTTCTTTACAGGGAGAAAGCCTTTCACCAGGCAAGGAGGTCTGGGTGGGATCTAGTCTTAAGCAAGGGTTGCGGAAATCGTAAGCTGTACCTGCATACTTGGAGTGCCTGGCAGAGTGTGACTCAAAAGCAGACACCTGAGAGACATGCATGACTTGGGTGAAGGCTGTACGTATTTTGCCTTTGCCATAAAAAGAGAATTCCAAGGATACGCTAAGCACAGTGCCTGTTTATAAGGTGGAATCAAATTGCAAAAGAGCAAGGGTTTGTCTAAGGGTAGGGGTGAACCCTCATGTAACCTGCATTGAATCAGGGGCAAACCCCTGATTTATAGTAAGGTACAGCTACTCAGAACCATGGAGCTATGTGCAACTCTGAGGTGAGCCAGATTACTACAGAATGAATTATCAAATGGTAAAGTATATTGGTATAATTCACCGTGTGTGAACAATCCCTCAGCATAGGTTTCCTTGGCCCTGTTCAATTTAGTTCCAGGGTTAATTATGACACAAATACCGGCACTAGTTTTGTTGGTTCATGACTTCCTCCTTGTGATGGATGTAGGTGCCTGTATGGATCTGCCCATATTCTCAGTCTGTCATCTAACTTCAGCATTGCTTTGGTGACTTCCCCTGTAGAACCAGTTTAGTGACATTACGTTCCCTTTGGAGATATTCCTGAGAGTAGTATTGAATAATTGTCACCAGAGAGAGCTCTCTTATGGCATGAGCACTCACAAAGGGCATTTTTAGACATGCATGAAAATTGTGGGGGTTTGTAATCTCCTACATAATCATTCCTCTCCCACGACAAAGAAGGTACTGCTGGGATTGCAACATCCAATTCACATAGGAAACTCATGTGAGAATCGCAATCAAGGCGCTTTTAGATGTGTATGAAGAGCAATTTTAAAAATATGCATTCAGAAACCCTCGGTATCTAGGGTTTCCAGATGCACATTAACACACGGACATTTCTGCAAGTCTTGTGGGAGAGTACTTCACACCTGCAGGTAATTTGTGAAGTATATTGCCCTCCCCCATGAGTAGGGGTCTAGGGTCTAAAAATGCCCAAAGAGTCTTCCATCTTCAATGAGCATGTTCCTCCTTTAAAGGAGATGAAGAGGCAATGAGTGTCTTCAGACAGACAGCACCCATGGCTCGGCTCTGCCTCACCCCCAGGCAGCCTGTCTGCTTAAAGGCAGTCTGCCAGATGTACAGGTGGAGCAGAGGCAGAACAGGCTATACCTGCTCTGGAGCAGCTCTGCCAGCGGCACTCCAAAATATCCAGGAGCACCACCAGCAGAGCAGGCAGCCCACACCTGGGGCACCGAATAGAGGCTGGGCTCCTGTCCATGTGCTTAGCAGATGTCCATTGCAGCTCCGCTCTTGGCCAGGGGTTGCCCCAGGCAACACCAGAGAGTTGCAGGCATCCGCCCACAATTGGGAGGGGGGCACCGCATGGGCAGACCATGGGCTGCAGCAGCCACAAAGTCATTTAAACCCAATCCAGGCAGGGCTGTAAACGAGCAGACACAATCCATATGAGAGAAGAGATGCTGGCAAAGTGATGAGGAAGCAACAAAAAGAAATGGTAGAGGTGATATGCGTGTCGTAGATTAAAGCAGTCTGACCTCCTCTTGTTGTTCTTAGCTCACAACCTTGGATCTTCTTGGATTCCTTGGCTGTTTCTGAAAGTACCCGTTAGCTCAGAATAATGTATTCTACAATAGATGGAGGGTTGGGCTATATCTGTACCTGAAGCATGTTCAGAATCCTTAGCTGGTAGAGTGCATTTGTCTTGCTGCTTTGCAGCATCTCTTTAACACTGCTGGATGGAGATCTTTTCTGTATGCAGTTCAGGGTGGCTTTAATCTATACCTCCCTTTGCTGTTTAAGTCCCTTTTACTGTAGAAGCCACTCCAACATTCATCGGAATCAGATGAGCACTTGAGCTAACAGCCCCTAGAGAAAAATGCCTGGATGGGCAGGAAGGGAGTTATTTGGGGCAAAGGCTCATCACTGGTTAACTTGAATTCACTCCGTCGTGCGGACCTGCAGAGCCTGGGGGGAGGGGTTTTGTTTTAACTTTCAGGGCATGTTGTAGTGTCCACCTACTTGGGAAGTTAAGGATTATTGCAGTGATGGAAGAATTATTTTGTGGTATTCATTAACATTGGTTTAGTAGTTAAATTTTATTGTCGTTTACTGTGAAAATGCTGAAAGTTTTTCCAATGGTACATTTTATTAAAAAAGGAGGCATGTGTGTACATACATATGTGAGAGGATGGCCTTGCATTCAGTGGACACTGGAGGGAGCTGCATCATTCCAGCAGGCTGGGACACATTTCACATCAGCATGTAATTACGTTTTGACATTTCTTCCAAAGCTGTGGTTCCTTACTTATCTGGTGATCCCCATCAATTGAAACTTTCATCATTCTTCTTCAGAATCTCTCCTGCTTCTGAGTGATCAGGTTCCACAGCTCTTTGGTTCACTGTGTTTTCTCCATTGTCAGCAATGGGGGAAATGCAGTGAGTTTGGGTCCCTTCTCATAAAGAAAAGATCTTGTCACTTCAGGTGTATCAAAACTTTCCTTCAGTTTGCCTAACCTTTCAATCTCTCCTCCTTCCTTTTAGCTGCAACCATCAGATTCAGGAGATTTCCAAATTCATCTTGGTGATGCAGATAGAGGCACCCTTCCTACGGACCTCAGTGACTCATAGTGCTAGAGGGTGCTGTGCTTCAGAGAATGATGTGGGTGAATCAACAGAGGAAGCCATTCTCCTCTGCATTGTTATTGGTGTCATTGCTTTGGTGTGTTACTTTACTGCAGGGGGTAGTAACAACAAGTCTGTAGGGTTCCCCCCCTCTGATAGCTTGTCCCTGATGTTCCAAGGGGGTGCTGGGGATAAGATGATGATATATATGGATGCAACACAACCACACTGCTGATTATAATTAAGCATCTCACAATGCTATCCACCCCAGAGATAGCTGCTTTTTGGTTTGTGGGTGGGTGACCCCATGTATAAAACCTATATAATTGCTTTGGAAGCAATATGAATGCCAGCTATTTTCACTCTCCTTTTCTTTGTGTCTCCCTCACTGTCACACATGCTTGTAGTAACAGGCATTAAGTTACATCTTGGCAATTAGAAATGAATGAGCTGTTGTAAGATGTTTGAATGTATCATTTCAATAATGTAACACCATGCTCATTTGAGCCGAGGTAGGCATGGTGAATAATCCTGGGACTCGGAGTTTGCTTAATTGATCCTACAAGATGCAAGGTTATATGAGCTCCAACACCATTCTTTTGAATTAGGCTGAATTGTGCCTTAATGCTGGCACTGGGGATGGACTTCAGCCACAAAGGTCAAAGCCATATGCAACCTTTCCTGAAATTTGAAATGTTCCAATCTATACTTGGGGTCAGTTCATTTTAAAGAAGGGGGTAACTACGACCACTTTTACACAGACGCCAACCACCCACGAACACCTGGAAACACCCATCGGATGGGTGGGAGATTGTCCGTGTAAAAGGGCACGAGTGGGTGGGTGCGCGTGCCCGACCCACCCACCAACACCCACGGAGCAGCTGGGAGGGAGCCGGCACCCTCTGTGGGTGGAGATGGGTGGTCAACATTTGAGCATCCATGAAACACTGAAAGCACCCACACCCACGCAGGTGGGACTGGCGGGACCACAGTGCGCCGGTGCAAAGGGTCACGCATGTGCCCCACGCAGACACGCCCACCGGCGGTGATGCCGGACATCTGGCCGAGAGCCTGTAAAGGAGGGCAGAAACATGACACGCATGCGTGGGCTCCCATGATGGCCACGAGGAAAGCCCTCGACAAGACCAAGGCGGCCAATGCTGCCCCATGCGTGGGACAGGTGAACATGGGGACCCAGGAGCGGCCGGGGTGTGTGTGTGTCCCAGCCATGTGAGGCGGGGGGGACGTGGCATGGCTAGCCACAGCACGTCTCCCAGCACAGGGCCAAGGGCACACAGCGGCCACGGCGCCGACCGCTGAACCCCAGCACAGCACAGCCACAGGGCACAGCCAGAGGAGCAGCAGCAACAGCGAGGTGAGAGCGAGGGAACCCCACCGCACCAGGGACGGGAGGGCCATGCCCCAGACCCCGCACCGTGGTCGAGGGAACACAGGGCAGGCGGCATCTGGCTAACCCATGTCCCCGTGCCCCGAGGACAGCACCCAGACAACAGAACACCACACCACCAGGGAGACAGCTGAGGAGGGTCCCCCAGACAGCCAGGTGAGCAGAAGGTCACCCCAGGGGGGAGAGGGAGGGAGGCTCCATGGGGGCACAGAGGGGGGCAGCGGGACCATGAGTAACCCCAATGCAATACCCTCGACAGGAGACGACCATCTCCACAGTTACCACAGTCACTGGGTGGGCCCCATGCCACCAAGCCAGAGGGTCCCCCACACGAGGGTCCCAAAAGGGGGAGCCCTGGTCCAGGCAGGAGACCAGGGACTTCATACGCATGTGGGGATCTGAAAGGGTCCAGCATGACCTGGTGCACACCTGCAAGACCAAACAGGTCTATGAAGCCATCGCCCAGGAGATGCAGCGGCAGGGGTACAATAGGGACGTCACCCAGTGCATGCAGCAGGCAAAGGACTTGATACAAACATATCAAGGACAACAATCTCAAGTCTGGTCATGCCATGCGCACAGCTGAGTTCCAGGAGGAGCTGGACAAGTTTCTCTGCATGGTCGGGGACATCGTGGCCTCCCACACACACGGCAGTGCCTTCACCAAGGGCAGATGGAGGGTCCCCACACAACCCCCCCTGCCAGGCCCCCCGGAGCAGGAAGCGGGAGGGCAGAGCCCCATCCCACAGGGGGAGGTGCCCTGGGAATCCGACTACAGTACCACCACCCTCCGCATGTGCCCACAAAAAAACCACAGGCCGCCCAGCCACGGGGAAGAGGGGTGCATGTGGAGTAAGCAGAGACCTGGGATGGCCCCCAGGAGGCGGAGGAACAGGATCCAGGTATGACCGGCCCAGAGGGTCCAGGGAGGGGGGGGGAGGCCCGGACAGAGTCGCAGTGACCTGGGCCGGGGCCTGGTTGCCAGTAAACACTAATGGGTCCCCATTCCCATTGCAGCCCAAGGTAGCCTGGAGGTGCACGAGGCGGAGGTCGTGGAGGAGGAGGTGGCCGAGGCAAGGCCAGCTGTGCCCCGCTACCCAGTGAGGCGCACTGCCATGGTAGGGCGCACTGTCCAAGGGGGCACAGGGGGGCATGGCACAGAGGTGGGTGGCAGCACAGGGTGGGGAGGGAGGCCTTCAGGGCTGTGCACCCCCACCTGCCTGTGCCCTACAGGAGTTGGGGCAGAGGGGGCAGGTGGGAGGGGTGGTGAGCCCCACAGCGGGTTCCACGTAACACAGCACAGCCACAGGCCATACCAGCAATGATCCCCGGCTGGGGGGGTGACCTCACAAGAGGGCGGGGCAGGGGGGTTCCACAGGGTGAAAAGAACTGAAAGGGGTTCGGCTGCTTTTCTGCACCCTGGTGAAGCTAGCTTGGTGATTGGCCCTCTCTGGGACTTCTCCCTAGGAAGTCCTGCAACTTGCTCACAGCTAGGCTCTCTCTCTCAAGGCGTCGTTTGGGGGGGGTCCCCCCGCCCGCATTCTCCACCACTGAAAAGAACTGAAAGGGGTTCAGCTGCTTTTCTGCACCCTGGTGAAGCAGGTCCCTTTCAATTCCAGGATCAAGTGGAAATACTATTGTGTTTGAGAGGGTGGGAAATTACTCCTCTTTCTGTTTCTAATAATGACTCTTTTGTTCAATCAAATAGGCATTTATTCAATGATAGCAACACAATTTAACATACCAATTGTTAATGAAGCACTTGCATTTTTAACATATAGTCCCTCACCTACTCTGACTACTTCAAATACATACAAAGCATATATTCTTATGTGATCAGAGGTCAACGGTCTGGTTCCAGAAGGAGGGCGGGCAGGGGGCCCAAATGAAGCCGAGAGAGAGAGAGAGAGCCTAGCTGTGAGCAAGTTGCAGGACTTCCTAGGGAGAAGTTCCAGAGAGGGTCAATCACCGAACTAGCCAGCACCCTGATAAGGGTTAGCGGACAAGTACCGTGAAAGGCAAAGAACTGATCCAGAGACTGGCCTTATATACAGGTTTTCTTATTACTTATCCATGTCAAGGGGCTGTTTGCCCTCTACTCCAGAATGTTCCCCTTATGACTTATTCATGATTGGGGTCCTTCTGCTTAGTCATTGGTTTGGGGGTTTGCCCTGACAGATTGGGTCCTGCCCCTCCTCCCTCCAGAGGGAAACACACACACCCCCTTGGAGGCGCCTTATTGTCTGACCAAGCCATCTCGCTTCTTTCTGGTACCATTTGGTTCCGTCATCAATTGCTGACCTTCTTCTGTTCTCAGTGTCCCTGTGGGTCCTAAACTATTCAGTTTTGCTTTGGGAACAGAGTCTCTGCTTTCTCTCAGGCATTCCTTGACAGGAATATTGCCTCCTTCACACCAGATCACACATCATCCTGTGCTTTACTGACCAATTGACCATCTTCCTCCTAACACATTCTATTCCTTATCTAAATCAATGAATCAATACATATGCTAACTAATGTCTTACCTAACTTATAGCATTCTATATAATCTTAAGTGAGGGCCACCATGGTCTACACAGAAATTTCATTCAGTTACAATATCATAATTATAAATCCAGCATACTTTGCTTAAATTTCAACAAAGAATGAGTTACAATAGCATTCAATGTCTGTTCTGGCATATTTGTGTCAAAAGAAACACTTCTGCTTTGGTTACATTGTAACAAGGAAATTAACATCTCTGTTAGACCTATGCCATTTCACAACAAGGGGAGGGAAAAGGTGGAGCACCGACAACCGGTGACACCCTGGGAACTGTGGTAGAGGACAGTGGTGCGCACTGGCCAGCCATACTAACATGGGATGCAACCTCTCATTCACAGAACAGCGAGCCGCTCATGCGAAGGGTGCAACTGCCAGCAGTGTGGAGAGGAATCGAGAGATGCAGGCCAGGAACGGGCGGCGGAGGGAGGACTGGAGCAGGAAGCTGCTCGAGGAATCAAGACGGTTAGCTGAGGTGCACTTCCAAGAGCTCGTGCTCACCAGGCAGCTCCTGAGAGGGGAAGGGACCGGGAGACCCTGGCGGCCATGATGGCCCGGTCCCACACCGAGCACCTCTGGGACAGGCGCCAGGCTGCCACCCTCCAACGTGAGCTGCGGCGCACCAGTGGCAGGCTGGAGGGTCAGGCCGCAAGGGTC
>QEPC01001969.1:1073742-1122234 GCA_003113815.1 Sphenodon punctatus | reverse complement strand
GGGGGGGGGGGGGGGGGGAGATAAAGGGTGAGGTGGGTAGGTGGGGTGATGCTAGGATTGTATTTTATATTTTTAATGTTGTAAACCACCCTGAGTCTATGGACTGTGTGCAGCTTAGGTACTAGGAACTAAGCTGTTCTCCCACTGGTCCTAGCTGGCTTTAAAAGCCAGAACCTGCACTGGGCTCAATGCCTCTAGCTGGCCACATTGCTTGCTTTGTGCTCACTGCAATTCCCCGGCCCCTTGGTATTTAGCCTCCTGCTTGTACATCCACTCCCTCCCCCTTCAGATGGATTTCTTGGCTTGACTTCTGCTTCATTCTAGTCTGGCTTGCTTCACCCTTGCACAGTGCTATCATCCTGGACTGATTTTCCTGCTTGACTCATTTGCTCTAAATTATTGCTTTATTATTGTTGAGTTATTGCTCCCACTCATACGGACCCTGCAAGGACTTGCCCACCTGGGCCCTGACCTTGCAAGGACTCACCTAGCTGGGCCCTACTCTGCAGAGGTTCCCTCCTTAAAGGGGTAGCTCAGAATGTCTTACCCCAAAAGCTACCCATACCTGGCTGCCCCCAACAATGGGGGCCCATAACGACCACTGGCAAGCTTTGAGAGGGACACGATTTCCCTCATCCCACCCGGTAGTTACACCTATGGAAAAAATCTGGTTTGTACAGACTGCTTTGAATGGCATTTTTGAGGACTGCAAGTTGGTGGGTCTTGTGTAGTCAGGGAAAATATTGCTTTAAAAAAAAATTAAAATCCCATCTATCTCCTGTCAGTGCACTATTCAACTGGAAACCACTGAAGCCAATAGCATGAGTACCTATGGTGCAAGTCAAAGAAACCATTCCCAGTTCCCACGGCTAAGTTTGAATAGATTCATATATCCTCTTTGGACTGAGCTGGAGGGGGGGGAGGGGACCTGTAACTTGCATATCCAGGAGGTAACATGCATGAAACAAGTGTAGAGGTTAACCTGGGGGAGTTAACCTTTTGTCACACAAAGATTTTATACGGTGGCATTTTTTAGCTACTGACAGAGGGGCTGTTACTGCAGAAGGCAGGAGCAGAACCCAGTCTTGCTGATACTGCTGCTCCAGCTGAGGTCCTGCCAGAGAACCAGCAACAGTGGAGTCAGGTTTATTGGCAGTGTCAGGGACCCAGGTCAGGTTGCAGCAAGGGCCCACCAGAGGAGCCAAAGGAGATCAGAATCAAATCAAGAGCCAGGAAACCAGAGCCAGGTCAGAGACCAGCACAATGAATCAGGTAGCAGAAGCCAGAGCCAAGTAATGAACCAGATAGTCAGGCCCAGCAGAGTTGGAGATGGCCAGGTGTAGCAATGGCCTGTGATGTTTGTATTATGGCAAGCTGATTATATAAAATATGCCATGTACTCTATAAAAAAACCAATATTTCTACAATTTCAGAATGCATATATGTAAATCATTGTTTGGTGTAATTTTAATTCTTGTGAAACATGGAGTACAATAAGGTAAGAAAAGCATATCCCCAAATTACAGTGCGAAAGTTATAAAATATGACTTTAGGTACTTCGATATATGAATGACACAGGTAAGTTTGAAATCAAAAATTCAATCAAGCAAATACACAGCAAGATATGGATGGGCGAACAGAATACGGTTTGGATGTTCGGTTCAAAACCTGAGTTCGGGTTCGATGGTTCGGTTCAGCCAAGTTCGGTTTTTCCGAACTTGGCTGAACATTCAAAAATAATGAAATCGAAACTGAAACAAAATCAAAACCTAATTTTCGGCCCTGGAAAGACATTTTTCCTGCCTCCGAACTCATCCGAACACGACCAAACTGTTCGGTCGTTCAAGAGTTCGGTTCAGACGTTTGGTTCGGACATCCGAACAGACCGAGTTCGGTCCAAACCCCGAACATCCGAACCGCATTCGCCCATCCCTACAACAAGAGGGCAAATCACTGTGTGACTAAGCACCTGGAATAAAATATATTGTGTTGTGAGGGAGAGTCACAAATATCTTACCTCCCAAGTGAGAAACATCCACTTCGTAGGAAGAGTGGGAAGCATATTAGCATGAAGAAACTGGTTTGACACTGGGTAGAAAGACATGTGATGGCAGTGCCGTGGCAGCCTGACCTGTCCCGGGGAGGAAAACCACGGTGGACATGATCTAGGCTGCTGAACAAATGTGTCCTGCCTACCACACAGCCCGGAGAGAACCACCAACGACTGGTCGGCCCCACCCCTGCACTATGCCCAGGATCCCACCACAACGAGCAGCAGAGTGAGTAGAGAAACAACCATGGGTTTAAGAGAGGTAGCCTGTACCATTACAGGTGGGGAAAGGAGTCATGGTTGTATCTGAAGGTGCAGTGAGGTGTCTGCCAGTAGAGTAAACCTCAAAACTGCCACAGCAGGAGCACAGATGGAGCAGTACTTGTGCAAGATCAAAGCAAGGACATGACAAAGTAGGATCCAAGCACACACTCAGCACTCAAAAAGCACAAGTCACATACCTGCCACACCCTCTGGTATCTCTGACTTAGGACTTATATACCCAGAGAAATATGGCCCTGGTAGTGACTAACAGGGCATTTTTACACACACCTTAAAGTGCTGGTCTTTCAATCTTCTGGGTTTACAAGTCCACAAGTAAGTTTCAGATGCATTTTTCTCTCTCTCTCACACACACACACTTTGCCCTGAGGCAATTCCTGGATGCATTCTTCACACAAATACTGCCCTGAGGCAGCCTAAAGTAGCCACAGCTGTAGATGTGAGAGGCTGTCATGGAAACCAAGTGTCCACAGCTACCTGGAGCAATGCAGTTTCCCCACTTTTTACACACAAATGTTCTGGGAGAACTTCTATGCAGAAGTTCAAAGAGCCAGATGTCTAAGATCTGGGTGAGTGATTTAGACACACAGAAAGTTCCGGATATAACAACAAACATGCAGAGGTCTGTGTGTAAAAACACCCATAGTGTGGGACTTGCTTTCAGTCAGCTAGAGATTTCAAAGGTGCTGCGGGGGCCAGTAAGTGTGGAATAATTCCCAAAGTTTTAGAGTTATGAAATGAGCAAATGACTAAAGTACCTGTCTGTGAGCCAGAGGATTGTGTGACCAGGGTCCCATGTTCACTGCAGTGGACACAGGTTCCTGATGATGACAAGTCTGCCCCAGCTCACTCCTTGTACAAGTGTCTGTGCCTCAGTCCTGTCCTCCCCCTCCCCCTGAGGAAGGTGAAGACTCACAGCTCTACAAAGAGTTTATTCTCTACCACAACACCTTTATTTCCACAGGGCTCCTTCCTGATATAGACTCGGGCTTCTTTACAATTCTTAAAGTCTCTTGTAAATTGACGGAAACATAGACCTTCTTCCAGAGATCACCTCCCAGGAGCCTGTTCCCCAACCTGGAAGTAAGTCTTCCTCCCAGACCTCTCTCCAGGTTTCCCTGGTGATCTCTTCCTCCCTCCAGGAACTGTGGGCTTTTATCTTTCACCCACAGTCTCCAGCTTGCACATTCTCACCAACAGAAGTTGGTCCAATCAAAATATATCATCTGAACTGCTTTTTCTCCATCTATTACTTTTGGGACCAACACAGCAATCATATTCTCTCTCTAGACTACATGGAATATAAGACTCTGTCATTTGGTAGCTTTCTGCAAATGTCAATTACACGGTTGCAAATTACATCATACTGATCTTAGGATGTGATCCTCAGTAACTATGTTGGCAAATAGCATGGGTGAAAGTTCCACTGCAGTGAATGGGACTCTTATCTGACCAGTCCTCGGGGAGCACCCTCCTGAAGGTCCCATTTTATCAGCGGGTCCGAAGAGACAGGAGGGCATTCTCGACGGCCACATCCTCACTGTGGAATGCCCTCTCAGCGGAGATTCACCTCAGTCTGGATCTCCTTGCTTTCAGATGAAGTTGCAAGACCTGGCTCTTCCCTCAGGCGTTTGGCAGGTGTGGGTGGGATGGGTTAGTGGGAAGCTCGGTGTGACTTGTTTACGCAGATCTTTTTATGTACTGTAGCTGTTTCATAGTTATATTCTGTATTTTATATATTTAATATTTATGATGTATTTTTGTTTTTATATCTATGTAAGCCACCCCAAGTCTCCTTGTGCGAGGGGGGCAGGATAAAATGTAATTAAATAAATAAATACATTATTTGCACTGCTGCAGTGTTGCTGTCGTCCCCATGGAGCTGCTGCCCACCCTCTGTGTGTGCAAGGGATTTGCACAAAGGTGACGCACCAATCTAAACTAGATCTATACTGGGAAACTGTACTGACGTAGCTACATGAGTGGCTTATGTAGCTGAGGAGTAAAGGTAGATTTCAGTGATGTGTTAATCATTCATCTCTCCAACCCATCACTGTGGCTGTTTTTGAAGTGCCTTGATGCTCTTACAGGAGTGGGGGGAGCGGGTGCTGTGTAATGATGGTACCTTTTATTTCCTTCTAGTAATTTCCTTAGTTGTCACTGCTCCTGCATTTGGAATTACAAAGCATTTTACTGGCTCTGGGGAATACTTTACATCCAACTTAGCATAGGCTTATTGTGCTTGTTAGGGAAAACGTTTTGAAATTCAAATTCACTCTGCTCATCAATCTATTTCTCTTCCCTTGCCTCCTCCTTTATCTGGATAGCTCCTGCTTCATCTCCCTCTTGTGTGTCACTTTGTGTACTCTCTTGCTTTTTTCCTATGCCTATTTATCGGGGGGTGGTGAGGGTTTTTTTTGTCCTATTTCTCGCTTTCTCTGTTACACTTCTCTTGTGTGTCTCTTTTTTTTGTTTGTGCCTGTTCATCTTTCAGCTTCAGTGTGTCTGGCTTTCTCTCTGTCTCCTTGGTTTCCTCTCAGTCACCTTCGCTGGAATGTTGGCAGGGACACTTTTTTCTTTGAAAACAAAGAAACAAAATAAATAAATAAAATATCTAGAAGCCCTGGAGGCTGGCAGGCTGGAGATTTCTGTTCCAGAAGGCTCTGTATTCGGAGAGCTTTTCTTTCTCCTTAGCAAGGCAGATAGCTACGCTGTGTGCCCACCCCAGCCTCATTTGGAGCCAGGCTCTCTCTCCTCTTCCCCACGCCATACAGACTCCGGGAGTGATGGATTGCACTGCAGTAAAGGTTGGGAGCGCTGCAGGGAGAGGAGGATGAGGAGAAGACAGAAAGGCTGCCAGCGTCAGGGCAGAAGGCGGGGGGAGTGATCGCAAGAGGCGAGGAGGTGGGGGCGGGGGATGTCTGGGAGGGCGTGTGCGTCTGCTGCAGACTGCACCATTCTGACTTTCGCTGAGCAGATTTGAGCCGAGAGATCCAAGAGATTGAGCCAAAAGACGACACAAGGCGGAATGGGCAGGACTCGAGGCTGCCGCAGGGACGCCAGGACTAGAAAAGGGATAGCAAGTCAGAAACGGAAAGAAAGAAAAAACACACAAAAAAGCAAAGGAGATGTTGCGGGGGGGGGGGGTAAAGAAGAAGGAGGAAAAAAAACCACAGGATAAAATTACGGAAAAAGAAACCAAAATGGAAAACAAAGCAGCAAGGGAGCAAAAGAAAAAGTGTTCTATGTAGTGTAGCCATAAATCTATGCATAACACAATGCTAGTGTGTCCCTCTGACTGCAGCAGGCAAGACTGTTTCACCAACGCAGAAACATGTAAAAGGTCAGGTACTGCAAACGACGGAGTAGGCTGAGGCATTGCCATTAACGCTTTAGAGGAACGACCTTTAGTAAGGACTGAGATTACACTGCAGAGCTATGCAGGGGGTCTCACTCAGTGCTGGACCAGCAGCAGGTGGTTTGTGCAAATCGGGCGGGAGGTACATCAACAGAGGGAGGTAGAACTGAAACAGAAGAGGGATTTTTTGAGTCAGGATTGGGAGGCAATGGACATATGTGCAAAAGGTGCCCAGGATTGGAATGGCAGAGGCCAGAACTATGGGAGTTATTTTTTAACCAGCAAATTGGTGATGATTGATGGCATGAACGTTACAGCCACATGCATTTTGGCCAAGGCAACGTGCTCTGATGCATTTAGGAGTGGCAGGTCACCCTGTCCTCCAAGCGGTCATTATAATTATTGTAGCATTGCTTGCTATTGTTGTCTAGCCAGCCACACCTCTCATTTTACATCCTTTGTTCCTTACTTTCTTTTATTGATATGCATCTCACCCACTTTAGCTTTGCGTTTCCATTGATCTGAGTTTTTCACCTTTTTTTGTCTTTCGTTCTTCCTTTCCTCCGTCATTGCCTTTCTTTCATCATCCAGCCCATTGTCTGTCTCCAAACCTTTCACTCTTCCCTCCCCCACCTCAACTTTTACCCCTTTCAGCCATTTCCCTCATACCCGTTTTCTCCACTGCCTACATCTGACTTGTGCGGAATCCGATGATCACGCTTTACACTCGCCTTTCCCCAGGCGAAAGTGGGAGAGGCAGGGCCAGAACTCTCCCAAGCGGCGAGTCTCTGGAAGCGCAGAATTACAGATGGCCGAGAAGGGAGGAGCGGTGAGGACGAGGGGGTGTGTTCGGCGCTCATGCAATCAGACTGCAGGAAACTGCCCCTCCCCTGGAACGGCTACCAGCAAGTAACTCCCACCCTAGTTGATCCCCCCCACCTCCTCCTCCCCCTCCCAGCAACTCAGGCGCTTTCACTCCCTCCCCCTCTTCCTCCCGGCAGCATCACATTGCACCAGCTGCCGACTACGTTGACCTACTTCTGGCCCTCTCTCCACAAAGCACCTCTGCCTCCTCCTTCTACAGCAACTGCACTGGCGGCGGCGGCGGCGGGGGAGGGGAGTCAGTTTAGCCAGATGTGCAAATTTTCCAGGACACTTATGAAAAATACATGTTGCAGGCCCTGCATTGCTGCCTAAGGAACATTACGGTAACAGGGTAGCCAAATATGCACTAACTCAACGAAGCCCTGTAACCTGTATTTCTCATAAGTGTCCTAACATTTGCACAGCTGGCCACTCTATATGGTAGGGATAAGGCACCAATTCAGGGCCTGCAACATGTATTTTTCATAAGTGTCGTGGAAATGTGCATATCTATCAACCCTAGTTATCCCCAAATCCCATTTATGCAAATGCTTCCCCCCACAGGAAATAGAGCCGCGCAGGCATCTCCGGGTGCTTAGTGTAGGCAAGGTGCACTAAGCATAAAACTGTGCCTCCTTGGTTGCAAGCAGCAGCTTGAAAATCGCTTGGGGACGCCATCATCTTTTCAGAGTGAGGCTAGTGAAATGAGTGAAAGCATTCCTGCCCCCCCGTAGGTGTGCCACTGTCGCGCGCAAAACTTCAATGAGCAGCAGCGGCAGCGCGCTAGAGGCGGGTACGCTTTACCTTGCTGCGTAAAGCTCCTGGAGTAAATGCTGCTTAATACCACTTTCTCGTAACCTAAGACACAGCACCTTCTGCTTGCACCCATCGCTCACGCTTTTACAATCCTCCTGGCAAGAGAACGTGCAATAAACGTGACTAGGGTCGGGGGAAGAAGAAAATTAAGGCGAGAAAGGGGAACGGAGGTCAGGGCCAAAAGAGGAAGACAAGCTCGCACACACAATGAATTTGCCAAAGGCAGAAAGAAGGAACCGGGGGGGGGGGGAAGGAATTAGAAAGTGAGAACGGCTGGGGGAAGCGAGAGATGGAATGAAGGATCATAGGAAAAGGGGAACAAGAGACGAGGAGGACGCTAGGGGCAGGATGGATCCCCCCGCGCATCCCGGTGGATGACACCTTGACAAAGCATTCCTCCCAGCTGCCGCTGGACATCTGAGCTCCGCTCTTTGCCCACCCAATTGCCTTAGTTTCCTCCCTAGGCAGGCCGCCCGAGGCGTCGTCGGCTTCTTTTTCTTCTCTGTCTCCCTCACATTATTTCCTGGTTCCTGCATTGTAAGTGCCTCATGGGAATGAGCACCGCCTAGTCATGCAGCGAGTTCTACCAGATTCTCGGTTCAGTTATCTTCCTATGTAGCTGTTCGCCAATCTCTGCCCGGTTCTTTCTCTCTTTTTCCGTTGTGCCATAAACTGCAATAAATAACTCAACCCTCTGACCTTTTCAAAAAAGTATCAGGCAAATGCAGCCTGCTCTGTGCTCCTGCTCACCCTGACTCCATATCCCCAAAAGGGTTTTAATCAGACAGGAAACGTCTTTTCATTTGTCTAAAATCATCCCCAAAGGTCAGTGAGTGCAGGATTATTCCGTGTAGTTTACTCTCCTGGGTTTTGCCCAGCCCTAGTTTTAAATGATCTGAGGGAGGGACTCCCCCCTCTTTCTTTTGGGGAAGAATATCCCAGTGTCTTTATAGCTCACCCGGCTCAGTCAGCTTCATACCAGTATTGTTCCTAGTCCACACCAAACTAGTCTCCTACCTGTAGGGATTTGCATCCTTCACGTGCTTAGTAGATGGATCATCTTGCCTCACCCTCCCCTCTCCATTAGCTAATGCTAAACCCCTCAATCTCTCTCTCTCTCTCTCCCCGGATGGGGAATTCAGGAGAGCAAAGAAACAGGCGCAAAAAAGATTTTTTAAAATATGAATAAATATAAATCAGCAGCACCTGTTCCAGCTCCTCTCTCGCGTCCACCTCCTTCCTTCTCCCCCCCTGATTCAGCCGATCTGGTGTTCCCCCCAACCTGGCCCCACCCTCTCTGCATGCGTCTGTGTGCAGCGTCGGCATTTTCTGAGCTAACTTTAGTGATGCTTCTCAGCATGCATGCAAAGAGCTCAGGGGAGAGATGGAGGAGGAGGGGGAAGGCGAGACGACGAGCCGTTCTGAGTGCAGAGACCTTGCTGCTGCTGCTTGCTGCTGCTGCTGCTAGGGCCGGTTCTAGCCGGCTGGCACTGGAAAGATGGGAAGTTTGCAGAGAGCTACGCTACTGCTGCAGGAAAGGACACGTAGGAGACTAGAGCTTCCTTGCACGCACACAGCAGCACGCTCACCAACAGCCAGCTCCAGCCCACGCAATGGGAGTTTCCCATTAAATAAATGCAATGGGCGTTTTCCGAGGTGCATTAAAGTGTACTTACAATTTCGGGTGGTGAAGTGCATGCAAATTAGACAGGGCTTTGGTAACCTACCGTCACATAGCTGCATGCATGTACTGGTGCCGCATGCACTGATTGACACGCCTTTCCAGAGTCACATGGAGATTAGCTCACTCTCATCATGCGGGCTCTTGTTACCGCTCTACATACACAGAATACTAACACCAGAGCACACTCGTTGCAGGTCTATACTCTTACTAATAATCACCACAACAGTCACTCTCCTCCCACCTACACAAGCCAAACATATATATCCCCTCAGGAGTGTAGCTAGGTTGCACCCCCTCCTTCCGGTGGCAGCATCACGTAGCAACTCCTGGCCACAAACATGCCCCCAGCTGTCCCTACTATAGCTAGCTATACATCATTCTGTCTGGATACTAAAGGCAGGTTTTCTCACTAGAGCTGTGAAAAGTATCGGAGTGGAATATCATATCTAATTAATTTGGCAGCGTCTAACAAAGAACTGTTTGTTTCCATTTTGGTTACTCATTCATTCTGATTAGTTTAGTTAATCTTTTTGGTTATATTGGTCATTTTGGTTCAGCTGTTCAGTCAAATAACCAAAATGATAGAACCGAAATGATAGAAAAATCAAAGTATCTGACCCAGAATATCCAAAGATATAAACGTGAATTTTGTTTCAGGTGCAGATATTTGAATAGCTATCTAAAAATGTGGACAGTATCAACAAATTCAGAATTAGCTATTCCTTTCACACATGGGGACTGTACACCCAGGCAAAGCTCCCTTTGAGGGTATAGGTGGCTGTGGATGCTCTGATCTGGGATTTAGTTACCTCCTGTGCCTGTGCGCCATGCTAAAGGATAAGAGCAGCCACACAAACAGTCTGTAGTAACTTGCAGATAAAGTACCATATTCTCCCACAGGCTCTTGTTTTTATCCTCAGGTAAAGTCCATTTCATGTGAAGGCGCGTTTAGACAGAGGATATTAAAATATTCTTTTCTGCTGGTTTCTTGCACTGCATGAGGCTGGCTCTAGACCTTTTTTCCTATTCAATGGCTGACTCCCTTTTTACCTCCTTCCTGCCTTTATACTGGAGCAAGGGTGGGGAATCCAAACCAGCCACTTTGAAAATGAATTCTGTGGGCTGGTGGTTAAGACTAGAGGTGATCGTGAACAGAAGGGAGGGTCCAGATCACAGATGTGTGCCATGGATCCATCCCCTGTCCTTGAGTGCATGCTTTCATCTCCATCCTATTCACCCAAATCCACTCTTTCAGTGCTTGAGGATAGGAGCTGGATCCATCAAGGAAATGGAAAAAAGCTAAGTCCATGAGCTGGATTTGGCCCACAGGCCAGATGCTTTCTACGCCTGGACTGGTCTGGATGTTTTCCAGACTGTGTCATGACTCCAAATGTGATTGCACCATCTGCAGTTGGGGGTTATGATCTCCGTTGATATTTGACATATTTTGCTTGTCTGTTGTCTGGAGTCATTGAATTATATTGGTCTCAAAATGGGGTCACACAAGGAAAGTTTTGTGAACCACTGCATTAGGTTCATCATTTCCCTTCATGTTATATTTCTTTTTTCCTGGTGGGAAAGTAGTTGTGTGGGAATCAAAGGCAGTGCACAGTCCCTGCACTCCCCTCTCCCAGTCCTTTAGGTATCTGTCAGCAGAGCAGGGCATGATCTGTGTTCCCCTCTCCCAGCCACCTCTCAGCTGAGAGGGGCATGATCCTTTCTGACTCTGATGGAATGGGGGGGGGAGGTCAGAGCCAGGGAAGGCGTCTTTCCCTAGCCATGATCCCCCTATCCAGTGCTAGAGCGCCCCTCTCAGCTGTGAGGCGGTTGGGAGAGGGAAGCACAGATTGTGCACCACTCAGCTGAGAGGTGGCAGGGAGAGGGGAGCACAGATCACACCCCTGAGAGCCTCTGGGGACTTCTGCACTTCCCTCTCTTGGCTGGCTGTCAGCTGAGAGGGGCACACTAGCCACGCCTCTATGGTGCTGGTGGACCTGGGGCTATGGGAACTGGCCCCATGATTGCCCCATTGCTCTGTTTGGGGTTGGGTTTACCTGCACTGAGTGCTCCACTTTCCTGGCAATTGCATGATGTGGGGCTACTTCCAGGCAGCCCCGGAGCGAATGTCTGGTGGGTGCCGTTCAGTCAGACAGGTGACTCTGGGGCTAAAGAGGGCCAGTGTGGGGCAGTGTGTCATTTGTTTCACCCAAATGAGCCACCCATAGGGGTGCACATGGAGCTCTCATGTTGGAGGCTGGGACACTGAGCTAATGGGGTGGGGTGGGAGCAGAGTTGGGTGTATCAAAACAAACATTAGGAATGCATGCCTGGTGTCCATCTGAGTGACTGGCTGTGTCATATATAAGGGGCCTGGGCAGCTGGCAGTATATATCACATGCAGAGAAGGGTCATCTACCTCATCTACCACTCGCATCATGTTCAGCCCCTTCTCTCCTCCTTCCACGGACTCCCTCTCCCTTTTTGCAGCTAGCACAAACCCCTTATCTTCACCTTCAAGGCTCTTCATGGCCTTGTTCCTTCCTATCTTTCTGCTCTCATGTCCTGCTATGTTCCTACCTGGGAACTTTGCTTCTCTACCACCATCCTCATCTGCCCCAGTTGCCTGCTTCGTAATCCAATTTTGCCCCTTCTCTCATGATGTGTGTTCAGGGAGGGGGTTCCTATGCCTCGAACCCCCTCCCTGAACACACACACTCTGCTCTCTCCCTTCAAATCCCTCCTAAAAACATACCTCTTCTGTCCTCATGAATTGCTTGTCTATGCTTCTACTTTTACTCTTTTAAGATGTTTTATACCCCCTCCTCCTTCTATGCTTCATGAATGTATATCTGTTTCTCCTTCTGTGCCTCTTCTCTTATCGTCCCTCCCTTTGTCCATTCTAGATCGTAAGCCTCTTGAGGCAGCAGCAACCTATCTCTAATCATAACAGTTCGGCGCAGACACATTTCTGATGATAAATAAATAATAACAATAATCCATCTCCAGTTGTTCAATCCCAGCCTCCAGCAGTCAAAGATTGCATTTGTCTGTTACTTTGGGCATGATCCTGAAACTAGCTGGTGCTTGTTAGCACTGATGTGAATCTCACTGAAGTGAATAGGATTCATGTTGGTGTAAAATGCATTGGCACCAAAAGACTTCATGATCATGCTATTTATCTCATCTTATTCTGAACTGGAATGAAGATAGTAGTCAGTTCAAGACACAAACTGGGCTTGTGTGCAATTCAGAATTATTCTGCACAATTTCACACAGTGTTTTGGTTCTATGTGCAACATTAATATACTGAATAATTTCTAATGGAAATCAAGCTCAGAATGGACCGTGGAATATCTATGCTCACATGTAAGCACAGGCATTTGTGCGTGAACAAGAACCACTGGCTTCCCTGATAATTTTTTGTTTTTAATTTATTATTCAGTCACCCAGCCAGGGAGCTGAAGAAATACCACTTGACAAAGGTGATCACTTGAGGAGCTGAGGTAAATGCTTCACAAATGATCAATAGGCTGGAATTTACTAGCACGAATTGTTGTGCAAATATTTATCAAAACCAGATATTAACATAAGTCTGGACTTGTTTGTGAGCAGGGAATTAAGTAATATATTACCAGTTCGGTCAGTACTAGTCACTTGCAGTCTGGATTTACCATCCACCTTTTGCCAAATCTCACACATTTAACTATGGGTACTTTCAGACATGACGCTAACCACCCTTTAACCACCCTTGGTGGTTATTTATGCATGTTGCAGGGCTGCATAGGGCACCAATACAGCCCTGCAACATGCATAAATAACCACCAAGGGTGGTTAAAGGGTGGTTAGCGTCATGTCTGAAAGTACCCTATGTAAGCAAATAAGAGCTTTCATATAAAGTATTCTGAGATCCTGTGGCCCCCAAGCTTAAATTATCTCAAGAGCAACCTATTGTTTTGTATTCTCAGTGAGCTTGGTGATAGGAAATGTTTGACATAGGCAACTATGGAATCAGATTTAAGAGACACTGAGGGAATGAGTCCCTTTGCTATAAATTTCAGGCCTCAGACTACTGATTGTTATTCGGAAAGTAACCTCAACCACAGAAAATCTGAAGGAAAGAAGATGGTGAGTTTTACTACTATTTGTGGAACAATTAGAGTTTCACTACTAATGTCCAATTGAAATGAAAAATACTATATATTTTGCCGGAATAGCAAAGTTGGCTTTTTGGGTGTTAACAAACGTGATGGTGGCCTGTAAACCACCATCACATTTGTTGGTGGGGCCCCAGATGTTGGCCTGGAATTGTTCCTGGGTGTGTTGGGAGAATAATCCAGGAGACCTCTGGGATCACAGTCTGGCAGGCTAGCCGCCAACATGTTTCAGCAAGGGCCCACGCAATTAGGCCTAAGTGGGCTATCACATGTGTTAGCCTGCTGTTCTCGGCCCAGTCGGGGGTGAGGGGGCATGACTGGCTGGCTACCATGGTTGCCTGTCGTGGGGGGTGGGGCTGGACGGCTGCACGTCTGTGTGTCTCCCCACTCTTCCCAGTGGCCCAGTCAGCAGCATGTTGGTTCTACCAGCGGACTGGGTCCTGACCGTGTTGCCGGCGTGTTCCTGACCTCTGTCAGGTTGTGAAAGCGGTGTTCCAGTGTCACGTCTATTAACACCCACTGTCCTCCGGACCATTACCACAGAGGTTAAAGGTTACCACCAAGCTTTGTCCACTTGAGAGGGCATTATTTCTTTGACCCTTTGGATGATGGCCTCACCTCCATCAACAGAAATGGGTTTGTTTTCTCCAAGAGGAAAAGTACAACACTTACATTCAGCTCAGCAGCCTAAAAATAAGACCCTTTGGGGCTTCTCCATCTCCTTGCTCTGTCCTAGGTTGCAAGATTGGCAGGATACTCTGGCCTAACAACCTGGTAAATATAATAGAAAGGTACAGGGCTGATGTACCCATTAGATAGAATAGACACCTTAACAGTCTGGGGCTACACTAAGTGGTCCGTATGACCACTGAAGCTTCCCAAGACTGTGAAAACAGTTTAGTGCTGGATTGAGATTTCACAAGCTGCAGCAGCCCAATCCCCATGCGGCCTCGTGGCAGGGAGTCACCACCGCCACACTGTGGGGCCAGTGTGGGGAGCTGGGCAGACGGTTGCAAATGGTTGCATTCAGGCGTTTGTTTCCATCGCTGTGGCAGTGCTGGAATACGGAGGACCTTAGGCAGCTGAAACAGGAGGGTAGGTGGTTAGAGCGCAGGTGGTATTTGACTTGTGCTGATACCGACCAATTGCAGCATAGATTGTTTTTAAAGGACTATGCTGTGGCTGCGATGGCGGCTAAGAAAGCTTTCTTCTCTGCTATCATAGCGTTTGCAAAATCTTGTCCAGCTGAGCTGTTCCAGGTGAAGAGGGGCCTGGTTAATCTGGTCTGCCTCTGCCCAGAACTGAGTCATCTAATGCCAGCTGTGATATTTTTATTAATAACTTTACAGACAAAATTGCTCATATTCACCACAACTTGGGTGCAGCCATTTTATCTGCAGAATTAGAGTTTGGGGTTATGGAAGCCCAGTCTTGTTCTGTTTATTTGGATCAGTTTCAATTGTTATCACCCACCGATGTGGGGGAGATGCTTGGGGTATTGAGGGCAACCAGTTGTGAATTAGATCCTTGCCCATCCTGGCTGGTAAAAGCCAGCCAGGAGATGGTGGGGCCACTGCTGGCTGGGGTTATCAACACCTCCTTTTGTGAGGGTAGGGTGTTGGGTGCCCTTAAAACTGTGATTGTCCAGCCCCTGCTCAAGAAACCATCTTTGGACGCTGACTCTCCAGCCAGCTATCGGCCTGTCTCTAATCTTCCATTTTTAGGGAAGTCTATTGAACAGGTGGTTGTCTGACAGCTCCGGGCCCATCTTGATACCATTGGATTCCTGGACCCGTTCAGCCAGTCTTTTGCCCTGGGTATGACGCGGAGATTGCACTTGTGACCTTGGTCGATGATCTGCGTCTACAGATTGACAAGCGAAACTCTACTCTGTTGATAGTTAGATCTTTTGGTGTCCTTTGATACTGTTGATCACGATGTGTTGTTGACACGACTGCAGAACCTGATGAGGGTGTATGGGATTGCTCTTCAGTGGTTCCACTCCTTTCTGTCGGGGAAGTCCCAGAAAGCAGTGATGGGTGATTGCTTGTTGTTCTTGGGACCTATCCTGTGAGCTCCTGCAGGGTTTTATTCTGTCTGCCCTCCTGTTCAACATGTATATGAGGCCATTGGGTGAGGGCATTCAGAGGTTTGGGGTGAAGTGCCAACAGTGTGCTGATAACACCCAGGTCTACCTCTCTTTTTCATCCGACCCATGCCTTGCAGTCTTGGTGCTCACCTGATGCCTGGCTGCTGTTGGGGACTGGATGAGGGTGAACTGATTGAAGCTGAATCCACACAAGACTGAGGTGATGATGGTTGGTCTGTCTTGTGACTGGGGGGGACTGGGACTCCTGTTATTGACAGAGTCCAGTTTCCTCTGGTCAATCAGGTTCGCAGCCTTCGAGTGCTGCTGGACCCCTTGCTGCTTGGATTGTCAGTGGTGGCCAGGACTGCTTTCCACCAACTTCATTCGGTGAGGAAGCTGCGACCTCTTCTTTCTTATTCGGATCTGGCCAACATCATCCATGCTTTCATCACCTCGAGGCCAGATTTCTGCAATGCGCTCTACGTGGGGCTGCCCTTGATGACTGTTCAGAACCTGCAGGTGGTGCAGAATGCGGCGGCTTGGCTTTTAGGGGATGAGTCACCAGGCGCACATTACACAAGTGTTCCAAAGTCTGCGCTGTTGCCCTTTGGCTTTCTGGGCACAATGTAAGGTGTTGGTTTTGACCTTTAAAGCCTTAAACTGTCTTGGCCCCACATATTTGAAAGACTGCCTGTCCTTCCATGTCCCATTGCAATCCCTGTAATCGGCTGGGACTGCCTCCCTGCGGGTACCGTACGGTTAGCTCTACTTATACAGGAAGGGCTCGCAGGGGGGCATTCTCGGTTGCTGCCCCCCAGTGCTCTGGAACTTCCTTCCCCTGGAAATTTGTTTAAGCCTGAGCATCTTCCAGAGGTGGTGTAAGGCATTTTTATTTGAAAAGGCATTTTGCAGGCAGGGATTGAGGAGAGTGGTGGGTGGTTTTAGGGTAGGAGTGTGATACGGGGTTGGGTGCGAAGGTGGTATTGGGTGGGTTTTGTGCATTTTTTTCCCTATTAGTTTTAAATGTTTTTATGTATTGTAAGCTGTCCTGAGTGTCTGGGAAGGGTGGCATATACATTTTAAGGGGCAGATGGACAGGAGTTTAGGACACCCAAAGCAGGGTATGTAAGACCACAGGACCTGAGTGAGGGGATGCCAGGCATGCTTAAAGCACATGCTTTGGTGCAGGCCAAAACAAAGGGTGAATCACCACAGGGTGTCAGATCACACTTGCGCTGTGGGTGTCTCGGGCCGCGAGAGCGCCTGCCAGGCTGGCGTGGGACACTTTGCTGTAATACTGGCTAGTGCTAGGGGGCCGAAGGAGGTTCGCTTGTTTTGGGGTGTACGGTGCTGTCCATACTCCTGTCAGGCTGGGAAAGGGTGTGGCACACACGCCAAGTGGCCGCAAAGGTCGGGGGGGGGAGAGACTGGAAGCGACGGTTGGAACCCCCTTCCCGCTCTTTAGCGTGAGGACTGCCTGAGGCAGCGCGCGCTGCAAGAGAGGAAGGGGGAGGGTCTCTCTCTCTCTGCGCGTTTCGTGCTTCCTGAGGTGGCGGCTACGACAGCAGCAGCTCGAGGAGGAGGGGGGAGCTGGAGGGGGGGGGGAGCTTCTGTCCGGCGTGTGCGCGTGATTGTGGGAGGGGGCGCCCGCCTGCCTCCCCCCCCCATCTCCTTCCTTCTGTCCTAGCCTCGCGCCCCGCCTCGCACCTCCTCCCTCCGTGTGCCAGCGTTCGGCTCCTCGAGCGGGTTCTTCCTCGCTCAGTCGGGCGGCAGCAGCAGCAGCAGGAGGAGGAGGCGGCGGCCGCGGCAGCCCTGCAGCTGGAGTAGCAGCAGCAGAGGAGGGGGTGGGCTCGGTGCAGGGAACAGCCGAGGCCAGGCTGCCTCCTCTCCCCAGCGCAGGGGGGGGAGGGAGACGGAGGGGGCCGTGGGGAGGAGGAAGAAGAAGAGCATCAGCATCATCACAGCGACTGAGTGTGATTCCTGCTCTCTGGGGGCGCGTCTCCACCGAACCCCCCCCCCATAGCCCCCTCTGGCTCCCCACTTCCTGTGCCCTCCCCCCCCTTCTCCACAGCCTGGGGTGGGGGCTTCGCTTGTGCCTCGTTATTTGGGGTTAGGGGGTGAGTCTCATTGCAGATCATCTCCCCCGAGAGGCTTGAGGGGGTGTGTGGGTGCGAGCACGGGGGTTCAGCCGGCCTCAGCCATTCGGGGAAGAGGCTCCCCATTAGCAGCAATTTGGGGATTTTATTAGGGTACCTTCGTTCTTTAATGTTCACTTTAGAGGAGGGGGTAGAATCCCTTTCCATTTAATTTCCATTATTAGCGTCGCCCGAGGGGGGAGAGCTTAAATCCTAACCCCCTTTTTTATACTCCTAACTTTCCCAGCATCTTATACAAAAGCTCTACCCGGGCGAGCAGCAGCCGCAGCCAGGTTGGTGACTTTTATCTAAACTGTCTGGTTTCAATCGAAATACTGTGGTGTGTTTTATGGCTAGGGAGGGATAGGTATCCGTTTATAGGGATAGAGATGGTTTGAGCAGAAGAGCTTGTTTTGCCTTATTCCTGCATACGTGTATTGTAATGTCTAATGCACATGCATATTTATGTGTATCTACTGTAGACTCAAAAATGGGTATACATACACAAATAGTAATGAGTGTGTGCAAAAAAAAAATGTCAATTGTGGGAAGAGCTTTCTTTAATTTTAAAAACGCTTATATTTTCACATGTGTGTTAATGAGCCAGACCCCCTTTAAAGTGGCTTTCATTTTTTATTGTACTTTTTAAAAAAAAAAGGATAATTGTATATTAACTTAAGTGATTATTACACATTTGCAGTTGCACTTTCAGAGGCCTGTGCAAACACTCGTTTTATAGTCAAATTCTATTTTGTGAGCTTATATGATGTAATCTTTTGTTGGTTTCTGTGTTTCGTTTTTTTTTTTTGTTTTTTTTTTTAGAAAAACCAAGTGGATTTCAAGGGGTTGTGATCTAATTAATCTGTGTTTAATCATGTCTCTTTCCTGTTTGGGCTCAGATGTGAGATTTTCTATTTAAAATCTGGGTGCTGTAGGATAAGAGTTTAACGTTTGTTTGAAACCATAACATTTCAGTCTGATATACTGATCTACCTACGTTGCATTCGTGTATATAACAAAACCTTTTAAAATCTGTGTTTAATCTTGTTCCTTTCCATTTTAAAATGCCTTGGATTTCAGGGGATAGGGAAGTATGGCTTTTATATAAATTATTGCCTTATTTAAAATCCACCCAAAAGGGTTGATTCCATTTGTTTTTGCATTGCTTCATAAAGGTGATTTGTTTGTAACTCTGCCTACTCCAGTTTGGTATTTAATCTCTTGTGGTTTTATGTTTAATGTGACTATTTTTCTTTCTCTTCCCAGGTGTTGGTGCTGCCAGGCACAGCAGGTTTAGGGGTCACGTTTTGAGGAAACAGACATGAGGGGCTTGTTGGACTGAATCTCTCTTACATACATACACACAAACAGCCTCAGCTCTATATCAGTATCCTTATTTTTCTTCCCCACTCCTCTCCCTTGGGGAGAGGAGGAGTTGGGACCCCTTTTAATCCCCCCATCCGTTCCCTAGCACACACCTTTAGTCTCTGGGGCACCAGCTAGCCATCACCCATTGTAGTACTAGGAGAACCTAACCTTCGCAGAACATAATCTTCCCCACGATACATCCCTGCAGAAAGGCATTGAAGACTTGATTACTACCGTCTTCTCAGGGGGAACCAAGGAGAGAGGGGTTGCTAGAAAGACTTCATCTTGTTGGGAGCACCCATATAGAAGCATACATCCTTGGCATCCCTACATCTCCCAACCCCAGATTTCTAAGTCTCCGGTAAGTCACATCACATTCATTTATTCATTCATTCAGTGCTCTTTTCCCCTCCCCCACTCTGCAGGCTGGGGGAGAGGCATGCACAGAAATTGAGAGCAAAGTGGGGGAAGGGAGCAGAGCAAATTGGTTGTGTAAATGTAGGGATCAAGAAGGGAAAGGGAATAGATTCCACTGGACAGAAGAAACTGGGTGTGTGAGAGATGTTATCACCTGCTTACAAGGATGAATGAAAGGAGCTAAGTAAAGATATGATGTGTCTGTCTAAGGGGGATTGCTCCAGAGGGGTGGTGGTTAAAGACTACTTGGGGAGTAGGTTGAGCAAGCAGCAAGGGAGAAGGTAGCAGAGTATTCGCCTGTCTGCAGAGGATTCAAGGAAGGAATGGGGTGGGGATAAAAAAGAAGGGTTGTGATGGTGTATTTTCTTAATTAAACCCCCCCCCCCCAAAAAAAAACAACCAAAACAACCTGTCTGTTTACCAGACATAGCAGCTAAAATGCTCCCTTCTTCCCAGACTGCAGCATCTTCTACAAATATCTGGAGGGAAGGAGTGAGGATGGGGTGTTGATTCTTTCAAAGAAGTGTGCTTTAGATTCAGTTACCTACAGTAACGCTGAATTCTATAGCATGATGTAGGGGGTGGATAGCATGTGGGAGGGATGTGCAAACTGAACAGCTACTGTTGGGTACCTTTACCTCAGGCTTTGTTAACCTATGATGAAACTAATCTTAAACCTATTCTTGTAAACCTTGAAACTTTTGTTTATACATTGAATATTTGATTTAAAAAAACCCCGCAGCTAATTGATTCTTTGTAATTTAATAGACTATTTAGAGTTGACTTGGGGCATTGTTACTGAGCTATGGTGATAGGAATGTGTATTGCATTTGTTATGATTTTAAAGAAATCCCAATCTTTTGACTGTTGTAAACTGATACCTCTGTCCTCTGCTGGACATCTTCTTGGTACAAAACTCTCTCAGGTGTTTCCTAGATGCCACCCTATCTTGATCCCAGCACAGAATATAGAAATAGTAGATTTTATTTTTCTCTTGCTATTAAAACAGCTTTTGTCACTTTTTTCTGTTTTTTTAAAATTTTTTATTTAATCTTCAGCATGACATAGGAAGCAGTTGGAGCTTCCATATGTGGTCAGTCATGGCTGTATTCCTCTGCGTGATGGCTGCGAGATTCAGCCAGAGGTGTTCTCTCCCCCCCCCCCTGCAATGTATGATGGATAGCACTTTGACTCATCAGCCCACCCTATCTCCTTCCTGAGATTGTCATTATAATTCTGATCTTTCACAGGCTAGTCTCTTTTATCGCAATGCCTGGAATCTTCCAAAGGTCCTGCACTGTAGCCTCTGGTTTCACTCTCTGGAGGTGCTTCCTCCAAAATGAAGGTGCAAGAATTACCATAATGGTATGGACAATTGTTCTCTTTCAAACATAACTTCTCACCCTCTGCAGCATCTATCAGTTTGTAATGCTTTCGGGGAAGGTAAAATATCCTCCTTCACCCCAATAATTTAATGTTATCAAAGAGCATTAAGAAGAGGTGTCTATCTTATTCTCTGTAAAGCGCCAGGTACATTGCTTGCGCTATATAAATGCTTATAATAATAATAATAATAATTAATGAGTGCAGTGTTGTATATGGTCAGGGGATTATTTGAGGTGAACTAAGATTATTTTCCTGGTCCCTTGCTTTCTGTCTTGGGTGGTTAGTTAGCCATTGAATATTAATTGCTTATGTAGTCTCACTGAAAAAAATCTGGTGGTTATCAAACAAATGTATAGATTTGTTTAAAAAACAACAACAACACACCAGTTTCTTCTCTTTAGTTATAACTCTTGAAATCAACATGTTACTTTATGTAGACTTGGTGTAACTGAGACCAGGATCTGACCCAAAGACTAGAAAAATAACGTTGGGCATAGTTGAGGTTGCAGTGAGAGAATCTTTTCCTATGTGAGTTTGGGCTCTCTCCATAGGTTGGGTGGGAACATGCCACAACTGCAGATCATGTGCCATTGAGGTGGCTAAATAGCATGCAGTCTTAATTCTGTGAAACATCTGGAATCTCAGTCAGCCTTCCTGCCAGGAAGAAATGAAGGGTTTGTTTTTAAAGATAGCAGTTTCTTGTGGTGGTGAGATTTTGTGTTGAAGGAATTACAGTCCATCAATTTCTATGCTGGGCGATGCTCTGCTCTGATTTGGTCACATATCAGTAATACTGGAAGGAATTGGTCTGACAGTTCTTCAGTTTGCCCCAAATAAAATCTCTGTTCTATGTTCATTTGCTAAAAGAAAACTCTCCATGTTGCAAACAAACAGCAGGCCATTGTAATTACCCCTGTCATTGCACATCATATGTAGAGAGGATGATTGTTGAATGGGCCATGGAAACCAGATTCCCCGTTCACCCCTACAAGAGTGGTTTGTCTTGCACCTAAAGCAGTGGTTCCCCAAATCTTGCCAGTAAGATCCCATTTTGAAACTAAAATTAATTCTTTGACTCCTGTCGGCAACAGAGACATGCAAACGAGGAATGTTTTTAAACAAGAGTAGCAGAGAGGGGGGGTCCGTGGCCACTGCGTGGGACGGGTGGGGGGCATCCATGCATGGGAAGTGTGTGGGGAGTGCTTCACATGGGCGGCTCCCCGTAGGGCTGCCCCGTCCATGGAGGTGGCCACCCTGGCCTGCACGGGGCAGTCTGGATTTTTCCTGAGTGCTCCGTGTGTGGCCATGGGTGACTGGTGTGTGGTTCACGGGAGCGCGCCTCCCCACGCACTAATTCAAACAAGCGTTTTGCTATGTGGACGATTGGGAGGGGGGGGAGCATGCGTGGAGGCATCTCAAAATACCCTATATCAAATATCATCATGCTCATGACTCTGTCTACAGATGACATGACCCCACATCAGATCCTGATCCACAGTTTGGGAACTTAGATATAAGAGAAATGATGGGTTAGGAGCTTTTGCTGGTCCTAAAGGGCCTAAGTCACAACCATGCAGATAGTAGTGTGGACAAGGCAAGTTTCAGAATCAAGTTGTTCTCTATTATTTCAGAAGGTATAATGACAGCTGGGAAGGGTGAAGGAAGACTGGAAGATGAAGGAATAAAGAGCTGCCAAAGTGAAGTGAATTATCAGCAGTACACTGCTGTTTCAGCAAAAAGCTGAGAAGGCATCTTTATCCATAATCCAAATTGCTGGAGGCTTTTTGACTGGTTTTTCTCTCTCTCTGAAGCAGGTGTGACCAAGTGATTGCACATATATTTGGACTGGCTCCCAGCCAGCCATTTGGTTTTATTTAGGTAGCAGTCTGTCTAGGTTCCTCATTCCTGTCCCACGTTCCCTACATCTTGTCCTTGTCTCTTTTGCTTAGTTAAATCCTTTGTGAGTTTTTACCACCACTTTTGGAATGTAGGTAGCTTGAGCGTCCAAGGAAAGATCTCTCCAGTTAGGTACAGTGGCTTTGAATGCAAAGATTTTATTTCAAACACTGCCAATTTCTGAAGATATTTAAATATCTGCTACCGTCTTCACTTTCACACAAGTGGCATAACCGGGGTATGTCAGATGTGGGAAGCACCTTCCTTTGTGGGGAGGGAGGCACAACTGGGATTAGGGTAATAGTAGACGGAGAGGAGAGAAATGAATCGGAGGGCACCTTAAGGGCCACTGCCAGCTTTGAATTGTGGGAGGAGGAGAACAGTCTCCCCCCCCCTCCCCCCCACTTCCTTTTTTGGTTATGTCTCCATCTCGCACATACATGTTTTGTACCTGGTGATCCAGTAGATATCGGGGGAGAAAGATATCTGATTCCAGTGTTATCTCATGCTATGTTTGTTAGATCAAGAAGAGTGGAGGAGATGATTCCTGAGGAGGGATCCCAGAAAGCATATACTATTTAAAAATTGACACTGTGTGCAGAGTACTGATAGACACACTTTCCTAATCTAGACCATTCTGTGGAGAGCTTGGGAGAGATTGTGGGTTGCTATGGTTAATAGAACAAACTGCAGCTTGCCAGTGTGCCATAATTTTAATTTTGATTATGCAAAGGGAGGTGGTCTAGCTCAACAGTGATTTCTTGCAGAATCTGGACCCCAGCTCATGGTTTTGCTCACGCTCTTGGTGTTTAGCTATTGTTTTTGTCAGCTTAGCTTGTCCTGAGAGTGTGATGCTTTCTTAGTGTCTCTTTTTAGGGGACATCATCTCTGTTGATGAGTCATCCTGCCACAGGCATTTCCCCTATATCTTCAGTGAGTGAAATTGTCCATTGCTTCCCTTCTGGAGAGAGTCTCTCGATATTCCCTCTTTGACTCCTGAGGGTCCCTAGCTTCTCTTTCAAATGTCTCCCCTCCTGAGGTTGCTGTTCTCCCACTTGTTCTGTGTACTTGGGCTCCTTGGCAGTAAGCATCTCCCTCTCCAGGGTCTCTAGCCCAGGTTGTCTCCCACACAGGGATCCCTGATCCTATCTTGATGTCACCCAACTAGCACAGATTCTGCTCCCACCAGAGTGACCAAAGACCAGACTCGCTCCTTTTACCCTGTTGCTAAGAATTCTGGCACTTCTGGATTGCCATCAGACCTCTAGTGTGCTTCCCCGCTCAGAGCTGGGTTCTCCCTTACACTTGCTCTGGCTCTGTCCTCTTTCTGGGGGTGGAGTTATGTTCCAGGCTTGCCTTTGGCTCATATGTCCGGCCCCAGCAGTGCCTTCTGTGCCTCTCCAGGGACAAGCTTACCCTCCCAGGGTCTGCCAGTGCACTAGTGGCCATACCCTTCAGTTGATCCCTGAAACCACCAGAGAGGGGCTCTGAACTCCCACATATAAACAGGTTGCCTCTGAGGTGGTTATCCCAGGAGTACTTATCCGTGGGGTAACTAGATGACTTTGCAAGTTCACGCAACTGTGGAGTACTTCTTTCTGGGCTAACTACCTCAAGGGAAGCATGAACGGGCAGCTTAATCTCTTTTTGTAGTTCACGAATCCCTGTAGATATTCTGGGGCGTGAAGGGTGGGGAGAGAGAGAGATTCCTTTCTTAATAGTAGTTATATACCCTTTGCTTTAAACATAGTGTTTGTGTGATCACCGGAATGAGCGGGTGGGTGCACTTTAATATGGTGGCAGCAGTATCTAGATAGATATTCTCCTTCCATTTTTTTGGTCATGAGAGCATGCAATAAAACACAGAGATAGAAGAAGAGAAATGGCCCTATCGGCATTACTTCCTTCAGCTTACTCCAAAGAAGGGGACAGACAGAAGTAATAATCAGGAGAGACATGGCAGTGCCTTTGCTGCTTTCAGTATCTGCAGGTGGGGACTTTGTTGGGAATACTGGATTTGAGACTAAAGAGTCAGAGGACAGACTACCTTTCTACTAGTGTTCCCTTTAACTACTTTAAAACAAGAATAAGGAAAGCTGTTCTGCCTTATTCTTTTCCTTGGCATGGTCTTAAAAATCAAAACATGCCTTGCTATGATGCTGTTTATACACCTAATGGGATTTAAATGGAGCGAACTGTTTTGGACATTGCATTCTTTTGATTAGGGTGAGCACAGTAGGTGCTGCTGCTTGTCTCATTGATAAGAAGAAAATGTTTGGGGGAGCAGAAATGGGCAAAATGACTACAAATTCAGTGCTTCCTGCTTTGCTTACGCTCTGCAATGTTTTCCCAATAAAGCCTCTTCCCATACCTTGTGACTTCAGAAACCTACTAGACACAAGAGAGAGCCTGCTGCCTAGAAGTTGATCCAAAAGATGGATCAGGGTAGGGTAGGGGAAGTGGCAGACAGGCAAAGGCTACCTGGGACAGTATTTTACAGTGAGCTCTCACCACTTGGAAAGAAGAGGGTGATGGTTCACCTGTGGGGATTCTTTCCCCATCATTCGCATGACTTGCTTCTGAAAGAGAGGAGGAGCTCGTTTCATCAGCTCCCTATTAGCTTCCTGACAACAGTGGGCAGGTCTGTTAGGTCTGCTGTTCTGCGAGTCACTGGTTCTGTGTCCCCTTTCTGATCCTGGACCCTATTGCTACTTGTAGGTTTCCCAAGTAGCAGCAACATAGTGAAAGTGATATGGTTCTTGACAGTTTTGCTGCTCCCACAGAATTCTGATGAATATGAGTGAATGTGACCAGTCTCTCTCTTGGGAAAGGCTTGAGTAGCTGCAAAGCAACTCGGTGGACTGTGTGTTGAGCAAATACAGGTTTTGAAACTGTGCCCTTGTTGAATTTGACTTGCTTTCAAGCATGGTTGATTTCACTGGTACTGCTAGTGACTTCGGCTGTGTCTCCACTAGTGGTTTCCATAAGTGACTTGCCTTTGATGTCTATAACCAGGGCATATACTTGGTACATTAAGTCCTTGGGCAGACAGTACTTGCTTTAGGTCATATTCAAAGTGTTTTCTTTGCAGGACAAGAATAAGCTCTTTTTTTTTTTTTAAATTAAAAAAAGAAAAAATAAGTCTCGATTAGCCAGAAACTTCGCTTACTCTATGTTCCTTCTATTTGCCAGGATAGATTTCCTACACACCATTGGTGAGCAGACCTTTCAATCTACCTGAGCATTTTTCATTTCTTTTCAGTTTTTAGTGGTGGTAGTTCTTGAAAGAGACCCCGTAGTTGGTCCCTGCAGACTGAAAGCCTTTGTTTACAGCAGGGGGAACAAGAGCAGTGAAAATCTATGCTTTCTCACTGATTACTTGGGTGGATCTCCCGCACTAACAGGGTTCAAATTGAGCAATTTGCCATCCTTGCTAGTGTGAGATGGAATCCAGTAGTACTTTCTGTCTGAGGAAGGATGCTCTTGGGGCTAAGGCAGAAAACTAGGAGTTGGGCCTGAACGAGCCATGTTATGCGTTGGTTTGTGTGTCCAGGGCCTGCCAGATGTCTCCCGCCTGCCCACCCCGGTGTGGGCCAAGCAGTTGTCTGCTCCGTGACTCATCCTTGGAAATTCCGAGTATATGTTGTGGAGCAGCCCAACCTGGGGCAACTCTTGTGATGGGGTGCACTTGCCCTGCCATGCACAGTGCAACGCTGTGTGGCCGTGAACAATGGGTGCCAGTGCCTGTGGCCATTTCACAGCTGGGCTCTGAGGCAGGCAGGGCAGGGCCGGGCACCCTCAGCTGCGGTGGCAGGTCTGACAGGGGCCGACCTGCCCAGCTTCCTCACAATCACCTGACTAGCTCCCCGCATGTGGCCTGCAGTGTGGCGGCAGCAGTTGCCTGCCACGGAGCCACACAGGGATCGGGCCCCTGCAGCTCGTCTGGCTGCACCCTCCATCTCTGTTACACAGTTTAGAACCTTGGGCAAGAAAACCATCTCTCTGTGCCTCAGTTTCTCATCAATAATATATTATTTTACAGTTAACAGTTATAGACAGGCTCCTGCCTTAGTGGGCTTACAATCTAAGAGACAGCGGAGGGGAGTTGAAAGGGAGGGAAGAGAGGGAGAGACAGGAATATAATATCTGGTGCATTCCAAATGTGGCAAATAAATAAAATAAAATAAAATTAAGGCTTCTGGCATGGATGTCTTGCCAGTGTCCAGAGACTAGAATAAACATCTACGTGCAGCAAGGTAGCAATTATCCCATTCCTTCTTTCCCCAGTACCAATAACCGTTTTTACAAGAGACGGTTCCACTCGTGTCCATGCAGATCCGCTACGTGGGCATGAGTGGGTGCCGCCTATCTGCATGCCATGGCCGGTGAGTGGTGGTGTGTGCGCATTCCCATGACCCATGCATTAAGAGAAAAACCACTTAATATGGGAAGGCCAGATGACCTGTGGAATAACCGATCAAAATCATTCTCTTCTTACAGAAGTTATTCTTACCCAGTGGCAAACTGAATGTTGTGCCATTTTCCCCATTAGCTGGTTTGTGGGCTTCTTTTCATGACTGAAGGACAAAGCTGTGTGAAGGGGAAAGAGGTTAAAGTAGTAGCGGGAGACACAGGAGAACAGAAACCTTTATGCTTTAACATGTTTTTATTTTCATTGTCCAGAAGTCTACTGAAAGGAGACCAAACAGACTGCAGGAATTGTCCAAGATGTGCAGCTCAGTTGCCCCTAGGCTGTGGTTCTTAACAGACCGTCGCATCAGGGAAGACTACCCTCAACAGGAAATCCTGAGGGCACTCAAGGCCAAGTGCTGTGAAGAGGAGCTGGACTTCCGGGCCTTGGTGATGGATGAAGTAGTGCTGACTATTGAACAAGGGAACCTGGGTAAGGATGAGCTTGCAATGGGAGGGTGGTCAGAAATGAGCTCTGACAGTGACAATAAAGGATGCTCAAATCTTGTGTCCTTGAAGTGCATGTATTGCAGGATGACCCACTGCATATTGAGTATAAATGCACCAATTGTGAATACTTGATTGTACTTGAATTATACCCTAATCAACAAACAGAAATTGGTTGACTGATAGCAGCAGCAATAGAGACCTACAGCTGGATCATCTTTATTCTCTCCTGTGGATTTAGGTAGAGGGAAGCTGTTTCTAGACTCTCATTATTTTCTAGGGATAAACTTTGGGCATCCCAGTGATGAAAGAAGTAACTTCATATTATTTTGTGTGGGCTGCATATCTTGGTGGCTGATATATAGGGGGGACCTTGATGGTATTGCAGGTTGTGTCTCTAAAACAAGCAAATTGGATGGGCCTGCAGAGAATAGCTAACATGACCGTTCAGGGGTCTGAAGGGTTGCCTTATGGTGAGATTAAAAGATCCAGATTCTTGTAGTTTAGTGAAGAGGTGATTAAGGTGTGTCCTGCTACAGATACGTGAAGGGTATAATCATGAAAGTGGTAAATCTGGCAGGTGGTGAAGAGGTAAGTTTGACAGACCAGAACTATTGGTAAATAAAGAAATTTAAAGGTTGGTCCTAATTGGTGGTGAGGGGCTTGGGGGATGTTGAATCTGTTTGCTTTTTAGTTGCCATCTGTCTCAGTTTACTTGGCTACAGCTTCTTTGTTTTTGAAGTGGAGCGAGTTGTCCATCTGTCTAATATCCTGTCCCAGACAGTGCCCAGTACTTAGTTACTGGGTTTCCATGGATTGGTCTTTCTCTCGTCATTCTACCTCATGTTTTTTACTCTCCTCTTTTAGCTGTCAGAAGTTTATGTATTTATTTGTTTCCTTTGGTCAATTTCTTGGCCACCCCCTCCTGCCAACAGCAGCTTGGGGCAGCTCACAACATATTAAAATCATAAAAACTATATAAAGACATAAATAAAATAATAAATAATTAAAATACAAAAACCACATAAAACAGCAATAAAAGAACCCTATGGTGGAACTAACCTCCCACCCATTGCCCATCTCCCTCGCTGAAAGCCTGGCGGAACAGCCAGGTCTTACACTGTCTTCCGGAAGAGGGACGATCTGGAGGGAGTTCTACAGCCTTGGTGCGGCCACAGAGAACGCCCTCCTCATTGTCGCCACCCGAGAGACTCGAGGAACCTCTAGGAAGGTGCTCCCGACTGACCGCAGGGGCCGACCCAAGATTCAGGGGGTAAGGCGATCGTGCAGATAAGCGGGACCCAGGCTGTGTAGGGCTTTATAGGTAAAAACCAACACCTTGAATTGAGCCCGGAAGACTATAGGCAGCCAGTGCAGAGTTCGGAGCACTGGTGTAACGTGTTTGCAGCGATCTGTCCCCATCAGGAGACGGGCCACCGCGTTCTGCACAAGCTGCAGTCTCGGGACACCCAGAATCTGCATCCCATGACTATTTTGGAGAATACCTATTGGCAGGTTTACCATCCATGCATTTGGTTAATCCTAACATGGATGCTGCTGTAGCACATTGATCTGATGTTTTCAAAGAATTATCTACAATGTTTCCAGGATATTTCCTAAATTAGGACACTAAATCTCTACCTAGATGTTGTGTGCCTGTAGTTAAGATTATTTTTTCCAGTGTGCATAATTTTGTATTTATCAATGTTAAATTTCATTTCCATTTATTGCTCAGTTATCTGGCTTTCTGAAATTCTTCTGGTTCTCCTTGCAGTCTACCTTGGACAGACTATCTTAAACAACCTCCTCTCTAAACTTAGCCACCACCTCATTCATCACCCTCTTTTCCATATTACTGATGCACATATTGAACAGTACAGGTCCAAGTAGATTGTCGGAGTACACTGCTGTTCAGTTTTCTCCATTCTGAAAGTCAATAATTTATTCCTACACTTATTTTATTTTTTAACTATTTACAGTTAATTTAATTATTATTTATAGTACCATGAAAGGACTTTCCTTCTGATCTCATTATTATTTAATTTTTGTTAAGAACCTTTGGTGGTCTCAGGTCTTTTTTATATAGGCTTCTCTTCCCCCAAAGTTTCCCCAGTTCCTGATTAAACCTATACCCCCTCCCCCCCCCCTACAATGTTGAATCCCCCATAGAGCTCTGCTGGCAGGGCGGTTGTCATCTTCTCTTTTTTTTTATCTTGGTGGCAGCCCTTTAGATGTTTGATGACTACTATCATGTCTCGCCTTAATCTCCTTTTCGCTAGGCTAAATGTTCTCTTCAAGCTTTCATCATAAGTCGTGCTTTCCAGACCCTTTATCATATTTGTTGCTTTCATTAGAACCTGCTGCGGTTTGTCAATGGCCTCCTTAAGGTGAGGTGCCCCCAAACTTGAACACACGGGACCTAGAGTTTATGCTTGGGTTGAATACTTAGCTGTTCTTCTCCATCATATGGGGTTCTTTTTGATGTATTTTCTGGGGAAATCTCTTAGCACCATTAAAGCTGAAATCCAGTCCAGATTGACTGACATTGCTACCCAAGATGATATAGCGACGGCTGCTGGTTGGAGGGTGGCGCCACTGTTAGGCAGCCTTAAAAGAACTGTTATGTTTGAACCTTATCTTGTAATACTAATCAATAGAGTGCTTCGCAGATCTTACACCCTGTTGAGGTTTCAACTCGTCCAGACCGCAGTGGTGGAAGGTAGATATGTTGGTATGCCATATGAGCTGCGCCGTAGTACCTGCGGTCTAGACGAGGTTGAGACTGCGGAGCATTTTCTGCTGAGATGCCTCCACTATCAGAGTCTTAGATCCGTGTGGATATCCCCTTTGATGGGAGCTCGGATAACCCAGGATCTGGGTAACTTCAAACAATTTCTCAGGCTAGCTTCCAGGGATGACATTTTTTCTATTGCACCCTTTGTTTGGTTGGCCGGGAAAAAGAGGCTGATATTAAAGCAGACACAAGCAGACTTGCCTGTCACGTAAGTAGCGGTATCCGGGAACTAGCTCCCCACACTGAATAGGTTGAGTGATGCCTTATGACCGTGGCAGGCTCTTGGCACTGTACAGTTGGAATGAGTGTCTCAACCCTGCGAGACTGGTTATTCATTTTAAATATGTTTGTATTTGTATTGGTTAAGTTATTTTGACCATTCTGAGCTTCCCTTTTGGGTTGTTATTCCAATTTAGTTTTACATTGTTTTATCATATGGTATTGTACAATTATTTTATAATTTTATTGTATTTTGTACTGGGCCAAAGCGAAAGCGTGTGCCTGAAATAAATAAACGTATGAACTGGACACGGTACTCCAGGCAAGACATGACCAGTGCTGAACAGAGTGGAATTATTACTTCTGCTGACTTGGAAACAATGTTTCAGTTAATGCAGCCACATCAATGCTGCCAAACTAGGTATTGCCCAGCTTTATACTTGTGCATTTGGCTATTCTTCCCTAGATGCAGAACTTTACATTTGTCTCGGTTGAATTTTATTTTGTTAAGTCAGCCCAGACTTCCAACCTGGAAAGATTTTTTAATTCTAAATCTATCTTACAAGGTGTTGGCTAGCCCTCCCAGTTTTGTGGCATGTGCAAACTTGACAAGCATTCCCTCCATGCCATCATCCTGTAGCCAACCTGTACACTGTGTTGACAAGAGAATGATAACTGAAAAACTGAGAGAGGATCATCTGAACCAATTATCTCATCTAAGGCCCTTTTTACACAAGACAGGCTCACTCATGCCCATGTAGATCAGCTGTGCGGGCATGAGTGGGTGCTGCCCATGTGAATGCCATGGCGGGTGGGTGTGCATGCGTGTACGCTCCTGAAAAACACGCATGCACACCCACCTCCACCCGTCGTCCGCTCACAGAGCAATTGGCCAAAACGGCGATTGCGCCATGAGTGGGGATGTGGTGGGGATTGGTGTGCACCCTTGTACACCATGCGCACACACTAATCACCCCAGCACCTGTGGCCCGTATAAAAAAGGCCTAATTCTAGGATATTTGACTAGCCTGTGAATGGTGTGGAGCGGGCTGTTGAGACATGCAAGGATCAGACTGCAGTCAGGAGCAGGCTGTGACTACCTCTCTGTCACTAATAAGGGTCTGAGATCCCCATGTGATCTGTCCCTTTAGTGGATGAATCATTGTGCTTGAAAATGATATAGCTTTGCCTGACCAAGTCCTCACAAATCAATTAAAAGACACCAGTGAGAACATGGGAACAAGGAAGTAAGATGTGTTTTTGCATTGTAAAAGAACTGAAATATAGGACCAGGTATAGGAGATGAATATTTCCCCCTCCCATATAACTTGAGGGTTCAATTAATTTGCTTCATGGTGCAAGATTCTTTTTAACAAAACTTATAAAAGTGTTCACCTTAATGAAGCTATTTAGAGATTTAAGAGCCAGTCATCCAGAATCATCATGCCATCATCATGTCTCCTAGCCCAGTCACCTCAGTTTCTAGTTATCTTCCTCCCTGCTGTTTTCTTCAGCATGGTATTCCATTAATAGAGCTCTATTTGGAACTCCATGTAACACACAACAGACAGCTTTCTGGGCCAGTCGACCAGCAGCCATCTCAAACTGTGTAAATGTAATCTCTACTCGAGCCTGGAATAGAAGGTGTACAAGTGTAAAATACCTGAAGTATGCAGAAATGCAGTTTTTTGAGATTCTCAGTATTCTAGAAGTTGGGGTGTCAAGAAAATCTAAATTTGTGAGACTCATGATAAAATTGAGTAGGTTAGCAATACCATAGATTTCCAAAACAGATTTCATTCTGATCTAGGGGTATTTTCAGACATTATGGAATTGCTGCTAACCACAGTGGATCTGGTGTGGTGGCAGTGATTGCGGGAATGTCTGTTTGCTCCTGGCCAGAAGTTCACCACAGTGAACACCCGTCTGGGATCAAATTGACCACGGTTCTAGAGGTGAGGCCAGCCTCATCTCCAGAACTGTGGTTAGTTTGGCCACGATCTGGGACAGGGCTGAGAATGGCCACAGGTAATGACTGTTACCCAGCCCCGTCCTGGAATCAGGTCCCAACCACGGGACGGGATCGGGCACAGCGGCCTAATTGGCCACTGCGCCCGCCCAGGCAGGCAGCCATGGGAGCATGGGGTGGTGGGACTCAGCGGCCGTACGTCGCGCTGCACAGCCCTGCCCCCTCCCCTATTCCCCACAGTGATCAGGCCGGCATGTCTAAAGGACAGCTGACCTGATCCCGGTCCGGGTTTCAGCGTGTTGGGCATGTCTGAAATTACCCTAGGATGGACTGGATTTGAGATGAAGAGCTCTATTCTAAAAATAACCTTTATTTTTTGTTTTAAAGATCAGAAACACCAACTTATTTGGTCTTGTGGCCATAAGCTTCAGTTAAGAAACAAATATTTGAAAATTGCTTCATTCTTTACTTACCCAGTAAGTCCTAGTGACATTATCACTAAATCAGAGAAGTGTAGATTCCTTTGCTGCTTGTGTCAACAGTCACATGAGAAAGTTTGAAGTGCTTACATAGCTCTTGGAAGGTTAAAAAGTCATTTCAGTTTACTTTTGAGGACTAACCAGGCTCTATCTCATTAACTTCATCATATCTCTTACTCGCCTTAATCTCGCTATCCAAGGCATTGACAAACTGATTTAGGTTAAACCCTAGGGCTTGGTGCCAGTTGTTTGTGATTATAGTACATGGGTTCTGTGTACAGGCACACACTGATATAACGGCAGTAAGCATTAGATGCTGAGAATGTGTCTTTGACAAAGAGAAGTTGCATTTCAGACCTGTCAGTTTTCTTGGAGGCATTTTCAACAGTAGCCACGTTATATAGTTGAAAATGTGTGTTTCTGCATCATGGCACTCATGCTTAATGTATGGACCAGAAAATTGGTTATCCCGATATAGCAAAACTGGTGTTTTTCCTCTGGGCCTTCAGTCTTCGGATTGCTTGTTTGATGCTCTAATATTAGGGCTAGCTTCCCCCAACAAAGCTTGAAAGGGGTGTGGTCATGTGGAAAGTCTGACACTGTGGTGGTGCTGCTTTTATAACTCTCAGTGACAGCCAACCTTTCTCATATAATTCAGGCCATGTTCAAAGGAAGTAGTTCCCTTAAATAATTTGCCTTTTCTCTAGGCATTGGGTTTTTAAGGAGTCATTTGGCAGTTGCTCTAGAGCAAAACCCTGTGTTCACTCTTTCATGCTCCAGAATATAAAATGCTGCACTTAAGGTCTTGCTCTAAGGTGGATAGTACCGTTATAACAATTCATTCATCCAGACATGGCCTTGGCTAGAGACAAGAACTTCAGCAAGCAGAGCCTGTGGTCCTCATGTATCAACTTGAAATGTCCATTCTCTATCAGCAGTTCCGTTTTGGGCAGTTCTTAAACTACTGAGCATGAAATCCAGATTGGAGGTTTTCCAGGTGAACTTTTAGGCAGTGCTCCACCTTCAAAAATGCTGGATAATATTGCTGACTTCTGGACTCAGTATTCAGAAAAAACATCAAAGCTGGCCATCTTGAAAAATTACTACTACTACTACTTATAATTTCTGTAGCGTACTAGGCATACGCAGTGCTTTACAGTCGCAGATTTTCAGAGACGTCCCTGCCCAGTGGGCTTACAATATAAGATAGACAAGGGTGAGGGGAACACAGAAAGACGCGCACACATTCCCATTTTACAGATAGGAAACTCAGGCTGAGAGTTTGTGACTTGCCCAAGGCCACCCAGTGAGTTCATGGTTTGGGCGGGATTTGAGCTCTGGCTTCCAAGATCCAACCAGCACCTTATCCACTACATCACACTGGCTCTATCATAATGTATCAAAATAGCCTGATAAAGCTTACCCAGGTTGTGCAGAAGACTGAATGGCATCACCACAATGAGTGATGGGAAAATAACTCTTTCTTCCAGTCCCTTCAGGGAATGAAAGCAGAGCATCTTGGTAGTTTTTCACTTTCCCAGAGAGAGTTGCTCAGGGATCATCCATTCATGAATGATGCATTTCCCATTTTTGTGGGATTGTGGACATTCAGAGATCATGGTTGAAAGGTTAGACACAAAAAGAGATGTTTAAGCACAGGACTGGGAGTGGAGACTAGAGTTCACTACCAACTTTGGTGCTACCCCACTGATCAACTGTGGAAGAGTCACTTCAGCTTTCCTCTTCCTAGAGTGGGGAGATATACTTTGCAGACTGGTTGCAACTTTTTTAAAGGGCTCTGTTGGCTTAATCTATGTATTTTTAAAACCTGCAGTTCCAGTAGTTTCACACTTGGTACCTATAACTTTGCCTGTGTGTGAGAGGGGTGGGGTATAAATTGAAGAAAATAAATAAATATACTTTTTGTTGGCTTCTACGGTGGCATATTTTTAAAGTTTTCTGTTTTAAAAACACAAATGGAGGGAAAGGACTGCAAAGGGGGAAACGAATGACTATATACCATAGTGTCAAATCCTAAGCCAAGTGAGCTGAAATACATTTTACTTTTACTTTTTGATGTTGTGCGAGTAATATGTGTGAAATTTCAGACAGAGGTTTACTTTTTAAAAACATGATATTGCCCTGTTAACATTTGCACAGCATAGTTAGCTTCTTAGGGCTTAACATAAAATGTCGATGTCAATCTTTCTTGTTGGTTTAAAAACGTGTCCCAAGAGTCATAAAAAAGCTGTCCCAAGAGTCAAGCCCATTATCTCAGGTAGACGTAGTCAATTTTTTTATTTGTCTGAGAATAGGAATAGAAAAAAGTGTTATGATTTACACCTATGGAAATCCTGTTCAAAGTGATTAGGGGAACTGCTAGAATTTTATTAGCGACCTTCTTTACCAGAACAGCTTCATGCATCATGTTGAAAGCAGCTGCTATGGCAAGTTAAACCATTCTTGCCATACAGTACAGATGTTGGATTAGATCCAGCTTGTACATATGTGTGTGTGTGTACACGTATGTACAGGACTATAAAGTATGTATAAATAATTCATTAGCTAGCATAAGATTACTTGTCTGCCTGGGACTTGTAGGAGTGGAGGGGGCCCAGGGCTGTGAAAATTTGCTTGCCATTTCAAAAAGTTTATGTTTGAGAGGCAATCAGGGGAGTAGATTTGTACAGTTCTTTGTGTGTTGCACACTTATAAACCTAGCATTTACAGGTTCAAGTCCTTGGGAGGAGTGGAGAAATGCTCTGTTTGCATGTTTTCTAACTCTGGATCAGTGGAGACATTTTTTTTACTGAATTAAATTGTTTGTCCTGCATGGAGTTAAACCTAGGTGAATTTGGCCCTTGAATTCGAGAACTGTGAGTTTACTGATAAAAGTCAATGGTATGAAGAGAGTGCTCTTTGGTAAGCTAATTTAATGAGGGGTAATTGAATCTCCTTGATTATTGTGTGTATCCAAAATTCTTCGTTTTATGGGGTTTTGATGCTATTTTGATGAGGATGAAAAATTTTCCTCCAGTATGGATAAACTGCTGGTATATAATAGAATATGAGAGGTCAAAATGATGTTTTGGCAGTTCACTCCTCCCACATTGCCCCTCTGTATGTTCACTGGATAAATAGAGTGGGACTTGAGACATATCTGACCCTTGATTTGAAACCCAAGTTCAGAGTGGCATTACCAGTCTGAGATTGGAAGAGTCTGCCACTGCTATAGTTGAGGGAAGAAGACCGGGTATTCTGAGTGCTCAAAGAAAGTGTCCATATTGTACCCAGGGCATAGAAGATATGGTACCTTATGTACTAGAATGTCCGCTGTATTGTGATCTTAGAACAAAATATTTGTTTCCCTTACCGCCATTTACCAGGGCCTTCTCTTTGAGGGAAAAACCAATATGGCTTATGCAACAGGAGAATGATACACGCATACTGAGGCTGGCTGCATTTGCCTCCAAGGTGGAGGACCTCAGGAATCATTTTATGTTGTCTAATTGCGGAATTTTAAAATTTTACCTGTTCTTTGTCTTGTTTTGTATGTTATCGGATTATGGCATATGCTAATATCCATTAAATAAAGATTAATTGGGCAATTGAATCTCATGCATCATATGATCATTTGCATGAAGACATTCATTTCTTTCAGCCATCGCTCGCTCACCTCTACCTAGTCTTACAATATGGATTTTTTCCCCCTCCTGCTGAAATTATATGGTATTGTCCATTGCAGGAGCTTGGATATTGCTCTAGTCAGAGCAGTTGTCTCTTCAGTTGGATGGGAAGTAGGATGCTAGTGTTAGGTGAAGCAATGCTGTCACTCTGTTGATGTGGGAGGAAGGCAAGAGATTGAACCTAGACAGTTTGATCTAGAGAAGCAGAATATCAGATTCATTAAAGCAGTCTCGTGGTCCATGATGAGCAATAACACATCCTATTCCCTTGCAATATAGCATATGAAACGGATGTTAATTGTCCTAGCAAAGGAAAGTCAGCAAGTTGAGAAAACCAGAAAGTATCCATCTAGGGGTGTTCACAGTAAGTGCTGGAAGGTTTCTGGAATGGGTCATCTTGTTCGTTCTTTGCGTCTGATTAGAATAGTATGGTAGAACTTCTGAAATGCGGCATAATATAAGTGTTCAGTTTTAGTAACTTTGCACTGACATCACAGAAATGAGAGACTGCATATCTCTCTTCACATCAGAGCTGAGATAATTGTTTAAGTTGAGAGGCGGCTTAACAGATGGGATACAGCAAATACAATAGGTGGAGCTATATTGTATCTTGTCTATGCTTAACCATTGGCGTAACCTTATGGGGCATTCTCTCTGAACTTGACTTTAGCAAAGCTCCAAATACGTTCCCAGCTTGGTAAATCATTCTAAGGGAGAACTCCCATCTGTTGCCCTCTATCTAGGCTGTGCACTAAGATGAGGAGGAGGTGACAAATTGCCCTCATTGTCCGATTGGGCACAGAAGATCTGGTGCAGTATAAAAAGCATTGCTTTTAACAAATATTGAACATCCTCAAATTGTGTGCCTCTATTCAATAGCAGAGACCTCTAATTCTAGTTTTAAGAGTTAGCTGTAAAAATAGCTTCTTTAAACAGCATTGTGAATAACCCATGGATAAAATTTCAAGGGGAGTAGAGCGTTATTTGACTGGATTAGAGCCAATTAGACTTGACAATACTCTGATGAGAGCTTGTATGTTTGCATTTTGTTAACTTTTAAACATGGTTCAGGTTCTGTTTATAGCAGGAGAGAGAGTATGTTGGAATAGGAGGGTAAATTGAACCAATGCTGGAGAATCTCTTCAGTCGATAGTAGGCATCTCTGACATTTTGGTAGCTGAAGGTCATGGGATCACGTTAATTTGAAACACCAATGCTTGCTATTAAAGCACTATCTGCTTGAGGTGGTTAGAGCTGCATTATGTAACATTTATTGAAGTTAAAATGATGATGTTTATTGGGCCAGATTTTTTGGGCAAGTGTGTGCAGGCTTTCTCTGTAGTTCAAATGTTTGCAAATGCAAATAACAGGTATCTACTAAAATGCTTCATCTATAAATACATAAATGAAATCTATTGTGTTTCATATTTGGAATCAACATGTCAACCACAATCTAAATCACATTTGTAAGTTTCCTGCTCCCATGTAACCTAGATAATGGTTGTATTCCGGTTTTGCCAATGGAGACGTTGTGGTACAGGCAGACGTGAACTAGGAAGAGAGTGCATTTCTTGTGACTCCTATTCCTTTGTTCTGATATGAAGAACAGCATTCTCAAACTAAAATGAGGTATTTTTTCCCACTTACCACACTGCCAAAATGACCTAATACTTAGAACTGCTGCACATCACCTGTTGTCATTGGAGCCTTTGGAGAAGGGTGGGGTAGAAATGTAAATAAATAGATTTGAACTTTTGATATCCCAGGAAGAGCTACAGGTGCTGATTACCTCTAAAACTCATGCCACTTAGGCTTAAAAATATATTTGCCTAAACTCCACTATCCTAGCCCCTCATTTCCTAATAAGATAAACAGATTCAAGTTTATCTCATACACTCATGTCTCTAAAATATTGGAATACAGTATTTCTTTCCTCCATCTGAAGATCGCTAATCTTGGCTCAAACCAAGTGCAGCACCAGTTTCAGAAGTCCTACGTTGTAGTCTTGATTCCGCATCCTCTCATTGGATACTGTTGCACCTGTGTACACATAACTCGCAGACTCTGAAGTCTACTAGGACTTGTTTTGAAAATAGTTTTGTGTGAGATGTATCATCATGGTCTATCTTTGTGATGATGTGAGCATAGGGAAAGTATTAGCAGTAGGTTTAAAGTGTATTGTGTGGATAATCAAATTCTCACTTGCTGTGCCAGTCCAGTGAGGTGTTGGTCAGCTGGGGCTTTATAATAGTTGCACAGAATAGCATACCAACCCTTAGCATGTGGGGCCATGTGAGTACTCCTTGTGTTGATGAATGCACTCAAGGGAAGGCTACTTAGACAGGAGGAGACAAAGAGCAATTGAAGAAAGAGGAGTCTTATCTGGCTAATCAGCCTATGACTACAAAATGGATGCTGGTTTAGTGCCATGAACATGTAACTGAGTATAAGGGAGAAGCAGTACAATTTCCATGCAGACACTTGTTTTTCACATAACCTTTCACTTACTATTATTTCCAATTAGTGATTTCTGAACTACTATTCTTTAGCTGCCTTGACTTCTCTGATAGATAAAATAAAATGCACTTATAAGCAGAAGGAACAACTTCCTATTGGAGGAATGAGGCTTGATTTGTGAAGTGTAGCTAGCTAGTATTGTGGCTACACTGGGTTTGGGGGCAAATACATCAAGTCTCAATTCTTTGGATGTGAATGGATTGGGGGTGGGGTTCTCAGTAGGTCCAAGGCTGCAATTGTAGAGCTAGCATAGAGCCAAATGCCATAGTTTCCCTAGTTACTGTTGAAAAGCTGGACATCTTGTGGCATTCACATTGGCAGTTGCTGGGTTGCATCTGAAATGTTGCCAAATGAGGAAGATAAGCAGAGAGATTTATAAGCATTTCTCGTTTGAATAAGGAGCTCACAAGGCTGGATTCTCATCTCTTCTCCCTCCTCGCTGCATTGTGTCATGGAGTGATAGTGCTTCCAGGGCTCCCATTATTACTCTGCTTCAAAATCAAGTTTTGGCTACAAAAAAGTTGTGAATTGGCACCGCCATAGTCCTGGAAATATTTAAGGCAAATCTTAACTAAGTGAACTTTAATGTGAGTAAACTGTCTCTCTCTGCTTTACCTGGAAACAGTCTTGGGTCCACAGAATAGGAATTGGCAGTGCAGTTTACTTAAGCTAGAAATGTAGCTGTGTTAGTCTATAGTTGTAACAAGAACAGAAAGTCCAGTGGCACTTAAAAAACTAACAAATATTTATTAGTGCATGAGCTTTCATCAGCACAAGCTGACTTCCTCCGATGCATAGAATGGTGGCTAAGCAGTTGGTCTTACTATATAGTTACCAAAACCAAAAAACTTTACAGTTTAAAAAACAGTTAAAGGCACAGCCATTTCCAAACCAAAAAACCGGTTTCACAACATACATTATTTATTACCATACGTACTTAATCTTATTAATAAGTATTACTAATTATCACTAACTAAACTATCACATTTACAGGTCATTTATCTATTATCACAATTTGACTACAAACAATTTTTTCAGGGTGCCTTATTGTCTTTTTGTGCAGAATTGCATTGTATACAACTGATTTTTATCAAGTTGTGTAGACTGACAATGGCAATCTTTCATTGTATAAAATTTTTATACATGTAAACGACAGTTAAGGCACTTTGAAAAAATCCTATCCTCGAAGGTGTTTGCAATTCTACCCAGTTTTGTGTCTCCACCAAAATTGCGAAGTGCATTGTCCATGCCTTCATCTTATGAAGCTATTGATCAGCTATCGTGGTTGAATACACTTTGGGCTTTGCAGTCCTTGGACCAGGGGAAGGGATGTCTGGAGTTTCTTCTAAGGTGTTTTTCCTCATAGAACTCATGCATGTGTGCCATTGGCAAACCCAGGGATCTTCCCAGGGATTTGGGATTAGGCATTTGAGCTCTGATTTCCCAGATTCTGGGGTGGATTATTCTGAGATTAGCAAATGCTCTATACCCCAAGAGAGGCGAGATGCGCTTTGCAGCGGGGTTGAGTTGGCTTGAGGAGTGGGAGCCATGCGTGGTGTAATCTGCCTGCTCCCTAGGGTGTGCATGAGCAAGACTGGAGTGGACCAAGTCTAATTGTGGCTCCTGGCTTGGGTGTTCTTAGTGACCCTTCCACCCGGTAGGGTGTAGCTAGGCTGCGCGCTGGTAGCAGCTAGGTGGCTTCAGCCCAGGTGTGCTGGGCAGGACTGGGCTGGGCTCTCGGCGCTGGTGGTGGATGCAGCCTCCTGCAGGGCGGTTCTGGCAGGGACATGTGCATCACTATAATACATGGAGTGTGGTTTCTACACACAGTCGTTTAGATGAGAGCTTTTCTTGGGCCAGCTTTTGTTGCTGAGAGTATGCAAGCTTTGGGGCCACATAGGGATCACCGCTATGACCAGGAGCTTGCATACTCTCACAAACAGGAGTTGGTCCAAAAATACCCTTTGAACCATTTTGTCTCCATATCGCACATTGGGGACCAGCACAGCAAATACTATACTGTAGCCATTATCTTAGAGCTGTTCAGTTAACCATCTTTTGCTTTCATCAGTCTGACAAGCTAAGAAACGTTTAAGTTGATAAGCCACTGCAACCTATTTGCACTTGCCAGATAGTTTGCTACCAGTGCAGATACTATTCCTATGTATATACAGCAAGAACATGAGAATCAGGCCAGCAAAAGATGCAAGCACTTGAGTCATTTTGACTTCAGGGGACCTCCATCTGTCCCTATTCCTCATTCCTCACATAAAGCCTCCAAACCCCCTCCCTGTCCCCATGCCTCTCTCCCACAGAACTCCCAAGCCCCCTTCCTCCCTGTCCCTATGCATCATGCTCCCCCTCCCTCCCTGTCCCCATGCCTCACTCTCTCCCCACATAACCTCCAAGCTCTCCCTCCTTCCCTGTTCCCATGCCTCACTATCTTCTTGTCCAAGTTGTGTCTCTCCCTTGTGACTTCAGTCTCTCCACATAGCGCTGTGTGCAATAACTTCAGCCTTTCCCCAAGCTCCTCCCTCAGTGACCCTGTTCTGCTGGAAGCAAGCTCTCTCCCTCCCCTCTGGTAAAGAGGGAGCTCTCTTCCTCCCTCCTCCAACGCTGGTAGGGGTGGCGGTGGCCAGAGCGTCTAGAAAAGACGCTCAGAACCGCCCCCTAGGCCTTGCTGATTGGCTGGGTTCCTATAGAGGAACCCAGCCAAGGAGCCCCTGGAACCTCCCCCAGTCTCCCAGAGAGCATCGTTTCTCTGAGATGGCTCCCAGCACATGCTCTCTGGGGAGGTGACTCCTCTAGAATCCTCCCTCCCTTCTGCCTAGCCTGGCCACAGGGGAGCAGAGGGACTGGGTGGAAGAGGAGGCAGTTCAACCTCCCCAGCAGCACCCAGCACTGCAGGAGTGACTGTGACTCAGGGAGGGAGGAGCCAGGAGGAGCAGAAGAGATGAAGCCCCTCAGCCTCACTGAAGCACAGATCCTGTGTGCCCAGACTGGAGGCTTTTCTTATCAGCTCTGTCTGTCTTCTTTTGGCTGAGAGCCAGAACAGCTGATCACTGACTCAGCCAAGAGCTGATACAGACAGGACTGATTTTAAAGAGCCTGCAGCTGCAACACACAGGATCTGCACTTGGGGGAGGCATGCAGGCTGGCAGTGGGGACAGACTGGGGACACATTGACAGACTGAGGAGCTTTGGGAGGGTGGGGCGGGGTGTCCACTCTGATGCTCCTATGGAGGATCCGCCCCTACCACAATCCCTTGTACCAGGGCGCCCCCCCCCGGCTGCTATTGAGCCCGGTCTTTGGGTCTGCAGCCTTGGAGTGTGAGATCTAGATCAAGTGATAATGATTGGTGCAGCCAAAAACAAGCTATTAAGCATCGGTTCTGCTGGCTCGCACATGCACAGTCAAGCAGCCGCTGACCGCCAAAAAACAACACAAGTAAAGTTACATGACTCCGCTTTTTAAAATCACACAACTTGATCAGGAGCCAGCTCTGTCACAAAGACTTTAAGCCCTGGTCAGTTACATGTCAATTACCCACTTGCCTCAGAAAACCAGCAAGAGGAAGCTCTTGTCAGTTTCGTGTCAATTACCCTCTGGCCTCACTCATACTTTTGACTCCATATGAAAAGTCTGCAGCTTTTCAAAACTTGCAGACTTTTCACTTGGTATGAAAAGTTGCCTACTTTTGACTCCCTACTTTTGACTCTATGAAAAGTCTGCAACTTAAGGCAAGTGGATAATTAGCATGAAACTGACTAGAGCTTAAAGTCTTTGTGACCGAGCTGGCTCCTGATAAAGTTAAGTGATTTTAAAAGCAGTCATGTAACTTTCCTTATGCTGTTTATTGGCGGTCAGCAACTGCTTGACTACGCATGTGTGAGCCAACAGAACAGATTTTTTAATGTTTTAATAACTCAGTTTTGGCTGCACTAAACACTCCTAGATTCCAGCAGCACTCGGTGTCGATCTCAGGCTCCAAGATTGTGGAGTCTGGGACCTCAACTCGTTGTCTGGGAGGAGATATTGATGATTCAAAATTGTCAGGATGCTGTGCATTTTGGCCACAACCAATTAACTTTTTAACAATTATAACTTTTTATTTTCTGGCTGGATCTTCTTCAAACTTTCCTTGTATGATGGTCGGCACAAATAGAACCCATTGATACATTTTCAGAACTGTAGCTCAAGCAGTTTCCTCAATATCAGGGCTTCTGTAGTCTCCTGTTTATAATATAATGGAGAGTGGTTGTGCCTTTAATGTTCAGGCTGCTACTGCAGCCTGAAAATATGATTACAAATGATGAGATTAGTTACAGAGAGGAAATAGTTTACACTGAAAGACAAAACCACTTGATCAGATAGAAACCCCTCCCAACATACAGATAGGTGGTAATGGCCTATTCGTTAGGAAATGTGCCATTCATAAGGAGATGTAGAAGAATGTAGGAGGGTGTCAGATCTAAAAAGACACGGAAAACTGTTCAGATCCAATCGCCTCCCAACCCATATGTAGGGGTGTGTGTGTGTGTCCCATACATTAGGAGAACTGGATGGAAAACATAGGCTGGAAAATACAAAAAGTTACAAAGGGTACTGTTTAAAGGTACAATTATTTTATGTAATGTGACAGGAAACCCAGATCTTGATTCAAACCCAAAGAAACAGAGTCACATTTGGTAATGAACTCTAGTTCAGTGGTTTTGCATTCAAGCTGTTCTTTTAGTGGTCTTTAAGTACACAAACCCTCAGGTCAGAGATGCTGTGTCCGGGAAGATTGAAGTGTTCACCCACTGGTTTTTGAGTGTCACCTTTTTTGATGTCAGATTTGTGTCCATTCTATTTTGTAGGAGTTGTCCTGTTTGTCCAATGTAAACAGCAGAAGGGCATTTCAGGCAGGTGATGGCATAGTAGCATGTTGGCGAATGTGCAGGTCAAGGAGTCCATAATGGTGTAGCTGATGTAGTTCACTTAAATTACCTGTGCCTTGTTTTTCTTATCTGGCAAATGCACGTAATGCCTGCCACTTACTCCTGTCCCCTACTGTTCTGGGCCAGAGTCCTGACCTACAGGGCCCACATTTAGTGGGGCTAGTAGTTTAGTGTCCAGGGCTGATTCACTACTCTTTGATGATACTGCCAGCAAGGAGGCCAGTAAGTGCTGATGTGGATTGCAATTTTGTTTCTTGGACACCAGACCTGTCAACATGAATGGTAAAATTATAATAGGGGCATGGTCACACAACTCCACTGGTTCCAGGCTAGCTTAGCTCTACCCCACAACCATAGTAGGGTTAGTGCTTTGTGTGAATATGCTTACTCCATGGTTACCTGGGAGTGAGGGTGCATCTGTGGAACCTTCCTTCCCATAAGTGTTATGTATTGTTATTGGTTTACTGTGGGATAACTTGTTTATATTAACGCAAATTCTTAGACCCACTAGTTGGTTTAGTGCTGTTGCCTACAGATGGCTGTACTGGGGGTTAACAAACTTATGCCACATCAGTCTTGGGCTGTGATTGGAATCCTGGTGTGAAGGGTCCTGTATCCTGTTGCTTGGTACTCTTGAGCCACTCAATCCAAGTGACCTCTGACCAAAATGTAACTGGAATCCTAGGAGTGAAATGCACTGTATTGCAAGCTAGGTACGTTATTTATTTATTTATACCCCGCCCCTCCTGAACACAGCTCGGGGCGGCTTCCAATCACTTTCTAGTCCCCAAGAAGGACAAGGGGTTGAGGCCAATTTTGGACCTGCGCCGGCTTAACAAGTACATTAGAAAGTTTAAGTTCCGTATGACCTCTCTCCCTATTATCTTTCTCGGCCTTCAACAAGGAGACTGGTTGGCCTCCCTTGATCTTAAGGACGCCTATTTTCACATTTCCATTAAAGCTGCTCACAGGAGATACTTACGTTTTCTTGTCGGAAACCGCCATTTCCAATACTTGGTCCTTCCGTTTGGCTTTTCTACAGCCCCAAGGGTCTTCACCAAGTGTGTGGCAGTGGTAGCGGCTCACCTAAGAACAATGGAAGTAAGAGTGTTTCCATACCTGGACGACTGGATTCTTGATGCTTCCTGCAGACGCACCCTGCTAACCCACCTCCACAAGACTCTATCTCTTCTACAAGCTCTGGACTTCATTATCAACTATGACAAGTCACAGCTGATACCTCCTCAAAGGCTCCAAGTCATTGGCGCTGTGCTGGAAACCTTACTTTCAAGAGCCTTCCTCCCTACAGACAGGTTTCACGACATCGTATCCACCGTCTCAGCCATATCAACCCGAACCACCAGACCAGTCTGCTATTTTCTCCGCCTTCAGGATCTCATGGCAGCTACCACAACCGGAATACCGCATGCCTGCCTGCACCTCCAACCCCTACAACAGTAGCTCGCTGGGGTCTACATCCCGATTTGTCACCCCCTCTCCATGAGAATAACCATCCCCCTAGAGGTCCTCACAGATCTCCTTTGGTGGACCAACCCAGCTCACCTCCTGATCGGCATGCCCTTCGATCCGCTGCAAGCAGAGAAGGCCATAATTACCTATGCTTCGCTCGCAGAATGGGGAGCCCACATGGGACCACACAAAGGTTCATGGCCTCTGGTCTCAAGAGGAGAGTCTCCTGCACATAAATCTGCTGGAGCTCAGGGCCATCCTTTGGGCACTCAAAGCTCTAGTCAACCACATTGCAGGTCGCAATGTTCTAATTTTCACAGACAACACCGCAGCGATGTGGTACATCAACAAGCAGGGCAGTGACAGGTCCACTCGCCTCTCCCTCGAAGCTCAGACTATTTGGGCGTGGTGCAGCAAGCGCAACATTCACCTACAGGCAATTAATCTTTCAGGCCAGGACAACACCCTCGTGGATCACCTCAGCCGCAGGGGCTCCGACCAACATGAATGGACTCTCAAGGACGAGGTATTGAACGATATATTTGGCATATGGGGCACTCCCGTAATAGACCTGTTTGCAACACACGAGAATGCAAAGCTTCAAAAATTTAGCAGCAGAGCAGGTCGAGTCCCAGGGTCGATCTCTGACGCCATCGCCATCTCCTGGAAGGGGCCCTTTCTATATGCCTTCCCTCCTCTCCCTCTGCTGTACAGGGCTCTCCACAAGGCTCAGTTAGAGCGCGCCCACATGATCCTCATAGCCCCAGCTTGGCCTCGTCAACCATGGTTTCAAACTCTACAGAACCTAGCAGTGGATTCCATACTTTTCCCACTGCTACCCGATCTCTCACGCCAAGAGGACATGGTCCTACACCACGACCTGCAGGCGCTCCATCTCTCCGCCTGGTTAATCCAATCTTAATGCAGAACGCCCCACCTAAGGTTGCAGAAGTCCTACTCAACTCCCGCCAGCCCTCTAAGCGCGCCTGCTATGCCGCAAAATGGGCTCGTTTTTCAGCATGGTGTACTTCTCTCCCTTGCTCCCTAACTTCCCTCTCCATGCTCCACGTATTCAGATACCTATTATATCTACAGGGCTCTGGACTCTCCATCGTTTCCCTCAAGGTACACCTAGTGGCTCTTTCTTCTTGCCTACAACCAGAAGGAACTGACACCCTCTTCTCTCACCCTCTTACGAGAACCTTCTGGAGAGGCCTGGTTAACTCTTTCCCACCAACGTCGCAGCCAGCCCCGCAGTGGGACCTTAATCTAGTTCTGACTAAGCTCATGGAACCCCCCTTTGACCCTATGGCCACCTGCTCCCTGGAGAATCTCTTGCTCAAGACAGCATGTTTACTCACCATCACCTCTGCTAGAAGAGTTTCGGAACTCTCCGCACTTCGAGCATCTCCTCCCTACACTCGTTTCCACCCTGATAAGGTAGACCTCAGTACAGACCCTTCGTTCATCCCTAAGGTCATTTCCCCCTTTCATTTAAATCAGACCATCTCTTTACCTGTCTTCTTTCCGAGGCCGCCCTCCTCACGAGCGGAACAGACGCTTCATACCCTCGCTGTCAAGCGAGCTCTCGCCCTCTACGTTAATCGTACTCGACCCATCAGAGCGTCAGATGTCTTGTTTATCTCTTATGGTGATCAACGCATCGGTGTTCGTCTTACATCACAAAGATTGTCTAAGTGGATCCTCCTCTGCATCCAGAGGTGCTATGAACAGTCGGGGAAGCCTCCCACCTCTCATCTTAGAGTTCACTCCACTAGAACTGTTGCTTCCTCTCTAGCCTATCTCCGTGGAGTCCCTATTCTGTACATTTGTAAGGCTGCCACGTGGTCCTCAGTGCACACCTTCACCAAGCACTATTCCCTGCACCTGGCGGCCAGATTGGACTCTAATGTGGGAAGAGCAGTCTTACGGTCTCTCTTTGACTGACCTCCTTGTCACCCTCCTCCTTGAGGTAGGTAATTTTACTACTATTCACTCTCCCAATAGTGAGAATCACGGAGATCCTCGAAGAAGAAATAGAGGTTACTTACCAGTAACTCTGTTCTTCGAGAGAGCTCCGCATATTCTCACGTCCCGCCCAGCCTTCCCCTCTGTCTCGGAGGTACCTTCCTTGGGTTTTCCCGGGACGGGATTGGAAGGAACTGAGGGGGCGAGGGCGTCACTCCCTTTTATAGACACGCACGATCTGGAGCCCACGTTTTTCTCCGGGTGGGGGTGGGAGGGACAGAGCCCCCACCTGGTTCTAGATCTTTCCAGGTCGTTTTCTGCCAGGAAACTGCTGACAAGAGGTTTTCCAGTACCTGCGGAGCAGGAAGTGAATCCTAATAGTGAGAATACATGGAGCTCTCTCGAAGAACAGAGTTACTGGTAAGTAACTGTTTATGGCCTTTTTTACATGGCAGCAACACCGATCGATTGAGATGGGTGTGGATGGAGATGGGCCTCCCCCTTCTATGCATGCATGTTTGATAGGGAGATCGCCCCCAACCTGTACTGCGTGATTGAGGGGTTCCCATGACCCCTGTTGTGATAGGGGACCCCGCCTACCCGCTCAGCCCATGGCTCATGCGGGCCTATCCAGTGGCACACAACCCAGACCACCGCCTTTTCAATGAGTGTCTGTCATCCACACGCAGTGTGGTGGAGCGGGCCTTCGGGCTCCTCAAAATGCGCTGATGAACAGGAGCCAATTCGACCTGGACCACAGCCCCATCTTCGTCCTTGCAGCGTGCATCCTGCACAATGTATGCGAGACATGGGGTGCTGCCCTGGACAACCCACCACCAGTGAACAGGGCCGGCCCAGTGCCCCTGTACCAACATGCCCAGGGAGGGGCGTACCGGCGCAACTCAGAGGAGAACAGGGACACCATCTGCCGCCACATCGTTGCCCAGGCAGCCGAACACCGGGCAGCACCCGACCCACACCCATGTCCATAGTCCTGTGAACCCCTTCAATAAAGCTGGGTCCTACCTGTTAC
>QEPC01001969.1:1044385-1057804 GCA_003113815.1 Sphenodon punctatus | reverse complement strand
CTCGTTCTCCATTGCTAACTCTCGCATCCCTGCTAGGCCTGATGGTCTCCTGCACCCATCACCTTCAATGGGCCTGCTTCCACTCATGGAATCTTCAGAGCCTGCTCCGGCCGTGGCAGACGGCCATCATCAACAGCTCGCCTGCAACTGTCAGTCACCCCAGAGACCCTCCTATCGCTCTCGTGGTGGGAGGACCAATGAAGCTGATGATAACAGTCTGACAGGTTGGGGAGCCCATCTACTGGCGGAAGCCGCACAGGGCCTCTGGTCCACACGAGATCGCAAGCACAGCATCAACTGGCTACAATTCAAGGCAATCCAACTCGCCCGGCAGCACTTCACCCATCACGTGTGAGGGAAACACGTCCTAGTCTTCACAGACAATACTACTGCCCTAGCCTACATCAACAACCAGAGAGGCTCGCGGTCCCAGACCCTCCATGGGGAAGCCACACGAGTGCTACTCTGGGCAGAAGCCCATCTCCTCTCACTGACGGCACTCCACATCCCAGGGGCGAACAACGTGGAGGTGGACTGGCTGAGCCACCAATCAGTAGACCCGGGGGAATGGTCCCTCAGTCCAGTGGCCTTCAGGCTGATAGTCCACAGGTTCGGCCTCCCAGTACTGGACCTGTTTGCCTCCCCATCCACTGCCAAGAGAGACCAATTCTTCAGCAGGTGCCCACACCCCAAGGCAGAAGCACACGATGCTCTAAATCAGCAATGGCCCCCTGGCCTCCTTTACACCGTTACACCGTTTCCACGACTAAGTCGAACGATTCACAAAGCCAAGAAATTATGGGCCACAGTCATCCTGGTGGCTCCCTTCTGGCCCCGCAGGCCGTGGTTTCCTGACCTGCTCACTCTATCTGCAGGGGATCACCTGGAGCTCCCAGTCACTCCAGACCTGGTGCTACACCCAACTGAGTTTCCTGAGACTAGCAGCCTGACTTGGCACCGCAGCCCTGCTGAAGTTAGGCTATTCCAACTCTGTCGTTCAGATGCTCCTGGCGTCCAGACGGAAGTCGACTCAGCGCATTTACCAGTGCTCCTGGGGGATATTTGTCAAATGGTGCCATTCCCATCGGGTCCCTCCCCGTTCCCCTACTGTGGTCCAGGTCCTTCAATTCCTCCAGAAGGGTTTGGACAAGGGCCTCCGGCCTAATGCCCGAACTAGACAGTTAGCAGCCCTGGACAGCACCCTAGGGGCTTCCTCAGGACAAAGCCTAGCAGGTCACCCCCATATCAGACCGTTTCTGAGGGCTGCCCGCCGCATCTCCCCTCCAGTTGTCCACAGATTTCCCAACTGGAACCTCCGGGCCCTTACTGGGACTCCGTTCGAACCTCTCCGCGAGGTCTCTCTCTCCTTCCTTTCCATCAAAGTAGCATTCCTCATTGCCATCACATCAGCCAGGAGAGTATCGGAGTTTGGGACCCTTTCCATGGACCCGTCTCTATGCACCTTCCTTAAGGAAGCAGTCGTCCTACGGCTGGACCCTGCCTTCCTCCCTAAGGTGTCCTCTCTATTCCATCTCTCACAAGAGGTGGTCCTTCCTTCCTTCTGTCCTCACCCCCGTCACAGGCTAGAAAAATTGTGGCATACCTTAGACGTTCGGCAAGCTCTCAAAATTTACCTTGAGTGCACTCAGGCCTTCCGACAATCTTCCTGTCTCCTAGTCAATTACCATCCCCACTCGAAGGGCCAAAGGGCATCCAAAGCAATCATTGCCAAGTGGATCTCGGCCTGTATCGCGGACACGTACAGAGCCGTGGATCTAGTGCCCCCTGCTAGGACTCTGCCTCACTCCACCAGGGGGGCCGCAGCTAACTGGGTCTTTAGATCCCAGGCTCCGCTAGGTGAGATTTGTAAGGCTGTCACCTGAAAAAGCCTTCACGCTTTCACCAAGCACTACAAGATTGATCTGCTCGAATCAGACGAAGCTGCCTTCGGCAGGCAGGTGCTTCAGGGGGTCCTGACCTCTCCTTAGGCACCCTGCCCCTCCCCTGCCGAATTCTCTCTACTGCTTTGTTACCTCCCTATGCCCGAACAAACGGGCGAGAGGCCGTAGAAAGGGCAATTGGGTTCCTTACCTTGGGAATTGCCCTTCTATGTCCCTCGAGGGAGGTCATTCGGCCCACCCGGGTAAGTTACCTGAGCGCTGTCAAGATTCCTGGAGGGCTGTAATCTTTCCCTTACCAGGGGTAGCTGTTAGATGAGTTCCTCCCTGTAGTGCGGGAGAGTTTGTGTTTGTTTTTTGTTTCAGATAAGTTCGTTCTGGTTCCTGCGGCTGTGGTGTACACCTGGGGAAGCGAAGGTGCGCTCTTTGTATGCATGCCCAGTTGAAAGTTGCTAGCTGCCTCCTAGTGGCCGAGAGGGAGATCTCTCCCTGCGTCTGAATGACCTCCCTCTAGGGACATAGAAGGGCAATTCCCAATGTAAGGAACCCAATTGCCATTTCTAGATAACATCCTGTAACGTTTATGGGCTTTGCAGATCTCGTGGTAGTAGAAATTGGATCATGTCAGTAGTCAGCCAAAATGTAGAGTAAGGAAGGTGCATTCTTGTTCATTTTGTGGTAGAGACAAAGCAGTTCAGGTGAAGAGCTCTGTGTGACCTGAAAGCGAGTATATCCTTACCAACAGAAATTGGTCCAATAAAAGATATCTGAACTCCTCTGACTCCATCTGCTGCTTTTGGAACTAACACAACAATCTGTCTCATGGTTCACTTAAAAAATTACTACAGTAAAGACTCCAGTGGTTCAGTCATGTTCATGGCAGGGCACATATTTTCTTATGATAGTCATAATTAGCACTTATTGGCCACCTTATTGTCAGTTTCATCAGACACACCAAGGACACAGCATCTTGGAGGTTGATCTTTCCTCTCACTGTCGCAGATGAGCACTGCTGAACAAGAATGAGGACTGGGGGAGGAATAAGAACATAAGTAGTGCCATATTGGATCAGACCAATGGTCCATCAAGCCCAGCATCCTGTGTCCGACTGACCAAGGTCTCTTGTGAGAAGTACCCAACCGGTAGGTAATTCGTTCCCTGTTGTTCCAGCCCCAACAGTCCCCCAAGCCTACTTGACTAATAGCTATTAACGGACCTATCCTCCAAGAACTTATCCAATCCCTTTTTAAAGCTAGTTACAGTACTAGCCTTGACCACTTGGCAGTAAATTCCACAAATTAATTGTGTGCTGAGTGAAAAATACTTTTAAATCTGCTGCCAGTTAATTTTATGGCGTGTCCTCTTGTTTTAGTACTGTTAGAGAGGGTAAATAATTGCCCCCTACTTGCGTGTTGCACACCACTCATGATTTTATAAACTTGTATCATATTTCCCTCTGTCGTCTCTTCTTCAAGCTATAGAGCCCCAAGCTATCAAGTCTCTCTTCATGCAGGAGTCATTCCATACTCTTGATCATTTTTGNAGGCATGCCTGACTCCATTCCACTGCTCTCACCCCTGAAAACAAGACCCGCATAGAGTATTTGTCTTGATTATGAAGGCCTTTTTAGCTTCATCTACCAATGAAACTCTTTAAAAAAAAATCAAAGAAACTAGCCAGACGGCCAGGTCTACTGGGGTGATCAGGGCTGTGAGGAAGAAATTTTACCCATCCTCTTCTCCCTATTCCTACCCCCAAAGCAGCGCTCTACGTACTCCTACCACGCAGGGAGACGTTTTTCACCAAAGTACCACCAAACCCAGGCCCCTCGCTTCTCAACCTCGAAGGAGGTTCAATAAGCAGAAAGGGCAAGGGAGGCCTTCCTCCAATTCGTCCTCAGGGCAACCTCCCAAGGCTCGATTTTATCCTCTGTCAGATTAGAGGAGAGGAGGAGGTTCCTCCCTCTTTCCATAACCGTCTCCTGTCCTTCTTTCACCAATCGGCGTCCCTCACCAGTAATTGCTGTGTCAGTGAGATAATTCAATTTGGATATGTCCTACAATTCCTTTCCTTTCCCCCACAAAACTTAAATACTTCTGGAAGTTAAGAAGTTCCTGTTAAAAGGGGCTATTGAGGAGGTACCCCTCTCGGAACAGAATATCGGGTTTAGCCCCATTTCTTTGTGGTCTGCAAAAAGGATGAGGGTTTTAGACCCATCCTAGATCTCAAAGATGCACATTTCCACCTACCTGGGGAAAATGAAAATAAAAGTTTCCCATATCTGGAACGTTTGGNGTGTGGGAAGTTTGCACTGATAGGTTTTCCTGAACTGAACAACAAACCTGAGCTACTAAGCCCTTTAGTTCTTATGAAGTTGCCCCCTGAATCTGCAGATTAAATTTCCAACAAAAGGAAAGGTCCAATGTATTTGAATGTTCTGGGTGGCTGGTTCAAAGTGGAAAATTGCACAAGTTCCCATATTGTCGTCTTCCTCTTCTTTTTGCCCTTTTTAACATGTGATATGTCATGGACTCTCGCAGTCTTGTTTACATGACACTGGCTTATTTTTTAAGCAAGGCATTTTATTATCAGCTGGTTTTGAGCCACGAATTCGGCAAGTTTGGCAAATCTGCGTAACAGACGTAATATTTTGTAAGCAGTTATTCTATATTGGCTTAAGAGAGGAATTAAGGCTCTTACAAATTCAGCTAGTTTCCAAAAAGCATAGCAATTGTAAGTTAAGACTCCTGCCTTAACGTGCACACCACGTAAGCAGTAAAAATGTTGTACAGTCTCTCATATTGTGCTCACTTACAACTTAGTCTCCTTGCCCCCACACTTTGCCTTGGTCTTTCAGCCCCACTCCTCTTCCTCTGCAGGTTGGGGGCAACACTGAAGCTGGGGAGAGCAAGTTCCTCCCTGCACCAGTGTTACGGACTTGATGCCTGTTTCCACTGTTACAATTTCTCCCATTTATAGCTTTCCCCTCTCAGGCAGCAGCTGAAGTGCATCTGCTTACTACACAGGTGATTAAGGCAAATATTTGCTGTACTATATCATGCATTGGGAGTATTATACTGTATTAAGTGAATACCAGTTTACGTGAACAGTTAAGGCTCGCACAATTTCCAAACCCCAAAACCACCATTACAATGTATATTCCCATCCCAAACCACCTCCCAATCCAAACACAATGGGTAAACATCAGTTTCCAAACCAAAAAATCTCCTGCAAAACATAAAAGAACAATTGTTCCAAAAAACATGGAAATGGGAGATTAAGGCTTACCACACCTCTAGTACACCATGACAACCACTGTGAGCTGGAAACAAACAGCATGAATGCCAAACAAACAATCACACATGAACCCATACAAAACTCGCTTTAACTAGTGCTCTTTGTATGCTGTGTTGTTGTGTTCTTTCCATGTTATTGTAAACTCCAAATAATGCATTTAATGAGCAGCACATTTAAGACTTGGTTTTGGTTTGTGAATCATGATATTATGTGGTGAACGGCAATCGTTATGTTGTTTTATTGAGGTTGATATATTTAATTTTTGTTTCCCCACCCCACCCCCTTACAAACTAGGTTTACACGATAAGGGGATGGGAATTAAACCTATTGTCTTTCTGGAAAGACTATGTCATGCGGGACAAATCACAAAGCTTGACAAATTACAATCACAAATTGTTCGGGTGTCTCCTAATCTTCTTTTCTTTTGCTGTATCTCAGGAGAGAATATACCCCAAATAATGCATTTACTGAGCAGCAGCACATTTAGGGCTTGGTGTTGGTTTGTGAATCATCTTCTTCTTCTTCTTCAAGGATCTCCACATATTCTCACTCTTGGGATTCACTTCCTGCTCTGCAGACACCGGAGACCTTGTTGTCAGCGGTCTCCAGGCAGAAAGGCTGGAAAGATCCAGAATATGGTGAGGGCTCCGCCCCTCCATCCCCCCCTCCCGTCCTGTCAAAAGAGCGGGCTCAAGATCTCGCGAGAACAGGACTGAATAAATAGGGGGAGGAGCCCTCACCACCTCAGTTCCTTCCAACCGCGTCGCGCTTGGAAAACCTTCAGCACTTTACAGTGCTTGTCAGTAGTGTAAAAAAAAAAAAAAAGATTAGAAGATTAAGAACTACTACTGTACGCCAGGGGTGTGTATTGGCCCCCTTGTTGTTTAACCTGTATATGAGTGACATCAGTGAGAGCTTGGATAACCAGATGCATTGTGCACCCAAAATTAAGACAGATCAGGTACCCGTCCTTCAGTACGCCAATGATACAGTGTTATTGTCTCAGACTAAAAGGGGGCTAATAACATTGATGGAGGCTTGCGGGAAGTATTGTGCCAATAAAGGAATGGAGATAAATCTAGCAAAAACAAAAGTAACGATGGTAGGGAAAAGAACTAAAAAATATGAATGGACCTTACAAGGGGAGACCTTGGAAGTAAACACTTTTTGTTACTTGGGGATTAAGTTTAGTAAAAATGGAATGTGGAAAGAGCATGCTAAATACATAGAAAAAAAGGCGAGAGCTCCTGCTAAAGCAGTTCTAGCGCTAGCTAGGCCCTCTGTAGCAGTCCCTTTGTCCAAGGTGTTGGAAATATACAAAATCAAGGTACATACAAAATCTTGTTGTATGGGCAAGAAATTATACCTGGGGGCAAGGGCATGGAGTTTTAGAGATTGCCCAAAACCAAGTTCTTAGGCAAATATTAGGGGTACCCCAAGCAGTACCAGGGTCGGTCGGAAACGGACTTCTTCTCTATTGCTAGTCTGAAGAAGCTGGCCTTGCTAAAATTTTGGCTACGTATAGTACATCAAGACAACAAGGGGTTATTGCCTTATGGAAAAACTTGAGAATACTGGTGGAATAGTTTGCCCTTGGCTTAAATCTTTGTTTGATTATCTAGTAGGGACGGGGTTTTCTGTACAGGCATTGTGGCAAATGCCCTTGGCGCAGCAAAGAAGGCAATTCGTGTAGAGGGTTTTAGACGTAGGTAGGCAGGAGGCTGTAGCGTCCTTGTCAAAATGGAAGGCGGCGCCTTGGTTCAGCCGGGTAAAAGAATCCTTTGGATTTGAACCATACTTGAATATATTGGGTTCACGAGAGCGTCGTAGAAATTTTACCAGGCTGAGATGTCAACTAATTGAGTTCTCAGTGACCCAAGTCCGATATGGCGCATTGGCAGAGGACACACAAAGATGTATTTGTCAAGGGAGTGACAACAAAACAATAGAACATATCTTATTCAAATGTGTACTGTATGAGGCCATAAGAGAAACATGGATTGCCCCACTATTCCCTAATAATGAGTATTTGGATGTAGGCTACAAAACTAAATACATACTGAAACTCATCAAGGAGGATGACTGTAAAACTGTTGCTATCTTCATCCAACTAGTCCAGAGGATTAGGGCAGGTGAAGGCTAAGATGATATGGATACTGGGTGGCCAAATATGATTCGGGGTCACACCAACTAAAGTAGGGAGCCCTAGGTATACTTTCAAGTTCCTAGCCAGAGTGTCCTTTATCCTACCTAGTAGGGGTTAACTGCCGCTGTAGTAATTTGCGTAGAAAAGTAATGTTTTTGGTTTCATCCCTGATTATGTATTATAGATATAAGGGTGATGTATCACTTTTTGCTTTGTGATTATATACTGAATACGTGGTGTTGTGCTGTGTATTATCTTCTTTGTTTGGCAATGGCGAAAGCTAGCCGTAAATAAACTTAACTAACTAAGAAGAACTACTTGAGTGCTGTCCCTGGGCCCGCGGGGTTCGTTCCCCGGGCTGCACCTGCTTTCACGCAGAGTCGCCAGACTGTGCACAAGCAGGGGGGCTTTAAACGCTGCCGCACCTGTCCAACTACACTCTCCATGAGTGACCATGCCTTGGAGAGACCCATAATACTCAGACTTGTAAATCCTGCTCTGTCCTGTCTATCAGAACAAAGCGGGCTAGGGCTCTCCACCTCTGGACATTCTAACAAAAAGGGCACTTCAGGGTGGTGAAGAGGGGTCTCCCCGGCTCACCACCCTGCACTCGCTAACTTCTGAGATGAATCCGGAGCCCGCAGCTCCTGCTGCTCCATCGGGACCACTAAGTGCTCCCGGTACCGCTGGTAACGCTGGTGCAGTAATCTGAAGCCCGCAGCTCCTGCTGCTCAATCGGGACCACTAAGTGCTCCCGGTACCGCTGGTGCAGTACCGCTGGTGCAGTACCAGGCGCCCGCGACTTCTGCCACTCCATTGAGACCACTAAGCGCTCCCTGTACCATTAGTACATTCTCTGAGGAAATCCCGACTACGGTACAGGCATCAAACAGGGAAGTCTCCCATTCAAAGAGCGCTTCCCAAACCACAGAGTGCAGTACTGGGCGCCCCCGTGAGGAGAAGAAGCAGGCGTACCGGCACGGCGGACACCCCACGTTCCATGGAGGTAGAGACTCTCTTTTCGGAACCGGAGCGTTCTCTCACAGTGCAATTGTCACGGTTCCCACGGTACTGTCCGGTGCCCAGCAGCTGCACAAGCAACTGCACCCTTAGTGGTGACCTTACCGCTGCACCCTGAATGCCGCAGAGACACTCGCTCTAATTCTCACTTCAGTGATCCTCATAGACATCATATATCACGCTCTAGATCTCCTCGATGCTGCACAACACACGCGGATCATTCTACCACATCCGTGCATAGGTCTCCTCCCGGACCGCTTGCAACTTCCTTGCTGTACCATAGGGATCAGCGGACCCGTTCCCCTTGCTCCTGCTGTTCACCATATGAAGACTCCCGGTACCGACGGTACCATTATGCCTCACAGTACCGCTCCTGATCCCGGAGCAGATGGCCACCATATCCTTCACGGTCTGACTTGAGACTCTCAGTACCAACAGTACCATTATGCCTCCTGGTACCGATCTCGGAGCAGATCACCACCATATCCTTCACGGTCTGACTTTGAGCATCTGGAGTGTGTAACTCATCCTCCACCCACTCCTATGCCAACAGGTGCTTACCTGCTGCCGCTGTCTCCTTGTGTTCCTCCTACGGCTACCATTTCTCCCCCACCTCCTCCTGAGGTGCCATCGGTACCGACCCACCTACCNGGCTGAATGGAGTCATTTCTCTCGAGGGTGTTCTTCCATCAAGATTCCAATGACCTCCCTCAATATGAACCATATTTCCAAATATCTGTTACATCTCCAGGAATCAGATCTTTCCCTCTCCTCTGCTAAGGTACCCTTGGCTGCCCTTTTGTCCCCCTTAGAACCAGAGGACACAGATACCCTATTTTCCCATCCCCTGATGAAGACCTTCAGGAACAGCCTTATCAATACCTTTCTCTACTCAACCGGCCCCCTAGTGGGACCTTAATCTTGTACTTGCAAAATTAATGGGACCTCCATTTGAACCTATGGCCTCTTGTTCTATGGAAAACTTATCCATCAAAACTGCCATCCCCTCAGCCCGAAGGGTACGTGAGTTTAACAGCTCTCAGAGCCTCTCCTCCTTATATTTGCTTCACAAAGGACTAGGTGGACTTCAGGACTGACCTGTCATTTTTACCAAAGGTAGTCTTCCCCTTTACATCTGATCAGACTATCTCTTTCCCAGTCTTTTTTCCAAAGCCACATGCATCACGTTCGGAACAGTCTTTACATTCTCTAGATGTAAAGAGATTTTTGTCGTTCTTTATCCACCGCACTAGACTGCTCAGAGCTTCTCATTCGCTATTCATCTCCTATGAGGGACAGAGAATTGGGGTTAAGATTACCTCCCAGACACTGTCGAAGGGGATTCTCCTCTGCATCCAGAGATGCTACCATCAAGCTCAGAGGACACCACTTCCCGTCTCAGAGCACACTCGACTAGAGCAGTGGCCACAACCATGGCCATTCTCCGCGGTGTCCTAATCGTAGATATTTGCATAGCTTCTGCTTGGTCCTCGGTTCACACATTCTCTAAACATTACTCTCTAGACCTAGCGGCTAGATCAGATACCCTAGTGGGAAGAGCATTTCTCCAATCTTTATTTGCTTAACTTCCTCGACTCCCACCACCTTGTGGTAGGTGTTATGAACTGCTATTCACTCTCCCAAGAGTGAGAATCGTGGNCCAAAAACAAAAGTAACGATGGTAGGGAAAAGAACTAAAAAATATGAATGGACCTTACAAGGGGAGACCTTGGAAGTAAACACTTTTTGTTACTTGGGGATTAAGTTTAGTAAAAATGGAATGTGGAAAGAGCATGCTAAATACATAGAAAAAAAGGCGAGAGCTCCTGCTAAAGCAGTTCTAGCGCTAGCTAGGCCCTCTGTAGCAGTCCCTTTGTCCAAGGTGTTGGAAATATACAAAATCAAGGTACATACAAAATCTTGTTGTATGGGCAAGAAATTATACCTGGGGGCAAGGGCATGGAGTTTTAGAGATTGCCCAAAACCAAGTTCTTAGGCAAATATTAGGGGTACCCCAAGCAGTACCAGGGTCGGTCGGAAACGGACTTCTTCTCTATTGCTAGTCTGAAGAAGCTGGCCTTGCTAAAATTTTGGCTACGTATAGTACATCAAGACAACAAGGGGTTATTGCCTTATGGAAAAACTTGAGAATACTGGTGGAATAGTTTGCCCTTGGCTTAAATCTTTGTTTGATTATCTAGTAGGGACGGGGTTTTCTGTACAGGCATTGTGGCAAATGCCCTTGGCGCAGCAAAGAAGGCAATTCGTGTAGAGGGTTTTAGACGTAGGTAGGCAGGAGGCTGTAGCGTCCTTGTCAAAATGGAAGGCGGCGCCTTGGTTCAGCCGGGTAAAAGAATCCTTTGGATTTGAACCATACTTGAATATATTGGGTTCACGAGAGCGTCGTAGAAATTTTACCAGGCTGAGATGTCAACTAATTGAGTTCTCAGTGACCCAAGTCCGATATGGCGCATTGGCAGAGGACACACAAAGATGTATTTGTCAAGGGAGTGACAACAAAACAATAGAACATATCTTATTCAAATGTGTACTGTATGAGGCCATAAGAGAAACATGGATTGCCCCACTATTCCCTAATAATGAGTATTTGGATGTAGGCTACAAAACTAAATACATACTGAAACTCATCAAGGAGGATGACTGTAAAACTGTTGCTATCTTCATCCAACTAGTCCAGAGGATTAGGGCAGGTGAAGGCTAAGATGATATGGATACTGGGTGGCCAAATATGATTCGGGGTCACACCAACTAAAGTAGGGAGCCCTAGGTATACTTTCAAGTTCCTAGCCAGAGTGTCCTTTATCCTACCTAGTAGGGGTTAACTGCCGCTGTAGTAATTTGCGTAGAAAAGTAATGTTTTTGGTTTCATCCCTGATTATGTATTATAGATATAAGGGTGATGTATCACTTTTTGCTTTGTGATTATATACTGAATACGTGGTGTTGTGCTGTGTATTATCTTCTTTGTTTGGCAATGGCGAAAGCTAGCCGTAAATAAACTTAACTAACTAAGAAGAACTACTTGAGTGCTGTCCCTGGGCCCGCGGGGTTCGTTCCCCGGGCTGCACCTGCTTTCACGCAGAGTCGCCAGACTGTGCACAAGCAGGGGGGCTTTAAACGCTGCCGCACCTGTCCAACTACACTCTCCATGAGTGACCATGCCTTGGAGAGACCCATAATACTCAGACTTGTAAATCCTGCTCTGTCCTGTCTATCAGAACAAAGCGGGCTAGGGCTCTCCACCTCTGGACATTCTAACAAAAAGGGCACTTCAGGGTGGTGAAGAGGGGTCTCCCCGGCTCACCACCCTGCACTCGCTAACTTCTGAGATGAATCCGGAGCCCGCAGCTCCTGCTGCTCCATCGGGACCACTAAGTGCTCCCGGTACCGCTGGTAACGCTGGTGCAGTAATCTGAAGCCCGCAGCTCCTGCTGCTCAATCGGGACCACTAAGTGCTCCCGGTACCGCTGGTGCAGTACCGCTGGTGCAGTACCAGGCGCCCGCGACTTCTGCCACTCCATTGAGACCACTAAGCGCTCCCTGTACCATTAGTACATTCTCTGAGGAAATCCCGACTACGGTACAGGCATCAAACAGGGAAGTCTCCCATTCAAAGAGCGCTTCCCAAACCACAGAGTGCAGTACTGGGCGCCCCCGTGAGGAGAAGAAGCAGGCGTACCGGCACGGCGGACACCCCACGTTCCATGGAGGTAGAGACTCTCTTTTCGGAACCGGAGCGTTCTCTCACAGTGCAATTGTCACGGTTCCCACGGTACTGTCCGGTGCCCAGCAGCTGCACAAGCAACTGCACCCTTAGTGGTGACCTTACCGCTGCACCCTGAATGCCGCAGAGACACTCGCTCTAATTCTCACTTCAGTGATCCTCATAGACATCATATATCACGCTCTAGATCTCCTCGATGCTGCACAACACACGCGGATCATTCTACCACATCCGTGCATAGGTCTCCTCCCGGACCGCTTGCAACTTCCTTGCTGTACCATAGGGATCAGCGGACCCGTTCCCCTTGCTCCTGCTGTTCACCATATGAAGACTCCCGGTACCGACGGTACCATTATGCCTCACAGTACCGCTCCTGATCCCGGAGCAGATGGCCACCATATCCTTCACGGTCTGACTTGAGACTCTCAGTACCAACAGTACCATTATGCCTCCTGGTACCGATCTCGGAGCAGATCACCACCATATCCTTCACGGTCTGACTTTGAGCATCTGGAGTGTGTAACTCATCCTCCACCCACTCCTATGCCAACAGGTGCTTACCTGCTGCCGCTGTCTCCTTGTGTTCCTCCTACGGCTACCATTTCTCCCCCACCTCCTCCTGAGGTGCCATCGGTACCGACCCACCTACCAACCTCTGGGAACCACTTTCCTTAGCACTCTACTAGGAAATCTACCATCAGACCGCCCTGCTTCAGAGCTGCCTGGGCCTGCTTTTGGGATCTCATCAGCGAGATCTGCATCCCCATCTTCCTCGTCCTCCTCACCCATCCTTGAGGAGGATGACACTTATCACCTCCTCCTCCAAACTTTGCCCTTGCTACGGAGGACACTAAGGCCTTTCAGGCCATGCTAAGAGATTAGTTTCGGCTCTGCCAAAACTGCCTATCAAGGTAGTCAGAAGACTCAGTCAGGCCCTGCGTTTTGGATCCTTGGTACTGGGGAGTTGGGACATATTATGTTCCCCATGCTCAACCAGCTTGTGAAGTATTCCACTTATGTTTGGAATAAGTTGGCAGACTCTCTGTATGCTATTCCTAAGGAGCATCCACATCTACTTACCTGCTTCCCTCTGCTGAGTGCCGTTTTCATCTCTGCCAGCGAGGAGGGGGTCCCTGCGCTGCCGCCGTTCACCTTGCTGGACCTGCAGGAAAAAGAAAAAGAACTTGTGAGTGTCTGGGGGGTGGGGGGAAATGCAGAAGCCAACTCTGAGAGCCGGCTTGTCCCCTCCCCCACCCGGAAATAGCCGGGGCTTTAAAGCCCAGCGGCTTGTGCCGCAGGCTGCAAGCCGAGGG
>QEPC01001969.1:1015506-1041748 GCA_003113815.1 Sphenodon punctatus | reverse complement strand
TTGCTGGAGGTTTTTTTTGTTTGGAAACTGATGTTTACCCCCTGTGTTTGGATTGGGAGGTGGTTTTGGATGGGAATATACATTGTAATAGTGGGGTTTGGGTTTTGGAAATTTGTGCAAGCCTTAACTGTTCACTTAAACCAGAGGTTTTATGTTGGTAAATTTCCTTCGTTTTTCCTCGTACAACAAATTTGATTCCTGTTCTTACTGGTATTGTAGTGCTTTTCAGAAAATGCAGTCTTTGGTTTTTTTTTCTCTGCTGCCGCATTGTAACGTTGAGCAGTGTAACCCTTTTTGGCAAGTTGAACATAAGACAATGATTCAGATTTCACCCAAAGAGGGTGTGTGTTTATGGGATGATTTAGTATCTCTCTCTCCTGTATTGTACATTGGGAACGGGAATCTCTCTCTCCCCTGTATTGTACATTGGGAATGGGAATCTTCAGTCCCTGTAGTGAATGCAAACAGCAGATGCAATGGTGGGTCAAGAACACTGGAGTGAAAGGCTGGTTTTGCACAATTGCAAGTTTGCGCCTGCTCTCTCACATTACCTGGAGGTGGGAAAACATCTGTGAGGGCAATTGTGGATTTATTCTCATGGGAATTAGCTCATGTAGGAATACGCTATTCAGCTTTTCTTCTGCAAGAACACCCATGACTATAAGAGCTACATTGTGGGGACCCAGTCATGCGCAAGAGTTCTTGTAGGAGAAAAGTGGAATAGCACATTCCTGTCTGCACTAATTCCCATTAGAATAGAGTTGTGATGGCCCTCACAGAAGTCCCTTCCCTCCTGGTAATGTGAGAAAGCAGCCTCTGTCTAGCAAAAAAGAGATACGCAGACGACTTAATAGTACAAACAAAAGGATTTCTCCCAAACTGTGGTGGAGAACGTCCGAAGGAGTTGAGCCCAGGATTTAGCACTCATCTCGTGTCTAGGAGGGAGAGACAAGAGAAGACATCTCTCTCGATGAACTGAAGCATCTTGCGCAGAGTAGGGCTGCTTGACACATCCAGAGCTCTGAGGGCAACATCTGGAGCACCTGTGGAACAGGAGAGGAATTGCTGTAGCATGGCGACAACGTGGGGCCCTCCCAAAATAACAGGAATGATGGTTTGAGTGCTTTGCAGACACCCCTATGGCCTGTGTTTTTGGAAGGGCCAGCTGGAGTGAGGACTTGTGTGAGGAGGCTCAGCCTGTAGATCCCTAAGCCTAAGGGAAGGTCAGGGGTGCCAGCATCCTTGAGTCCTAGGGATAGGAAGGACCCAGCAAGCAAAGGCCGTGGGATGGGGGCACTGAGGACACAGGAGCTATTCCTGCCAGACGGTGTGCTCTGCACCCTGCAGACAGACAAATGCATACACCGTACATTTGCTCTTGAGTAGCCCTGCAGGAGGCTGTTCCCTTCAAGTGTAAGTGCGTTGTGGATCAGGGACGTGGACTGTTATGAAAAGGGCACAGGGGGCTCTTTCAGCCTCCTACCTAGGGACACAGAGGGAAAGGGCTAATCCCCTTCCTGACCCTGCTGCAACCACCAGGGAGAGCTCATCCCAGCCCCATAAGCAGCTTGTCCGATTCTCGCTGTGGGCTAGCGGAACTCTGAAAACCTTTGCCAAAATGGAAAAGCAGGCAGTGTTTATCTGCTCAGCCCTCTGCACCTCACCAGAGGGAGAGAACCCCAAACCACCAGCCTTGAAAACAAATCCCTGCAAACTTTTTTTTAATTTAAATAAGTCTCTTTCCTTCTCTCCTGCTGCTCCTCCTCTCCCCCAGCAGCTCACTTGTTCCAAGTGGCCTTACAAGAGGNACCCTGAATGCCGCAGAGACACTCGCTCTAATTCTCACTTCAGTGATCCTCATAGACATCATATATCACGCTCTAGATCTCCTCGATGCTGCACAACACACGCGGATCATTCTACCACATCCGTGCATAGGTCTCCTCCCGGACCGCTTGCAACTTCCTTGCTGTACCATAGGGATCAGCGGACCCGTTCCCCTTGCTCCTGCTGTTCACCATATGAAGACTCCCGGTACCGACGGTACCATTATGCCTCACAGTACCGCTCCTGATCCCGGAGCAGATGGCCACCATATCCTTCACGGTCTGACTTGAGACTCTCAGTACCAACAGTACCATTATGCCTCCTGGTACCGATCTCGGAGCAGATCACCACCATATCCTTCACGGTCTGACTTTGAGCATCTGGAGTGTGTAACTCATCCTCCACCCACTCCTATGCCAACAGGTGCTTACCTGCTGCCGCTGTCTCCTTGTGTTCCTCCTACGGCTACCATTTCTCCCCCACCTCCTCCTGAGGTGCCATCGGTACCGACCCACCTACCAACCTCTGGGAACCACTTTCCTTAGCACTCTACTAGGAAATCTACCATCAGACCGCCCTGCTTCAGAGCTGCCTGGGCCTGCTTTTGGGATCTCATCAGCGAGATCTGCATCCCCATCTTCCTCGTCCTCCTCACCCATCCTTGAGGAGGATGACACTTATCACCTCCTCCTCCAAACTTTGCCCTTGCTACGGAGGACACTAAGGCCTTTCAGGCCATGCTAAGAGATTAGTTTCGGCTCTGCCAAAACTGCCTATCAAGGTAGTCAGAAGACTCAGTCAGGCCCTGCGTTTTGGATCCTTGGTACTGGGGAGTTGGGACATATTATGTTCCCCATGCTCAACCAGCTTGTGAAGTATTCCACTTATGTTTGGAATAAGTTGGCAGACTCTCTGTATGCTATTCCTAAGGAGCATCCACATCTACTTACCTGCTTCCCTCTGCTGAGTGCCGTTTTCATCTCTGCCAGCGAGGAGGGGGTCCCTGCGCTGCCGCCGTTCACCTTGCTGGACCTGCAGGAAAAAGAAAAAGAACTTGTGAGTGTCTGGGGGGTGGGGGGAAATGCAGAAGCCAACTCTGAGAGCCGGCTTGTCCCCTCCCCCACCCGGAAATAGCCGGGGCTTTAAAGCCCAGCGGCTTGTGCCGCAGGCTGCAAGCCGAGGGGTGGCAGGGGGTCNACCAGCCTTGAAAACAAATCCCTGCAAACTTTTTTTTAATTTAAATAAGTCTCTTTCCTTCTCTCCTGCTGCTCCTCCTCTCCCCCAGCAGCTCACTTGTTCCAAGTGGCCTTACAAGAGGCTAAAACTCTCAGTAAAACTGGGAACATCTCCCCCTTCCAGGCACCTTGTAAAGCTCCCTGAGCAAGTGTCCTGCTTGGCATGCTAGTTTAAGCTCCTTGGCGAGGTGGGGGGTGGGTGGCCATTGCGAAGGAGCGAGAAGAGAGTTCAATGCACAACTGGCCCGGTTATTTCCACCCACAAGGTGGCTGGAAGCTTTGGCTGAATACGCACAGGGGCTCTCAGTTACGGAGCCAGCCCATCAGTGGCATGGGGTAAATAGCAGCCATGCTGGAGTTGGTGCAGTGCACCGGGGCCCAGCGGGGCTTGCCTGCCTGACAAGCACTTTTGTTTGCTGCTGCTGTTGACTCGGGTATTACTCGGCCCGACAATAAGTGTATTCTGTAAGTCTTAATCGAGTATCCAGGGCAAGAAAAACAAACAAGCCCAGAGCCAGGCGTTGTTTCCTTCCCAATGGCCAGTCTGAGGTCCTTCCCAAAGATTGGTGCAGAGAACCTGGTGTGGCACTTTGACCCAGACCTGTCACCTGGAAAGTGGTGGTGTCGCAGGAGAGTGAGGGTGAGGGAGGAAACGTGCTCCTGGATAGAGGGACATGTATGTAAAATGCATGTCCATTCCTACAAAACTTAAAAATGGACAGCTCTTCCCCTCCACCCTGATAAAGCTGCTCCTAAGCTTCACTGGGAGGAGGGGCGGGGGCAGGCAAGGGGAGAGAGGTAGCTGCCTCAGGACTCCTAAAACCTGCAAATATCCTTGTGATGCTCCTCTATAGCGAGACGCTTATAATCCACATCCATCCTCGCATAACTTGTCAATCTGCCTGATAACCCACGCTAGTGTTCTGCGCGTACGATTTCACAATCTGTCACTCCATAGGATAACGTGGGAACTTCAAAACATCATAACTTAACTACACAATGGATTTTTAAAAATCCAAACTCAGGAAATGACTAGAATGCAAACTTGAATTTTCTGGCACCTCTGCACTTCCAGACAGATAAGTGACCACCACACTATTCTCTGTCAACAGAAATGGTGGCAAAATGCAGAAAAAACAGTTCTGCCTCCAGTTTTCCTATAATTCAGTGGCTTCCCAGCGTATCTGTCAGTGTATCTGACATCTTCTACTCCTCGCCCAAGTGATCCTCCCTACAAAATTTAACAGTGACAGGATAAATCATTCTGATTTTATAACAAGTAGACTTCATGATTTTAACAGAGTGCAAGCTGCCTTAACTATAGAGCCACACAAGTGGAATGTGTCTCATTGATGAAGTTTCTCCTCCCTCCCCCTAAATGTACCTTCTGTCCCCCCTGCTTCTGACATAAAGCAATTTTACCTCTGACTTGATGACAGCATCATTTAATATTGTTGGCTCATAATTGCAGATTTAACTTGATGCCTGATTTCTTTTCTTATTTCTAATAGCATAGCTAATATAATACTTTCTGCGCATGAAATATTTTTAGAAATCACTTTTACATTAGGTTACATTTTACATTTTTACATTAGTTCTGTGATTCTGGTGGATTACACATTGAATTTAAAGTCAGGAGATTTGGGTTTTTATTCCTGATTGTCTGTGACTTCCTGCATAACTTTGGCAAGTCACTTCATCTTTCTCTGCCTTAATTTTCCATCCGTAACTTATAGATAACGTTTAATCAGCTTGGCAAAGTGCTTTGAGATTAGTGAAGGAAATTTTTTTTTTTTTTTTTTATAAATGCCAGGTATTTATGAAGTGTCATCCTGTGGAATTACTTTTCTGCATGATATGGGGCATGGGGTACAAACAGACATGGCGACGGCCTGCTCTGGCCCGGACATCACCTGCACATCTATGCTGGTGCTGCCAGATGTTGGGCCAAGATCGTCCCTGGCCGTGTCAGCAGCCAGCCTGGGCTCTGCCTTGGAAAACCTCCAAGGACACAGACTGGGGAAAGGCCCACCTGACTGGGCCACAGCGGGCTGTTCAGGCTGGCAAACACAGCCCGGGTCGGGGACTACCATGCCTAGCTCTCACTGGCCGTCATGGCTACCTGTCATGACAGGGGAGCTGGGTCCATTGCGGGGGCGGGGCCAGAGGCACATTTTTGTTTTTCCCTGCCCTTCCTGGGACCCGACTGCGGTCACATACAATGGCCCAGACCATGTCTGCTGTGTCTTCCCGCCCCAGGGTGGGTTGCCGCCGCACTGCGGTCGTGTGTGTGTTTACCCATTATCTTAATTTTCTGAGTAGCTCTTTTTTTTTTCCCTTGCAGCTCATCCTTATTTTGCATTGTACAGTCCATTTGTTCATTTCCTGCCCTAAACTGTGGTGTGATGTCATGGCGTGCAACAGTTGTTGAACAGTTTATGATGAAATGATTTTTTAATAGTTGCAGAGGGTTGGGAGTAAATTCATGGTTTGAGTGGAAGGAACTGTAAACATCAGCCCTGACAAAATGCTGCTCCTGTTGATTCATGTGTAATATTCAGACCTGTGCATGGTGTCTTGGAATAGCTTGATCCTTTCTTAGTCAACCCTAATGCCCTCAGTGCAAACCAGTGTCTGTATTCTTAACTTAGCCGCTTCAGCAGCATGAGAGGGACAGATGGCTGTGTCGCTGAAACACTAACACTAATTGTTGAGCTTAGAAAGACACTGGGGGAGGCTAACATTGAAACAGTAAACACTGTGTCTTGCTCTGATTATAGCCTCTCCTTGAAATGTTTCATGTATTGGGTGCAAATAGCTCTTCTCAACATGAGGTGGCTATGGAATGCACTGTCATAATAACAGTAGCTAGAGAGATCTTTGACTTGAAAAGGGTAAAAGAGCTCTCTTCATGAGTGGTACATATATGCATCCTCCTAAAATTGCATTCATTTCCGTTGGGAGAGGCAGGGCTGTGATCCCAACTACCTCACCCTGTAAGTAGCTTGGGATTGTGCATGGGAGTGGTGCTACTGACTCCAAAATCGTCTGCTGACAAAAGTTGCTGCTGACTGCCAAAACCTCAGGCAGCATTTGATAATTTTTATACAAGGACCCATGTTCACGCAACTGCATTTTCCCCATTGCTGTCAAGGGGGAAAACGCAATGAAAATGCTCTCTGCTTTCATGTGACCTAATAAGCTGAGGTTCCGTGACTCTTTCTGTAGAGAAATCTCGCGGTTAAATCCCATCTTGAGTAACTACAATTTGCCTTTCTAAAATTACCTTTACAGTTTCAGCTGGTAAGTGTGATATTTGCCTCCTGTCCTAAAATGTCCTGTAGACTTAAAGAACTGCCATTTTCTATCCCCAAGACAGCTTTTTTTTTCTCTTTTTTTTCAGATGAGGCCTAGGTACTAGATATAAAGTATAATTAATGTTGAATTAAGTTGTCTTGAATAGTGCTGGCCAAACTATTGTACTCTACGGCGTGTGTCAAAGATTCCCAGAATGCGTTGTGTCCTTTGCATGTACAAGAATCACTTTCACTACCGTTAGAGTATTTTTGCTGGTGAAATGGACACCAGCAAAGTTCAGGAGGTAGCAATGGAAGCTTCAATCTGTCCGATATGCTTCCACCTTAGCAGCTCTGGGCTTGGCAGACGTAATAATAACCTACCCACCCTATTCAGTTGTTTTCCACTGAAACTACTACAACAGTGCTAATTACCACTGTTTCGGGGTCCTTTTTAAATAGCACCTACCAGGAACTGGCCAAGAATGAGCTTGTATCTCTGCAGCCACCAAGTAGCCTTCAGACCACGTCACTACTGAGCTTGAGCCGGAACGTAGGCATACCTGAGAGGTGTGTGACGCTCTGTCCCGTTCTTCAAAGCGTTCCTTTCCCATGCTGCATAGCTCAGTGGTACTTGACATTTTTTTTAAACTTATAGATTAGTTCTCTAAAACAGTTGGCTGTTTGTGTAGACGTTTTGCATATTGCTGTATACCACAAACCTAACAGAGAGAGCTCTGAATTTTACTTCCTCAGGGCTGTCAGTAATACTGGATGTTAACTTGACTATTAATGGCTTCAAATGGGAGTTAGTGCTAAATAAAAGCATACTTTTCAAAATGGTAGGATTTGCCTCTCTTTTGTTTACCCTAGCAGAGCTGTCTCTCTTTAGAGTACTCTGTTGCTGGGAAACTGCAGCTAATTTTTATGGCGCATGACAGTAGCGGTGACTCAGATTATACGTTTCAGCAAGTGCCTCTCTATTCTTTGTTTTAAAACAGTCTTCTCTGAGAAGAGTGTGATTTTTCTTGTTGTTGTTGTTCTAAAGAGAATGGTGTTCAGACCAAAGGAAGTTTTTTAAACACAAGGGCAAGTTTATCCCCCTGGCTACCTCAAATCCAGAGACACTTCATAGAAGCCAGTGACCTTGACTTTGTATTTACACCAGTGCAACTGTCAAATATGGCCCAAATATTTAGAACAATTAAGCTTGGGTGTATTTCTCTTTCAGTTTACTCTTTCCTCTGTGCAGACTCCCTTCCCTGGGCAAAACCTGCTGAATTTAATACGATTTCCCCTTATGGGAAAAATGACAAAAGTGTGTTTTCACTAAAAAGCTGCTTAGTTCCAGTTCACAACACAAAAAATGCACAGCAGTTACTTTGAGGCTCTGCGGAAGTCCAGACTAAGGCGGATATCCAATTTCCTAGGATACAATGCATGTATGCTAGTAGAAATCTGGAAAGTGGGCGTGAATGGGAGTTAGGTGGGGTTCGTGGGGGAATGTGTTACTCAGAAAAAGTCAGACTATTCAGTTGCTCTGACAACATCAGTCACCTGCTTTACCAAATCCAAGTTCTTCTTCAGGAGGAAAGGCATGGTAACTTCTTCCTAATGTAAACATTCCACTTGGTTTTTTTGACAGCAGCTGCTTTTAATCTTTCATGAGAAAGTGCAGTAAAACTGTGTGTGTGTATATATAATATATATATGTCTAAAGCCTGCTTGCTTATAAACAGGCGAGTCATGTCAGCTGCAATGCGGCAGTGCTCGGTGCTAATGAGGTGAGCTGCCACAGCAGTTTTCCTCTTGTGTTCTTTCCATGCAGTTGTGGGAGATGGGATCAGGGAAAGAAAGGAGTCTGAGCTGGCACTCAGCCTGTTTCTGATCTTTCTAAATGGGGGTTCTCTGTGTCGAGGTAGGGAGGATTGATCCTCTATGATCTGTGGGGATCAGGTGATCTTCCCTTCAAAAGAAAGGAAAAGCCTGCACATATCTTGGTTGGTAGAGAACAGCATTGGAACGAGCACCCAAAAAGCTTTTTCTCCAGCTAAAAGCATTAATTCAAGTCCTCTGTAATGGCAAAATATAATGGAAAATCTCATGGAGCAGCTGTGTGCTATAGAGGAAGTGGTGTTCTTATTTTGTTTGTTAAAAATACCTTTCGATATGGAGATAGTTAGCTAATGCATCTTGGCAAGATCTCAGTTTTTCCAGCTGGCTTCTACAGTGCATTGAAAGCTAAATGTATCATCCTCTTTCCCATCCTTTTAACATGAGTGTAGTGACAGAAAGTGTGTTCTCCCCTGTAAATTGCTCTGGTTGTCTCGGTTTTCATGGCATTGTATAGGTAAATTTCAAGTTCTTGTTGGCTTCCCACCGTCCACTGCCAGTTTCTCCTGATAACTTACAAAGGGGTTGCTCTTGGATTTTTCTTACTGCTATTTGTTTTACTCTTGATCTTCCCTCCAGTCCTTACTCCTCTTAAGTGTGCACACTGGTGGATTAGTAGAAATGGGAAAAGATCAATCTATATCTAATCAGTCACTTTGGGGCCTTGTCTGATTTTTTTATTTATTTATTTATTTAAATCCAGTCTTAGTTTTAAATGCATCTAGGAGACAGGCAGGATTTTCCTTAGGTGCACAAAATTGGCACAGTTGACCTGATGCATGATAAAGTTATGCGTGAAATGTCACTTAAGATGTTATCCACCGCCAGAAACAAGGTATAGATGGGCTGGTTATCAGGAATGCTATTTCTTTCTGTATTGCTTTTCTGTTGTCTTGAGCCCTAGAACCTGACGGGAGAAATATTTCTCTCCCTCCCACAGGTCTTCGAGTCAATGGGGAGCTCATCACTGCGTACCCCCAGGTAGTGGTGGTGCGCGTGCCAACACCATGGGTCCAGAGCGACAGTGACATCACAGTTCTTCGCCACCTGGAAAAAATGGGTTGTCGGCTGATGAACCGTCCCCAAGCCATACTCAATTGCGTCAACAAATTTTGGACCTTCCAGGAGCTGGCGGGTCATGGTGTGCCTCTCCCAGACACCTTTTCCTATGGTAAGCCAACTCCTACATAAGTGTAGTCTCTGGTGATAACTTCAGACACTTGTGGCAGGTGGGATAGTCAGATTTGGAAGACCTCCCCAGTTTCCCCACCTGTAAAAAGTGAGGTCAGGGCTTAATATCTGACTTGCAGGAGTCAGGCGTAGAGAGAAATAGAATCTAAGAAACTTTACTCCTAATTCTCTGTTCCTGCCACTAAACTGACCCAGTCCTTTTTTAAAGGCAGGTATGTTGCTGGCCTTGACTACATCTTCTGGCAACAAATTCCACAAGTTAATTGCACATTGACTGAAAAAAATACGTTTATTTATTTTAAATCTGCTACCAGTTACAGACACTTCATGGAGTGTCCTGTAGTTCTAGTACTACTTGTGAGGTTAAATAACTTCCTGTTTACTCATGCATAATCTTACAAACTTGTACCATATCTCCTCTCAATTGTCTCTTCAAGTTGAAGAGCCCTAACCTATCAAGCCTCTCCTTGTATGGAAACTGTTCTGTACCCTTGTTCATTTTTGTTGCCCTTCTCTGGACCTTGTTCAGTTCTGCTATATCTTTTTGAGATGGGGAGGTCAGAACTGCACACGGTATTCAAGGTGTGGTTGCACCATAGCAGCATTATTATTTTTTTGTTGTTCTCTAACCCTTTCAGAATAATGCGTAATGTTTTGTTTACCTTTTTGACTGCTGCTGCTGCACACTGAGCTGCGGTTTTCAATTAATTGTCCACAATGACTCCAAGATCCTTTTTCTGAATGGTAATACCTAATTTAGAAGTATAGCATAGCATTTAGCATTGTGTATGTATAGTTAGGATTATTTTTCCCTATGAGCATCACTTTACACTTGTCAACATGGAATTTCATCTGCCATTTAGTTGCCCAATCACTCAGTCTTGCAAGATCCTCCTGTAATTCCTCACAGTCCACCCCGGTCTTAACTCTCTTGAATAACTTTGTGTCATATGCAAATTTGATCAAATTTGAAAGAAGTAAACATTTTTATACACAAAGTGTTCACCGGATACATTAGAAAAGAACTTCATGCTTCACCAGCAACTGCTTGGGCTGTGAAGAAACTTTTTATATGGCATAATTATTCATTAATTAAGCAAACCTGAGTCGTCATGTTAGTCTCTGAAGCATCCGGTACTGGGCATTGTCAGAAACAAGATGCTGGTCTAGATGGACCACTGGTCTGATCTAATATAGCAGTTCTGTGTTTTGAGCTGAACTTGGTTAAGGAATGGGAAATGTGTAATTTCTCTAGCTCCCCCTCCTCCTTTCCCACTTTGCTGGCATGGATAGATAGAAGCTTTCTATTGCCAAGGCATGCAAATGGCACTAGCACGCTCTGATAATGGTCTGTCATTCATTGCTTCTCTGATAGGAGAACCAATGACAAACAGACATGAGTCAAGTCTGTCCATCTGTTACATCAGCTAATGTGAAAATAAAGCATTCATTTATAAAGTTACTGAATCCTAGCATTACGAATTTACCTGGGAAAGAGAAGGGGGTTGTTGCTCCTTTGAGAAAGGAAGATTTGTAATGGGAGTAGTTATTCAGAGGAGTATTATTATTATTTATTTATATTGTGCCAGCAGTGTACCTGGCACTGTACAGTCGGTAGTTATAGACAGGTCCCTATCCCAAGGGGCTTACAATCTAAGAGAGACAAGGGAGAGGTGACCATCAGTAGAGACAAGGATGCATTCATGAGGCTGAGTAAATGCAGGTGCATGTGCTAAACGTATACCGCATTCACACCTTACGGTGGCACAGCAGCGGCATTCCCACAATGGAAAGACGCAGCAGGGGAAGGAGACGGAGGCCGACATGACAGCGGCATTCCTGCAAGTGAAAGATGCGGCAGAGGAAGGATCTTCCCTGTAAAATGGCAGAGGCCGTTCACACCGGAGTGTGAACGGGGTTTCGCCGCGACAATACTCACGAATGACAGGGCTGGATTTTGAGCCCTGTCATTCGCGAGCATCGTTGCACAAAAACCTGTTTGCACTGGAAGTTATGCTGGCCTCCATCTCCTTCCCCCGCTATGTCTTTTACTCGCGGGAGGAGTGCTGCTGCTGCACCACCGTAAGATGTGAATGTGTCCTTAGTTACAGGGAAGAGATTCTGAGTGAGGGAGGGAAGAGGATGCAATTTCACTCATGATGAATCAGGGAAAGCTTGATGGAAGAGGTAGGTTTTCAGGAGGGATTTGAAAGTTGGGAGGGAGGGAGCAGAACAAATGTATCCAGGGAGGGAGTTCCAGGCATGCGGGTGGTGGGGGCAGCAAGACAGAAAGGGGCAAAGACGTCTAGATGAGCAGGGGAGTCACAAGCAGGCGAGGGTGGGGGCAGGCGAGGAGCAAAGCTCCTGGGCAGGAATGTGGGATACAAGAGCAAAGAGATATGCGGGAGCAAGGCCATGAAGAGCTTTGAAGGTGAAGACCAGGAGCTTCTTTTGAATGTGTTTCCACAGAGTGAGCCAGTATAGGGTGAAGAGGAGGAGCTGATCATGGTCAAAGTGATGGGCAAGGTGGATGACTTTGGCAGCAGAGCATTGAATGGAGATGAGTGGGGTGAGATCAGAGCAGGGGAGACCAGTAAGGAGGACATTACAGAAATCAAGGTAGTTACAGTAGTCAAGGTGAGAGATTATTAGAGTTTTTGCTGTGGGAAAAATAAACTCCGGGCCGGATTTTAGCAATATTTATACAGAGCAAAGCGGCAGGATTTGGCAGCAGCCTGAATCTGAGGTGTAAAGGAGAGGGAGGAGTCCAAGATGAATCCCAGGCTATGCACCTGAGGGACAGGCTGGATGGTGACACCCTCCGTGGAAACTGAGAGGGGATGTAGGAGGGGAATGTTTTGGGGGGAAGATGAGTTCAGTCTTGGCCATATTAAGCTTGAGTTGGCGGCGAGACATCTAAGCAGAGATGTTGGAGAGACGGTTAGCGATACAAGACTGGATGGAGGAGGAGAGCATGGAAGTGGAGAGAGAGAGTTGTGTGTCATCAGCATACAGGTGGTAGTGGAAGCCATGAGTTTCAATGAGTTTACCTAGAGAAAGTGTGTGAAGGGGGCAAAGAGAGCCCAGGGCAGAGCCTTGGGGAACTTCCACAGAGAGGGGAAGCAACATAAAGGAGGTACTAGCAAGGGATACATTGAAGGAGCAGCTCAAGAGATATGAAGAGAACCAGTCGAGAACAGAGTCCTGGAAACCAAGGGAGCATAGTGAATCCAGGAGGAGGCTATGGTCGACCATGTCAAAGGCAGCAGAGAGAGCGAGGAGGACACAAATGGAATAGAGACCCTTAGACTTCGCTAAGAGAAGGTCATCAGTGATTTTTGCAAGGGCAGTCTCAGTCGAGTGGGGAGGACGGAAGCTTGATTGAAGGCGGTCAAGTGAGGAATTAGAAGAAAGGAAATAGAGACCACACATGTAGATGACCAATTCCAGGAGCTTGGAAGCAAAGGACAGAAGCAAAATGGGGTGATAGCTGGAAGGGTCAGAGGGGTCATGAGTTGCCGCCTTAAGCATAGGGGAGACGGTGGAAATGACCCATTAGAGAGGGAGAGATTGATGATGTGCAGCAGACAAGGCGTATCAGTGGGGGCAATCGTCATTAGGAGGCAAGAGGGGATGAGATCAAGGGGGCAGGTGGAGAGGTTGGAAGGAAGGAGGTGACCTCATGAAGGGATGCTGGGGTGAAGGAGAAAAGAGGCAGGAGAGGGATAGCAGGGAAGGAAAGGAGGGAGGGAGAGGATTGAGAAGCAATAGCAAGGCAGAGTTTATCTTGTTGAAAAAGGAGAGAAGATCTTGTGCAGAGAGAGAGGAAAGGGGTGGGGAGGACAAGGAGGCTTCAGAAGGTAAGCAAATGTTGAAAAGAGATGGCATGGGTTGCAGGAGTGAGATTTGATTGATGTGGAATAATAGCAGTCTTTGGCCAGGGAAAGGGCATCACTAAATGCAGATAGAGCAAGCCTAAAGAGGGTGAAGTTGACAAACTCATGGGACTTCCACCAGAGGTGCTCAGGGATAGTAGGAGTGAGCCAAGGATGTGGGCTTATACGATGGATAGGACGGCACAAGAGGGGAGCAAGTGAGTCAAGGGTGGAAGAAAGGGATGAGTTGAAAGCGGAGACAGCAGAGTCTGGGCAGGTGGTAGAGGAGGCAGATGAGAGAAGGGGGGAGAGGGAGGAAGCAAAGTCGAGAGGGTTGATGGGTTGAAGAGCATTGAAAGAGCGAGAGGTTGGGGAAGCAGGAGGAGGTGAGTGGGAGAGACGGAATGAAGCATGGTGATGGTCAGAGACAGGAAGTGTCAAAGGAGAGATCTGAGAGAAGTTTTTGATAAGACTAGGTTGAGGAAGTGGCTGTCACGATGCTTCTGGCAGTCAGTCCACAGGCAAAGATGAAAATAAGAGGTCCGCGAGAGGAAGTGGGAAGTGGCCGGGTCAGAGGGGAGTGTCTACATGTATACTGAAGTCCCCAAGAATGAGGGTGGGAATATTATTGTTAGAAAGGAAAAAAGAAAGCCAGGCGTCAAAATCGGATCGAAAAGAGGAGCGGCAGCCTGGGAGCTGATATATGACAGCAACATGGGGGTGGAGTGGGGATTAGAGGCGAATGCAGTGGACCTCAAAGGAAGAGTGAGAGTGAGGAGTGCTGAGGGGTTGGAACTGGCAAGATTTGGCAAGGAGCAGACCACCACCGTGCAAAGGTGAAGCCACCAAGGGAGAGGGCAGCAGGAGTGGCAGTGTTATGTGGGGGGGTGGGGATCCAGGTTTCTGTAAGGGCAAGGAGCTGGAGGGAGCACGAGAGGAAGAGATCATGGATAAAAGGTTTCTTTCTGGTTGGAAGATTGGCAGTTCCAGAGGGTGCAAGAGAGAGGCAGTTGAGATGAGGGGGAATGGAATGGGAATTAGGTTAGGGAAGAGGAGAGTAGGATTGGGGAGCAGGAGCGGGGAGAAGGATTGGGGGGGCTGACATATGGGGAGGTGGAGGAATGTTGCTCCAAGGAGAAAGCTGGGAGATAAGGTATTTAGGAGGAAAGGAGGCGAAGGTCGGAGAAGTACATAGAAGCAGACCAGATAGTTACATATAGTAAATATTACAGATTATAGTAATTATTACAGATAGTACATTTGCACCCTACATCATTCATCCAGCGTATGCTTTAGTATATGTGCAAGCAGCCAGGCGAAGCTTGGCCCTTCGCTCTCTGGTGCCAAGTGGTTCTGTGACACTTTTGCCAAGAAAAGCAGGAAGTGCTGAGCTACATATATTCCACTGTGAGCAGCAAAATAGAGGGCAGGGTTTCTGTGGCTGCTTCTCAAACCACTAGTCCTGGCTTGAATCTTCTGCATTTACACCCTGAACTCAGAGTTCATTTCAGTGTATGTTGCTCTGGCCCTCTCCTTTTTGTTCTCCATGGTGTAACCAGGCCATCTGAGCTAGAAGCCTGATTGGCTTGGCCTTTGCAGCTTGGCCTTTTCTTTTTTTGAGGCCTGACTCATCTAGAATGTAGTCCCCTCCCTATTGAAGGGAATAGTAATGTCACAGCACTCTATAAGGTAGCTATATGTTGTTAGGTTGCTCCTGTGCCCCTATTCCTTTCCAGTGTGATGTCATGACATTGAACCTGAACAGATTGGGTGAAAATGGCTCCTGACACAACCCAGTGCTTTTTTGGTTGGGTCTTTGTTAATTCCAGCCAAGGAAGGTGGAAAAAGACAGGCTCAGTCAGCCTTTGGACAATTAGGCATTTACTAGTGGATGTTGCCTAAACATTGGATGGTGCTTTTGGGGGGATTTGAGGTGGAAGCATTAGGTTAGGGATCATGGAGGCAGGCTCGATGTGGGAAGCTCAGCTTGAGGAATCTGGCATGTTAAGCTGGAATAAGATTAGGTAGGAGCTAAACCCTGGATCACCTCTTCGGTCCCTGTTGCACATCATAACTCCATGATCATTGCTGATTAACATAGGTGAATGATAGATTGGAGGAGTGGTACAGACTGATGAGGACAGAGCAGTTTTAGGCTGCATAGTCTGAATCACTGGGTAAGTTGGGCCTGTTCCAGTGAGATGCAAGGTCATACATAAAAAATGGAAATCGTAGTTGTAGAAAGAGGGAAAGGACTTGGGAGGACTTGCTGTGTAAGCAACTGAACATGAGCTTCCAGTGCAATATTATCTCAAAAAGGGTTAGTGTTGATGATGGTGGTGGTGGTGGTGGTAATAATAATAATAATAATAAAAAATAACAATAATTTTAATTTCTGTAGTGCCCCCCTCCATGCCAAAATTTTTTACGACAAAAACAATATAAAATACATTGATATAGAAATCCAGTTTAAAACCATTTAAAAGGGGAAGGTAAAAGGGAGGAAGAGGACACAAAAGGAAACAAGCAGTAGATTCTAAAAGCACCTGGAAAAATAAATAAGTCTTTAAGGTGCTTTTTAAAGGTGAGGAGGGAGGAACGAAGATGGACATCTGGAGGGAGGGAGGTTTCATACTGAGGGATCCACCACAGCAAAGGCCTGATCGCCTGCTGACTTAAGGCGCAATGGCGGGATCTCCAAACAGTGGGTGGTTTCTGAGTGCAGATACCCACCAGTGCGAGGCTCCATGGGCAGGTCCCAAATATAGCCAGGGCCTATCCTGTTCAGGGCCTTAAAAACCAGCAGCGCAATCTTAAACTCAACCCGCCATTCCACAGGAAGCCAATGCAGAGATCGTAGGGTGGACGTAATATGGTCAGGGCTGCCCAAACTAGTAAGCAGCCACATTCCACATTCTGAACAAGTTACAAATGATGGAGAATTGCCACCAGCAGTCCATAGAGGAGGGGATGTTTGGATGTACTAATAGAAGTGAGGAGGTCCAGGGACATGTGTTTTCTTCTTCACGCTTTTGTGCCTAGTTCTGATGTTCACATTTTTGAAAAAATAGTGAAAAGCTATAGGACTGATTTGAAGACTAGAAAGTCTGCCTTACTGTGAGAGACTTAATTCCCTAAATCTGCTTAGCTTATCAGAAAAACGGGCAGCATGATCCTCCCAGTGGATAACATTACCAGCTGCTAGAGTGGTCACAGGTTCTGCCACCTCAAGGATCAGTCCCCTGCTCCATGGCAGGATACCCTATACCTTTAACATCAGACAGATACTTGTCCAAAGGTCTTTGAAGAACCACCAAGGAAGGAGATTTCACAACCACATTTGGCAACCTATTCTGTTACTCAGCAGTTCTTTCACTACTTTGTTATGCTATCTGCTCGGGTGCTATTCTTTGATTGATTTTTGATTGCACAGTATAAATATCTTAATGGTGAGAAAGTTAAAGGATGCATCAGGAATCTTTAAGCTAGCAAAGGTATAACCATATTCACTGTGTTTTCTCCGTTGCTGCCACTGGAGAAAATAAGTTGAACACGGGTCCCTGGGTGTAATAAAAACACAAACAAACAAAAAACCCATCCTAACTGGAAGTTAATAATAGATTTAAATTGGAAATAAGGCACAATTTTTCTTTGAACACTAAACAGTGAGGATGGCCAACCATTGGAGTAGGTTGAGGTGGTGGTTATGGATTGTCTGTTGCTTTCATTCTTCTAGTGAACACCTTTCTAAAATATGTTTTAACAAAACACAATTTAGTGGGTTTGTTGATGATATTAATTGAAGAAAATTCAACTAGTTGATTCTGGCCAGGAAGCCAGACTGGATGATCTTGGTGGTACCTTCTGCTACTCAAAACATGGGAATCTGAGTCCTATTGATGCCAGAAGACTGACCCTTCTCATGAGCAACCTGGTTACTTTTGGACTGTGCTGCAGCTGAATGATAGTGGGAGGGGTTTGTGTGTTGCAGCGATGTTCTATAATGTTGCATTGGCAAAATATAACATTTTTCGTTCTCTTCTTGCCAGGTGGTCATGAAAACTTTTCAAAAATGATTGATGAGGCGGAGGTGCTGGAGTTCCCCATGGTGGTGAAGAACACACGGGGGCACAGAGGTGGGTTTGGAGGGGTAGTGAGAAGAGAGCTATGGTGCTGAATAGAGGTTGAACCTCACCTTCACTTCGACAGAACTCTCTCAACTTCTGAATGTAGAACAGCCTGCAGCACTAGGGAGATGTTTTCTAGTACAAGGAGTCTAACTGAAATAATAGAAGTATAGGGCAGAATTGAAGGCTGTTGGAAGAACTGTGCGGGGACCCAGGATTAGAACAGCAAAAGACTCTAGATAAGATTGCGGAGGGGCATTGGCAAAACTGTGGAGAGAGGTTCCAGGCTCTGGAAGAATAATGGAATTTAAGGAAAGTTTCTTAATGGATTCAAAAGATTGCTTCCCAGTCCAACAGACTTTTAATATGCTTGCTTTACAGCTTGGCTTTGTCTATGGCTAGAGTTTGGGCCGCATGCATTCCGTGGCATGCTGTGCTTAAATTTTGCAGCAAGGTTTCTTGGTTATGCTACACTCTAGAATTTTTTTCAGAAACTTCAGATAATGAGAACCTCATTTTAAGAAGTGGAAGATATCAATTGAACATTTAACATGTTATGATTTAACAATTCAGCATTAAGCTAGATTAATTTTAAACTGGGTGTAAATATGTTATGTGTACAAAGGGATTGTCTAATTAACATAAAACTGATTTCATTAAGGCTAGTGCAAGTTCTCTGGGGAGAGCCTTAGATTCCAGAGCACAGTTTCATAATAAAGGGTGAATTCCAAAGCAGTTGGCTCTAAAGGGCCCTAAATTGACATTTCATAGTATGTTGCTGATTTATATTTGCTATATAAAATCAGTAGTGTTGCCTGTAGTCATCCAGTTTCTCCTCCAGCTTTCTTCAGCCTGGGATTGCATAATTCCTTTTACAAGATGTTCCTTAAGGGGCATCTTTACACATAACAAAAACTAAGAATTTGAGCCCCATAGCACGTGTTTGGCTGTTAGGTATATACACCATCACACTCCTGAACACACACACAGCCACCCGTTGAATCGGTTTTGAGCATGCAAAGTGAACACGACTGGATCGTGAGGTCACTTTACATGTTCAGGTTGAACACACATCTGATGTTACATTTATGCACAGTGCGTGGAGTGTTCGCTTCCCCTTCTTGTCCCTAGGTCATAGAGTGCAATTTTTGGGAGATGGGACTTGGTTGTACCTGTCTACTTCCTGTCCAGCTCTGTGCCACTGTCTAATGCACTTCCTGCCCATAAATTCAATGTGCCACAGCTAGCATTCCTTCTGCAATCTTCCACCATGGAGACTGACAGCCAGAACCAAACACAGACCCAGACTGATGCTAAGCTAGACAATGCCCCATAGGCAGGAAAAATACTGGTAAAAAAACAGTTCTGGCCTGTCCTTGGGGAATCAATGAGACTCTTGCTTTCGTTTGACTATGGGGCGATAGCACTGTGCAAGAGTTCTCATTCCAATCTATAAGCAGATTGCGGACAGCATGAGGAAGCAGGGCTTCGACTGGGACATGCAGCAGTGCTACCAGAATACCAAAGACTTGCGTCTGGGCTACAAAGAGCTCCCCAACCATCCAAGCTGCTCCCTTTACCTTAAGTTTGCACATTCAATGAAGTTTGTTTTATGTTCTCTGATTATCCTGTTTGTTTGGAGCCTGCTCTTGGTTGCTCTCTCTTGGAAACGGGTGGTGGCAGGGGCTTGGAGCTTGTGCTCTGCTGGTCTCGCTTTGGGGGCAGATTGGGCTCCATGTGCCAACCAGTGGGTGAGAGCTGTGTCTGTAGCTCTTGGGTGAGGTACTGGGAATGCGTGGGTTGATCAGGTCCCGGGCTAGGGAAAGTGAAAGCAGCACCCACCTGGCATACCTCCCACCTAGGCTGATGCATTTTTCTAGAAATAAATGGAGGGAGGCATTTATTCAAAGATTTAAAATGCTTTACTGAAAATTCACTGAATTACTGGAAAGCTTTTAATGACTTTGGTGGAACTGTTATGGCTCAAGTCCTCTCCTCTAGATAGAGTTGCTGATGCATTGCTCAGAGGTGTTGGAGAGCCTTGCAAATTCTGTAAGCCTCTCTCTGCTCATTTGTCTCATTGGCATCGGAGAACTGAGGGATGGGGTCGTTATAGACTGGTGGCCGTGGGTTTCATAGGCAGGCTCCCTCGGTTTTTGGCAACAACATGGAATGGTGCAGTAGAATGAATCTAATTAAAAAAAATTACTAGCCAGTCACTCAAATGCAAGAAGGCCCATGGGAAAGCCCTTTCCTGAAATGATGTTGACTACAGAATACGTGCAGGGCATCTGTTGCGCAACTGTGTGCTCTTTTAGATCAAAATAGTGATAACTCAGACGTATGATGCCACTAGGGCTATTTATTATATACAAGCATAAAAAAGATAATAAAAGCGTTTCACATCCCTTTCTGCAAACTGGAGAACTCCAACACGGCTGTGAGATCATCCCCAGGTGGGCCTCAGGCTCTGCTACTCCCCTCAGCGTCTGTGCAACATGGGTTAGCAGTGAAGTTCCAAAATGGTTCCTCAGCTGCTATATTCTATAGGATCTCTGATGTTATATGCTCACTTCTCAAATCCTGCACATTTGTGACCAATTCTAGCTAGCGCAGCTGCCTGCCTGAGCATTCTCAGCTTCCAATTAGCCTTTCTCTAGGTACTGATAAGAGTTCCCATAACATCTCTGCCTGGCCTTGACAGTCTAAACAACAACAACTTCTTCTTCGAGGATCTCTGCAATTCTCACTATTGGGATTCAACTTCCTGCTCCGCAGGTACCGGAAAACCTCTGTCAGCAGTTTCCAGGCAGAAAATGACCTGGAAGGATCTAGAAAAGGTGAGGGCTCCGTCCCTCCCTCTCCCCCCTCCCACTCGGAGAAAAGCACGGGCTCCAAATTGCATGAGAGCGGGAGTCAATAAAAGGGGGCAGAGCCCTCACCACCTCAGTTCCTTCCAACCGCGTCGCGATTGGAAGACCTCCGTGCTTCTCAGCATAAGTCAGCATTTACCTCACAGAGCAGATCTTCTGTCTCTGGTAAATCCTTGTTGTTTTTCTTAAACCTAAAGAAGAAGGATAAAGAAAAAGGACTTGAGGTTGGGCTTGTCCCAGCCCGCGGGGTTCTCCCCCCGAGGCTTACCGTCTACCCTTCCTGGGCTGGCAAATTATGCCCAAGCAACCGGGCTTCAAGCGGTGCGCCTTTTGCCCCGCCATGCTCTCCGTGAGCGACACCCACAACTCTTGTCTCTCCTGCCTGGGAGAGGGGCATGACACCAGGACCTGCCCCCATTGTGTTCTCCTCGCGAGCGAAGAGAGCGCGTGCCCTAAGGCTGCAAGAGCTCCTGACCAAGAGGGCACTCCAAGGGGGCAAGGAGGGTCCTCTGTCCCTCTCGTCTAGTCGCCAGGCCCCCATGGATCCACAAGCTGCTTCCCTGCGTGCCTGTGAGACGCCGTCCGTGTCCTCGGTACCAGTGCCTGTACCACTAGAACCAGATACATCCGGCACAGGAACGGTTCTAGGTTCCCCTACCACCACCAAGGAACGGCGCTCTAAACGTCAAGGAGAGCACCATAAGAAGAAGCGATCCCTCAGTGCCAATGCTACCGTGTCCAGGACTCTAGAAGTACACACGGTGTTCTTGGAGTCGCTCCCGGTCACGCAGCCGCCAGCCCAAAGCCCGGTACCGCTACCACCTGTGCCCCTGGTCCAGCTACTGTCACCCGCACCGCAACCGGCAGAGGATCGTTAGAGGCACTCCCGTGCTTCCTCTCGTACGTGGGTCCAACAGCCCCATCTTACCCACTCCAGATCCCCTAGACAGGAACCCTTGGAGCCGAGTCTCACCTTAGAAGGAGAGCACGCTGGTCACCGCTTCCAGAGGGACCAATGCTCCCGATCTCCATGCTCTTGCTGCTCCCCTTACAGGGATACATGGTACCGTCCTGAAGACTATGACCGATACCATGGGTACGAGCATAGGGAATATTGGTACCGCTCTAGGAGCAGATCTCCTTATCCCTCGAGTAGAGACTTTTTCCTCCTCGAACACGAGCGACTTCAGACCACTCGCCATTACAAACACCCGACACCGCCACGAGTTCCGCCTACAGCAACAGTATCCAGACCACCCGACTCTCTGTGAGACTTCGCCCTCCAGTCAGGGAGGCAACCAGGCCACACCCGATGAAAGCTTTGTGCCGGCGGTACCACTGGCACCCATGCTACACATGGAACCAGGTCACTCCAGGGCACAGATTTACATACCGGTACCGGCGGTACCACTGGTGTCCATGCTGCCCACGGAACAAGGCCAAGCCAGGGGCAAGTTCAGCGTACCGGTACCAGCGGTGCAACCGGCTCCAAGGCTGCACACGGAACCGCACCACAATATTTCCCCTACACAGCAAGGGGAAACGAGGTTAGACCCGCCAGCAGAACCCTCTTTTCTTAATGCACTCCTTGACATACCACAGCCACTTAGGGCTGCTCCTGCCACGGCAGCAACTCCCGCTGCCCCTACTGATGCGGAGGCGCTCTCTGAATGTTCTGCTTCCGTTTCCTCCTCATCTTCTGTAACCGGCAAAGATTAAACTATCTCTCCGCCTCCCCCTGACACCGTCTCCGACCCTAGCATCTCCCTCTCCATAGAAGACAATAAGGCTTTTCAAGCCATATTAAGGCGCCTGGTTACTGCCCTTGCCAAGTTACCTACAACGGTTGTTAAAAAGGCACAATCAGGACCTGTTTTTGGCATCTTAGGATCAGGAGACTCTGTTCAGGTTATGATCCCCATGCTGAATCAACTCTTGTAACCCGCTAAGTCCATATGGGCTAAACCCTCCTCTGCCCTGCCCACGAACAAGTTAGCGGATTCTATGTATGCAGTCCCTAGGGAAGGTGCAGCCATGTTCTATAGGCATCCAGCCCCGAACTCCCTGGTCATAGCAGCAGCCTCTTTAAAATCCAGGGCCGGAGGCGTACAGATGTCCCCCGCAGATAGAGAGGGGAGACATCTAGATGTGCTGGGTAGAAAGATTTTCTTGTCGGAGACCCTTTCCCTGCGAGCCGCTAACTACGGCTCTGTCCTCTGTGGCTATCAACACTGGTTGTGGTCACAAGCATCCGACCCCGCTCAGATCCTGGCCGTACAGCGAGAAGGCATGCAAATAGCGCAATTTCAGCTCACCACTAATATGCATATTGCTGACTCAAACATAAGAGGCATGGCCTCGGCCATTACTCTCAGGCGGCATGCATGGCTTCGTTCTACTGCCCTCGCCCCAGAGAACAAAACCCGCATTGAGGACCTCCCCTTCGATGGAGAGGGTCTTTTTGCAACCTCTACAGATGACACCTTGAAGAAGGTCAAGGAAATGTGCCAAACCGCTAGGTCCACAGGAGTAAGCCAGTCTGTTAGGAAGAAGCCCGTCTACCAAATCTTCTGCCTCTTAACCTTACCAGGCCAGACAGCACCCTCATTTCCCTTACCAGGCCAACAGACGGTATTCCCCTCAATACCAACAGCCTCAAACTCCTGCTACACAACCTTGTAGAAGATTTTCCAAACAGAGGGGTTAGGGTACATCCTCCTCCACCTCCTCAGCTGGGCCTCCACCCAAACAGCGTTTTTAGAATATCCGAGATCAAGGCCGAGTATGAGTGTCCCCCTAACTTCCTCAACCGTCTCCGGCCCTTTTACCACCAATGGGCTTCCATCACCTTTGACCGCTGGGTCAGGGAGATTATAAATTGTGGCTACTCCATCCAGTTCCACGCTCTCCCCCTGGACTCCCCTCCTCACCCCTCCCAGGGTCCGTCTCTCCCACCCCCCCCAACACTCAAATACTACTGGAGGTACAGGAACTCCTTGCCAAGGGGGCCATTGAAGAGGTGCCCCCCGTGGAACGTAACTCAGGCTTCTACTCTAGCTGCTTCCTAGTCCCCAAAAAGGACAAAGGGTTCAGGCCAATTTTAGACCTACGTCGCCTTAGCAGGTACATTAGGAAGTTTAAGTTCCATATGACCTCTCTTCCTATTATCTTTCTTGGCCTTCAACAAGGAGACTGGTTGGCCTCCCTTGATCTTAAGGACGCCTACTTTCATATTTCCATTAACGCTGCTCACAGGAGGTACTTACGCTTTCTTGTAGGAAACCGCCATTTCCAGTACTCTGTCCTTCCCTTCCGACTCTCTACAGCCCTGAGGGTCTTCACCAAATGCGTAGCAGTGGTGGCGGCTCATCTAAGGACAATGAACATACGAGTCTTTCCATACCTCAACGACTGGCTTCTCGCTGCACTCTGCAGACACACCCTGCTAGCCCACCTCCACAAGACTCTGTCTCTTCTACAGACCCTGAGCTTCATTATCAACTACGACAAGTCGCAGCTGGTACCTACTCAAAGGCTCCAATTCATCTGCGCTGTGCTGGACACTGTACAGTCAAGAACCTTCCTCCCTGTGGACAGGTTTCACGACATTATATCCACGCTTTCGGCCATTTCAGCCCGAACCACCAGACCAGTCTGCTTCTTTCTCCGCCTTCAGGGCCTTATGGCAACTACCACAGCCGTGACACCCCACACCCGTCTACACCTCGGACCCCTACAACAGTGGCTCGCAAGGGTCTACACCCCGACCCACCACCCTCTCACCATGAGAATAACCATCCCCCTAGAGATCCTCACAGATCTCCTTTGGTGGACCAACCCATCTCACCTCCTAATCGGCATGCCTTTCGATCCGCCACAGGTGGAGCGGTCCATCACCACCGATGCTTCACTCTAAGGATGGGGAGCACACATGGGCCACACAAGGGTTCATGGCCTCTGGTCTCAGGAGGAGAGTCTCTTGCACATAAATTTGCTAGAGCTCAGAGCCAACGTTGGGCACTCAAAGCTCTAGACAACCACATTGCAGGTCGGAATGTCCTGATTCTCACAGATAACACCACAGGGATGTGGTACATCAACAAGCAAGGCGGCACAAGATCCACTCGTCTCTCCCTCAAGGCTCAGGCTATTTGGGCGTGGTGCATCGAGCATAACATACATCTACAAGCAATTCACCTTGCAGGCCAAGACAACACCCTCACAGATCACCTCAGCCGCAGGGGTTCCGACCAACACGAGTGGACCCTCAACGACAAGGTGCTGAACGACATCTTCGACACTTGAAGTATTCCTGTAATAGACCTGACTCAACACGGGAAAATGCAAAGCTTCAGAAATTTTGCAGCAGAGCAGGCCGAGCTCCAGGGTTGGTCTCTGATGCCTTTGCCATCTCCTGGAAGGGGCCCTCTCTATATGAGTTTCCTCCTGTCCCTCTGCTGTACAAAGTTCTCCACAAGGCCCAGATAGATCGCGCCCCACGTGATTCTCATAGCCCCATTCTGGCCACGCCAACTGTGGTTTCAGACTCTGCAGAATCTAGCAGTGGACTCCATACGCCTTCCACTGCTACCCGACCTCCTCTCTCACCAACACGGCACGGTCCTATGCCACGACCTACGGGCGCTCCATCTCTCCGCCTGGTTAATCTAATCTTAATGCAGGACGCCCCTCCTGAAGTTGCGGAAGTCCTACTCAGCTCTTGTCGACCCTCTACGCGCGCCTGCTATGCCGCGAAATAGTCTCGCTTTTCAGCCTGGTGCACATGTCTTTCCTGCCCCCTATCTTCCCTCTCCATGCTCCACATATTCAGATACTTATTGTATCTACACGGCTCTGGACTCTCCATCGCTTCCCTCAAGGTACACCTAATGGCTTTTTTCTCACCTACAGCCAGAAGGAGCTGATACACTCTTCTCCCATCCCCTCACAAGAACCTTCTGGAGAGGCTTGGTTAACTCTTTTCCACCGACTTCCCAGCCAGCCCTGCAATGGGATCTTAATCTGGTTCTGACTAGGCTCATGGAACCCCCCTTTGAGCCAATGACCACCTGCTCCCTGGAGAATCTCTCGCTCAAGACAGCATTTTTACTCGCCATCACCTCTGCTAGACGAGTTTCTGAACTCTTCGTACTTTGAGCATCCCCTCCTTACGCTCGTTTTCACCCTGATAAAGTAGACCTCAGGACAGATCCTGCCATCGTTCCTAAAGTGGTGTCTCCTTGTCACCTAAAACAGACAACCTCCCTACCGGTCTTCTTTCCGAGACCGCACTCATGAGCGGAGCAGACACTTCATACACTCGATGTCAAACGAGCTCTCACCTTCTATATTAATCGTACCCGACCCATCAGGGCATCAGACGCCTTGTTCATCTCTTATGGTGGTCAGCGCATCAGTGTTCATCTTACGTCACAAAGACTGTTCAAGTCGATCCTCCCTTGCATCCACAGGTGCTATGAACAGGCTGGGAGGCCTCCCCCTTCTCATCCTAGAGCTCACTCCACTAGGTTTGTTGCCTCTTCTCTCGCCAGTCTCCGTGAGGTTCCTATTCTGGACATTTGTAAGGCTGCTACGTGGTCCTCAGTGCACACCTTCACCAAGCACTATTTCTTGGACCTGGCGGCCAGACTGGACTCGAACATGGTCAGAGCAGTTTTACAGTCTCTATTCGACTGACCTCGTCATCACCCTTCGCCTTGAGGTAGGTCATGTTACTGCTATTCACTCTCCCAATAGTGAGAATCGTGGAGATTCTCGAAGAAGAAATATATTTATTTATTTATTTAACAGATTTATACCCCGCCCCTCCTGCTAAAGCAGCCCGGGGCGGCTTCCAACAATTAAAACACAATAAAAACAATTTAAAACATCCAATACAATAATATAAAAATATTAAAACAGGGC